>OY987331.1:86666379-87270337 GCA_963920685.1 Polydrusus tereticollis | reverse complement strand
ATATCGTGAGAAAGAGGAAAATGTAACCATAGTATGTGCTGGTAGTGCTTCAGGACAGTTCGTCTCTCCCGAGAGCCCGTATGAATCCACAATTAATGAGACATGGCCCAATCGGAGCGATATACAGATGTTCTAAAAATGGTTGAATAAATGATGAGGTATTTTTCGAATGGATAAAACATTTTTGTCAACATGTGAAGGCCTCTGAAGAAGATCCAGTGCTTCTTATATTAGATAAACATGGTAGTCACATTTCTTTGGAGATTTATACATACTGCAGATCGCACGGAATTGTTATGGTTTTACTACCTCCTCACATCTCTCAAGCTCCAATCCCTTGACTTAACTCTTTTTGTATCCCTAGAAATCATGCTCATGAAGAGATCATACATTATGAACTTGCTTCCATTTTTAACAGAGCGTACCTCAGCGTTGCCACGATGGATAAAGGAATATCCGGGTTCTGCGCTGCTGGAATAGAGCCCATAGACCCTAATAAATTTTCTGAAGACGAGTTCAGTCTAACAGATCACACTAAAGTTTCAGATATACAAATCGTAATCAACTTAATTGAAACCGACATTAATAATGAAGACAATATTCTAGAGCAGCAATATTCTAGAGCAGTCAAATGTAGCAGTTGAAATCGGGCACGGGACTACACCACAACCGGAGCCGTCGAGATGTGACAAAACTTAGCAGATAACTCCACCCAGAACTACAAAGCAACAGTCAGTAAACCAGTGGGCCGAGCCACAACCGGGACCATCGAGATTTGATGAAACCATGCACAGGAATCCACCTAAGAATACTAAATGGCAGTCAATCCAGCGATCTGAACCACAGCCCGAAACATCAGGAACGGTTCAATCACAGTTTGCATCATTATGTTCCAATATTCCATCTTCATCAAAAGTTCCTATTAAAAAACTAGCAGCGCTTCCCGGCCCAATTATTGAAAACAAAGGTCCTAAATCACGTGCAAAACAACACTTGGAAATTTTTACTTCCACGCCATTAAAAACTCAATTTGAAATAAAACAAGATAAGAGGAATCTTAAGAAAGAAGTTGAAGAGTTAAACAAATCTACAAGCAGGAAAAGAAACACAATATTCAGAATGTAGTGGTTGGTAGTTTTTTTTAGTACTTATGGAAATTTCTTTTGTTTAACATGCGCGGTATTACCCAATACATGGTGGATACCGCGAAATGACAGTTTCTTAAACTAACTATATTTTCTCCAAATCGGTATGTAGTTGAACATTTTTCTTATGGTAATGGGGTTATTAAAAGATTCAGTACTTATATTATGAAAGTTTGTGTGTACATAGCAAGGTTTTTGTGAGCATTTTCCCTTAAGTGCGTGGAATTCCCCCGATCTCCCCTTCTTCTTCTTTAAGTGCCTTGTCCTCTACGAACGTTGGCAATCATCAGCGCTATCGGTACTTTGTCGACTGCTTTTCTTAAGAGATTTGTCGTGGTTTCGCCATACCATTGTCGCAGATTCTTCAGCCACGATGTTCTTCGACCGGTTCCTCTTGTGCCTTCGATCTTTCCTTCTATTACCAGCTTGAGAAGTCTGTATTTTTCGTTTCTGAGAATGTGTTCGAAGTATTCCATTTTTCGTTCTTTAAGTGTGAGCATAACTTCAAGCTCTTTTGACATTCCTGTGAGTACAACCACATTGCGCACTCTGTCCACCCAGGGTATTTTCAACATCTGTCAATATGTCCACATCTCGAAAGCTTGCAGCTTCTTGCACATGGCGTCTGTCAGAGTCCACGCCTCAATTCCATAATGGAGAATACTAAAGACGTAGCAATGTAGCACTCTAATTCGAACGGAGAGCAACAGCCTTTGGCAGCACAACAAGGACTTCATTTTCACAAATGGAGCTCTGGCCTGCTCAATTCGGACACGAATCTCCTGCATATCATCCCAATCCTCGTGAACCCGGCATCCCAGATCTTTGTATGACTGAACGCGTTCGATTTGTTGATTCTGTATCCGAAGTATACCATTATCAACCTGATTCCTATTAATCACCATCCATTTAGTTTTTTTGGTGTTTAATTTTAATCCAAATTCTGTACTGTTATCAGCCACTTGATTCAGTAAAATCTGAAGATCTTTCAGGGAGTTAGCGAATATAACGGTGTCGTCAGCGTACCTAAGATTGTTAATGTTTATACCATTAATGGAAATTCCTTTAAGGCAGTTTTCCAGGGCATTTCTGAATTTTTTGTTTGAGTAAATGTTAAAAAGCAGTGGTAAAAGGATGCAGCCCTGTCGAACACCCCTTGTGATTCTTACTCTGTCTGACATTTGTTGATCTACCATGATTTGTACGGTTTGGTTCCAGTAGAGATTTGCGATTATCTTCAGGTCTCTATCGTCCAGGCCTACTTCTTTAAGGATTTTTATTAGTTTTTCATGTTGCACTTTGTCGAAGGCCTTCTCATACTCTGTGAAGCAGGCATAGACAGGAACAGAGACATCCCTATACCTTTGAACCAACACTTGAATACCAAACAAGGCCTCTCTCGTGCCGAACCCATTACAAAATCCGAACTGCCATAAAGGACTCACACTTTGCATATGGATGATCTTCAGGAAGATCTTAAGAGAGTGGCTCATCAGACTGATAAAGGCTTCCACACACCGACGCGGCCACGGCCACGGTAGCGGTGGCGGCCAATCTAAACACATAGAAATAAATGAATGAAATCATACCCGCGCGGGCAGGTCTAGATCAAGCGGCCTAGGGCAGCGTTCTGATACGCGATGTTTTCGTATACATAAAATCCGTAAACAGCAACTACCTTACAGCTCCACTCACCGCTTTGGTGTGAATACGCCCGACCGCTAATATGATCGCTACCGCGGCCGCCACCGCTACCGTGGCCGTGGCCGCGTCGGTGTGTGTAAGCCTTAAGTCGATAATCGCTGCATTTTTTTGCTGAGCTCCCTTTTGGAAGTGTTACAAATATTGATTGAAGCCAATCGGAAGGAATGACGCCCGATCGGTAGACCATATTGAAAAGCTTTACTATGACGCTCAGTGACTCCTGGTTCTTCAAGATTTTAATGACTTCCGAGTAGACTCCATCTGGCCCTGCAGCTTTTCTATTTTTTAATTTGGGGATTGCATGTTGTACTTCGTCTTTAGTTATATCTAGGCCTTCCCGTGTATATTGTTCGGAGATGTTTGATCTCTCGTCTTGGAAATGTTTTTCGATGTAGCTGCACCACTGTTTGACTTGCCGTTAACGTCCAGAATTATTTTATCTTCGCTGTCCAAGAGAATGCCAGTTCGACGAGGCCCATATACACTAGCAGCTTCCTTAATTTTCTTGTGCATATTAAAAGTGTCATATTTAGCCTCCAGATCTTCGATTTCGCGACACTGCTCGTTAAGCCAATTTTCTTCCGCCAATCTAATTTTGTTCCTTATTTCGCGGTTCACCAGGTCATATTCTGGATGATCTTTCTTCAGTCGTCTTTCTTCCATCAAATGGAGAATTTCATCAGTCGTCCAAGATTTCTTTTTTATATTAGTATTTTTTTAAGGTAATTTCGAGCTTGCGTTTAAAAATGTTGGTTCAGGTTAGTTCAGGTTAGTTCAGGTTAGTTCAGGTTAGTTCAATTTTCTTGTGCATATTAAAAGTGTCATATTTAGCCTCCAGATCTTCGATTTCGCGACACTGCTCGTTAAGCCAATTTTCTTCCGCCAATCTAATTTTGTTCCTTATTTCGCGGTTCACCAGGTCATATTCTGGATGATCTTTCTTCAGTCGTCTTTCTTCCATCAAATGGAGAATTTCATCAGTCGTCCAAGATTTCTTTTTTATATTAGTATTTTTTTAAGGTAATTTCGAGCTTGCGTTTAAAAATGTTGGTTCAAACGGTCTTCACTTCGGAGTTCTCCACGGTGCTCACTCTGCGTAGCCCTACCCACAATATTTGTTCCTCTTTTACATGTGACTGTGTTACACATTAACGTGCTTTGTACATATCTGAAATACAGTTTGTCAATGCAAACACTACCGTTGTATTTAAAATCGACCAATAATAAAGAAATCTCGATTTACGCCTCTGTGAACCAGATTGTCTTTGTCTCTGAGAACCAAATTAAGGCATCTTTATGGAATCCATTAGCCGACAATTGGTGACGTAATCGCGACGTTATCACTCACTACTACTACACTAAATATATACTTTCCTAAAAGAAATTATCGCTGTTTAAAATCAGAAACGCACAAGTTTCCAGTTCTGCTCTGTTCTGTCTCAAAACCATTACATAAAAAAAGGATTAAATAAATAAGTAATTTTAATAGAGTCAGGTAAATAAATTATTAGATTATTTAATAATGACAACCAAAAACCGAAAATTTTAGGAGTTGGTCCTACAAGTATAGACGGTATAATCTTTAATCTACTTTTTGGTGTTTGTTTTAAAGATATTCGGAAAGTCTGCTGTTACGGTAATGTTAAAGCTTGAAAAATAATAAAATAGTATATTGTTTTATTAGGAATAAAAGCAATAACTTTATAACGACTCTGTAAGCTTGCGTGAGTCCGGCAATTACGGACGAGTCATAACAAGTTGCTCTTACTACGAATAAAACATACTATTGTTTCTTCATACGTCGTATCGTTAAAATATAGAAAGAAAAAATTACAAATTTTAAATTTTTTTCATTTAAAAATGTGAAGTTTCGAATTTTACCTGCTAGCGTTGCTAAAGTCAAATCTGGTCTTATCTGGTCTTATCTGGCGGGTTTACGATTTAACAAAGACATACTTTCAATTTTTCTTTTCTTTTATTGCGTTTAATCATACTAACCAAATAAAATCCATCAGACAAATATGACAGACTTATGCAATTTTGGCATGAAAGAAAAGGATAGGTATTTAATTTTCAGCGATTCACAAAAGTTGGTTCCTGTCTAAGTACCTGCCACCTTCGTCTTGATTTAAAGATGTCAGTTTTGTGACTTTGACAGTTTGTGACAAAATGAAAAAATTTTCTGGGGTTTTGCATCCCCAAGCAAAAAAAATGGTACTTAATCTGATAAGCTATTTCGAAAATGCAAGAAAAAGTGGAAATTCGCCAACCAATATTCAGGAAACAGCAGTCAAAGCACTGGGAATTAGTTTAAGGGCTGTGCAGAGAATTGCGCATGATAAAAAACATAACATAATACCCAAGAATACTAAAAAATGTAAACGAAAAAAGCCCAAGACTGAGGATTTAAGCGAAAATATTAAAATGGGAGTTCGAAATGTGATTTACGATTTATACAGATCAAAAACCAATGTAACTCTTCCAGTTTTACAAGAAACATTAAAAATTCGGGGTGTTTTGGAAATTGGACTTGAAGCGCTATCAAAATTAATAAAAAAGTTAGGTTTTCGCTATAAAAAATACTGTAATCGAAGATTTTTATGTGAGCAGCCACAGATAGTGAGTCAGCGTGTTCAGTTTTTAAAAAATTATACGGAGAATTACAAATCGAAATTTAGAAAAGTGGTATTTTTAGGCGAAACGTGGATATTTTCAAATGGAAGTGGTTCAAAATCTTGGCAAGATGATTCTGTGAAAAGCGTGAAAAGGAAAAAGGGATGTGGCACGGGAAAGCGGTTTTAATAGCAGGTGCATTTTTATTTTTAAAAATGCCTTTTGCCAAATATTTTTATTCATAGATGAAAGTAGATAAAATTTTGTACAATATTCTTGTTGTAAATTCATATAACTACACTCGATGTTTGATTAAACTCGGCTGACGCCTCGTTTAACAACTTTAACATCTCGTGTTGTAATATGAATCTTTCCAACACTTATATCGTAAATATCTATTACATGCTGGTTCTGTAACAGGATATGTTCCAGATGCAAGCTTAATTTTTTCTTCAACATCAAAAAGTGCTGACTATCATGATAATATGAATTGCGAAATGTTTGAAAAATGGTTAAAAGTTCAATTGATACCAAATTTGGATTCTCCGTCTTTAATTTTATTAGATAATGCATCATATCATTCAAGAATTTTAAATAAACAGCCTACTTCATCTTGGAGGAAAAATGATATTTATGAGTGACTTGAAAAACACAACCAAAATCCTTCACCAAATATGCTTAAATCGGAACTCCTATCAATGGCAAAGTCTCTTAAAAAACCAAGAATATACGCGGTAGATGAAATATTGCGTGAATATGGCCATGAGGTTCTACGACTGCCGCCATATCATTGCCAGTTTAACGCAATAGAATTAATATGGGCCGGGGCAAAGTCTTATTATGAAAAACATGTAAGTGATGGTCTTAAATCCGACCAAGTACAAATAGTTTGGCAAGATTCTTTGGATCATGTTACACAAGAGTACTGGAAGAAATCAGTGGAACATACAGAAATATTAATAAGGGATTGGTGGGATCGAGAACAAGTACTAGATGTCGAAGTAGCGCCAATAATAATTGCTCCATTCGAAGACGACTCAGACGACGAGGACTTTTGAGATTTTATAAGTGACGATGACAGTTTTTAGTTTATAATTAGTTTATAAACGGTTTTCTTTGTTTACATTTTTTAGTATTCTTCTATATTATATTATGCTTTCTTTCATGCACATTATTCTGCACAGTCCTTAAACGAATTCCCAGTGCTTTCGCTTCGGTTTCCTGCATATTGGTTGGCCAATTTCCACTTTCTCTTTCATTTTCGAAATAGCTTATCAGCCTAAATGCCATTGAATTTTTAGGTTTTAGTAGTAAAATTGTTAAAATAAATTACACTGTTTATTATTGTCGTTTTTAATAAATACATTTAAGGTATACTATTTACAGGGATGGCGAACCAATGGCACGCGACATAAAATTTTAGCTCGCCACCGATCACAAAGTTTACTATGAATTATTTAATTACGAATTGCGACGGCACGTCTATGGCCTCATTAAACATTTCTTTAGAAAAAATGCACGTTAATACATAAAGATTCGCCGCCCCTGTACTATTATGTACATAATTTTTGCAAAAATAATAATATTATATCTGGCTATCTTCACGACTTCACGACAGTTAAAATAATAAAACTATGTATCTTTTCTCCGGGTATATTGATACCTACATAGTCTCACAGCATTTTGATATAAGCTGTGGAATTTTCGAATTGATTTATATGATCCGTGAGCTTTGGACCCGCATTTTGAGACCGGTTTAGACTTTATACGTTTCTTTCTCCCACTTATTTTTAGCTGGGCGCTTAATGGCTTAACAGGGGCAAAATACGTGTAAAATAAATTTGGGATTTGATACCTCACCGGCTCTAGTAGCTTTTTCTCGTTGACTTTTGAAGTAGGTAACCTATTAAATTGGAAATTTTTTTTTAGCTTGATATTACACAACAAAAATTTAGCCAATGTGTAATTTGATTTTTTTTTTATATTTAATTTATTATTATCTGCTGAAATAAACTAAAATTTGTTTAATTTATTTAACATTTCATCGACATTTTTGGTGGTCGCTAGTCAGGGGTTTTACTGTATATTGTTTATCTAATTTTCCACCATCATTTTGGTTATTAAATTTGTTAAATGTAAAACTATTGTGTTAACCGTCTGCAATAATACGAACGCACCCCTGAGAAATTAATTTTGGAACGAGACCCGTCATTTTTATTATGACTGATAGTTTCAAGTTAACGGTTAACCTATTAACATTCAATTTAATGGAAAATCAGCTGTCCATATACGGCCATATTGGTTTTTATTTACAACATTTTGATGAGCTCTGAAATTTTCGAAATGATTCATATAATCGGTGATCTTTGGACCCGCCAGATAAGACCAGATTTGACTATATGGATTTATTTTATTATTGTATTGTTTGATACCGACGCATAATTCGATTTGACAAGTGTCAGTTAATCTTATTACAAGCAGTTTCCAAGCTGTAATTTTCTGTTTTAAAAATACCATTTTTTTTTAATCGAACACTTTACTTTAAATAAAAATGTCAGAGGTTGCCAAAATTGCAGCATTGGACAATTTTTTGCCAACCAAATCCAGTAGGATTTACAAAGCTGCGTTCAAAAGATTCCAGAGATGGCGTAATGAGAAAGACATCAAAAATAATAATTCTGAAAATGTACTCTTAGCGTATTTCTCTGAACCGACGAACAAACAAAAAATGAAAAGTTCAACAATGTGGTCATATTATTCTATGATAAGGTCAATGCTAAATATCAGGCAAATGATAGACATAAGCAAGTTTTTGAAGCTACGTGCTTATTTAAAGAAGCAAAATGAAGGCAACACTCCCAAAAAAGCTAAAGTATTTACCAGGGAACAATTTGAAAATTTTCTATCTGTAGCTCCTAATCAGAAGTATTTGGGAATTAAGGTAAATTTAGATATTACGTCAAATAATACAAGTTTTTTTATGAAATATATTATGGTATTTTTAGATTGTACTTGTTATTGGTATTTCTGGTGCATGCCGAGGTGAGGAAATTGTAAAAATGATCGTTGATGACATACAAGACATAGGATCTGCCATTCACATAAGAATTCCTGATAGTAAAACTAAAAAACCGCGCTCGTTTACTATTGTGGGGGAACATTATTAAAGCATATATGAAACATATGCATCATTACGCTCAGAAGACATGAATGAAAAAGATTATTTTTAAAATTTGTAAATGGTCGCTGTTGTCGCATGGTAATGGGAATTCATAAGATAAATACTGTTCCTAAGGAAGCTGCAGTTGTCTTAAAGTTACCTAATACCACAGAATATACTGGTCACTGTTTAAGGAGAACTTCAGCTACACTGGTTGTAGATGCAGGTGCAGACATTACGTGTTTAAAGCGCCACGGGGGATAGAAATCCAGTAGTGTAGCTGAAGGGTATATTGAGGAATCGATGACCAACAAGAAAGATATTGCAAAAAAAATTTTGCAACCTCATTTTACTGAACCAATCTCTATTAACATTGACATAAATTCAACAGCAAGTGGTTTCACGGAGGGTTTAACGCTAGAAAATACAAAAACAAGTCAGGATAGCAACATCGCAAAATCTTCTGTTAATTTTTCTGGGGCCACAATAAATAACTGTACTTTTAATCTGATGTTTAATAAATAGTTCATTATTGTATTTTTTAAAAAGAAATAAAGTATATTTTTCAACATTGTTTATTTATGACACACATACTTTTTTTACTTTCGCTGCCTATAGCAACCGTCTACTGTAAAAAAAGCAAAACTTTAACGTCAAAAAATTAGTAGAAAAATGTCAACTTTATTGACGTTTGAAGAAAAAAAAATTTCTTTTTACTTAGTGACTATAAGAAAAAAGTGCAATTTCGATGGGACATCAAAATTCATGGATGGGCTCAAGAGAGCTTTCTCTGTTCCGACACCTAATCCAATAAGCATGGAATTAATTATAAAAGTTTGTTTTAATATCGTGTATTGGAAAATAAATCACAAATAAATACCACCACATTGTGGCAATTGGGATATAAGTTGAGATTAAGATAATACCTAAATTGTAAGATTATTCTCTGGTGTTACTTTATTTTCCGCCGGCTGTGTTAATAATAGATATTTACGTTATAAGTCCGGTAAATCAACTTTTACAGTATGAGTGAAATGTTTCGAGACGAGGCGACGAAGAAGCCGAGTCTGGAATTTTGAAACGAATACTGTAAAGGATTTGCCGGACGAATGACGTACAATATTTTATTTCATTCTCTTCTGTTGAGAATTATAATTATGTTTTGAAATTATAATGAAGTTTTATTCTGCGTCGTCTATTTGAAAAGTGCTTACATTTACTGGTGGAAACATTGTGTGTTTGACATTGATTAAACTAAAACTTACAAATTTCAGTCCGATAAAGAAATTTTACAGGACTAGTCCGGTAAAAATTTTTTACCGGACTTATTGCTGTAAAACCTTATTTTCTGGACTAAATTCAAATATGTAAAGGTGTGTTTTACAATACAGTATGAAATAAAATAATTTAATGAAATATACCTTCAGTGCTGTTTTTATCTTATTCACTTAATCTACGACGTCAGGGGAATGTCGGCATAAGAAGTGGTAAATAAATTTGCAGCTTCTAATGGTTATCAGCAAGTAGAGTCTTATAAATTAGGTGATCTGTTCAGTCTAAGATTGGTCGATACTCACCATTGTTGTGTTGCTCTGATATAGATTGCTTTCTAATTTTATTAGTTGGCCTGGAGTGTCCTATCTTTTTCAATATATGCCATATTAATCTTCACCTCGCCTTATAAAATACCATCTGGTAATCCACGAAGTATAGATGCAGTGGGATAATAAATTTACTGACTTTGTCAAGCAGATTTTGTCGTGTGTCACTCCTCCTGGTACGAAGACAGTCTGTTCTTCTGATATTGCAGGGAGCAGAAATAGTCTTAAGCATTGATGAGTATTATGTAGTAGTAGCTTGCTTACACGTGATATAATAAATACGGTTTTATATTAGTTGCCGCAATCTAGAAGAGATATATTTTTGGTCCTTGAAATGCTTGTTCAACTTTCCATCGTAGGACGCTAGGTTCTTTAGGCGCTGCTCTTTATCTATTGGTGTTGGGTCCTTATCTTTATATAATTACTTACAATATTCTTTTCAATCCTCTGCAATTTCTTCTTTGTTGTTGACAGTAACTCATTATCGTTTCTGATGGTTTGTATACAAGGTTTAAATACTCTGTGGAACAGTTCTCGAGGTTCATCAGATTAGCACTAAATTTAATGTTTTTTTCCGCTACTAACGTTTTAATATAATATTATTTGTGACTTTTCATGCAATAATTGGTCGCGTATATCAGAACGTACAGCTCGATTAGTGCTACTTGAGTGCTACGTTCTAATGATGGCGGTCATCATATAAATTTACTTTTTAATATTTTTTGTACTTCCGGGACTAAAGTACTTACTTTAGTCCATACGGGGACTAAAGTGGGTAATTTAATCCCAAGGGACTAAAGTGCACGTTAGCAACACATAATTAAAAACGACAACTTGTTTATTTATACGGTAACTAAGTGACTTTTGCCTTTCAAAGTAGACTAATAAAATATTTAACTGGTAATTGCATTAAATTGTGCTATTATCGGGTATTTTATATTTATACCTACATAGTACCTAATCTTAGCAATACTGTTCCCGAAAGTATAACAAATAGTATAAACCCAGGGACTAAAGGGCCCTAATCTCTTAAACGGCTGTTGCTCTCAGGCAACAAACTGCGCGGGATTAAATGAGTCACTTTAGTCCTTCGGTTTGTAATGTACTATTGCAACGTTGTTACTTTCAAGTTGTCCTGGTTAAGTTTTATTTTGTGTCGTAGAACCGCAAGTCCATAGATCTACCCCCGTGCGCAGAACCGCTTTTTATTTTAAGGTTATGTTCTCTTAAATATAGTTTATTCTCTGTGACCTTTTCAGTGGGTTCTTGGGTTTGACGGAAAACTGTCATCGGTGTCATTCGGTAAAACGAAATTCTGACGACTGGTCAGACCCTTAGCCCTTGTGGGAAAATTCGGGAAATCCTTCCCCATCGCTGGGTTTTTCACATCAAATCTGGTTTGAGGCACACATATGGTAAGTTCACAACGTATATTTTCGTGAATTCGATAATTCATTCAGCAGTTTTCATCATAGACCCAATAATGGTGCAAGAGGTGAAGAAACACAATTGATCAAGCTAACAAGCGGTAAATAATGATTGATTCTTAAATTGGTTGTAAAATATATTCTCGGATGATCGATGAAAGTACTTTATGTATGGTACTGTTGTATTATTGAAAAAGTTGTACAGGAATTGGAACGAGAGCGACCTTCGTCACATTTGCTTAAAACCGGATGGTGTCGATGATTATCTGTTGGAGGTTATCAGATGCATATATTAACATACGTGATAGGCGATTAAAATTATAAGGGTTTTGAATGTGCCAATGTCAATATAAATTTGAAGGTTTTGGCACATCAGAAACCATGATTATTTTAATCGTCCATCAAATGAGTTAATCAGTTCCAAAAGAACCGGCACTTAAAAAATAAGAATGTCACGTCAGTTGTTTGTAGTTAAGAAGGAAGACCCGAATAGTAGCCAAAATTGAAGAAGTTTGGAAAATTAGTAAAGTTCCGCAGTTTTACAACAGAAATAAAGAAACGATAATGAAAATTAATCAACGCTGGGAGCAAGAAAAATCCGTAAAAAGAAAAGTTGCCTCAAGTGGTCGAACTTGGTCAAAATCAACATTACAGGATACTTTAAAAAATACCTTTAGTTAAAAAGTAATCGCGTTGTTCAGTTATCTCCGGATATATTAGGACAGTTGTTAAGCTGACATAATTTAAGAGGTCTCTAGCAAGCAATCACTATTTTTTGATAAAACATATAGGAGTGCCGCAAGGCTAACCTCTATCTCCGATGCTGTACAATATATACACTTACAACATACTGACAGATAAACAAAAGACCTCTATTTATTTGCCGACTGCACTGCAATTATCCGATCCAAACAATAAAATTGTGGTTGATAATCTCGAGGTTGCAGCGCCACATTAAACTTATAGAAAAATGGCTATCGGTTTGAAAGGTTCGTCTGAATTCTTCCAAGCCAAAGGCCATATTTTTCTCAAAAAGTAATGTTAGAACGTGCAAGTGAATTTGTACCAGGAAGTTAAATACCTGGGACTTATCTTTGACGAAAGGCTGTATTGGAGGCTAAATTCGATTAATAGAGTTAATCTTGCATGATAATTATAAGTTTGTTACCAGTACTCGAAAACATTCTGGTCAGTCCTCTAAACGTACCCATTCTATGTTTGATAGTACACCATCCACTTTAACCAAATTGAGGACAAACCCAAATTGATCAGTTCTTGTGCACTTCTTCCTAATTTTGACATTACTGATCTTAACATATGAAAGAAAACACTAATTGTTTTCTTTCATATGTTAAATATGGATTTTCATCAAGTAACGGTCGAAACTATAAGACATTACTGATCTTGATATTCCAGAATTTCTTAATTTAAGCAGCTACTGGGGAACGCAGTTATAATCAGTCTGGAAAATATTATTTTCTTCTCCAACAAGGCAGGCCTAGGTTTTTAAGTTAATGTGTGGCTAGTAAAAAGGACTAAACAAACAATATTTTAAGATCAGTCTCGCCTCGCCATTTTATATTTGATTCAATTTTTTTTTACAGTTTTAAGTTTCTCCAGCATTTAATTTAAAAATTACTAAAGCAGTCTGGATTTTGAGTTATGACGGCCGCTTCTTTGAATTTTTTTTTTCGCCAGTGTTCCTCTTTGAGTATTATTTTTGCCTCTGACCATTGCAAGTGGTGGCCGTGTGTCCAAGCATGTTCTGCCGCACCGGATCGCGTTGTCTTCGTCAGGTGGCTTCCTAAGGAATCTTTAGAGCTGAATACTGTTCGAATTTTGTATTGCTGTCCTAATCTTCGATTTTTCTCAGAGATTCCTTTGACATAATATGGTACCTTCATGGTGGGTCCAGTTTCGACATCATCTTTCTGTCTATTCATGTGATTCTGACGCTTCTTGATATTCTGGTCTACTAGTCTCGTGGAGTAGCCATTTGTTTTTAGGTCATTTTTGATGGTGTTGAGTTCTTCGAAAGAAGCTTCCTCGAAGTTACAGAGAGTAAATGCTCTGCCAACAAGTGTATTGACTATTCCATGTTTTATGGTATTTGAGTGGTTTAAGGCGTAATTAAGGTATTAACCAGTGTGAGTTTTCTTTCTGTATACCGATGTTTGGATGGTGTCCCTGTTCTTTTGTACTATGACGCCTAGGAACGGTAGTTTATTGTTTTCCTTCTTCTCCACGGTAAACTTGATTATTAGTGTCAAGTTATTTATGTAATGTAGAAAAGCTTGGAGTTCGTCATCGCTTCTATTTCAAGTGATGAATGTGTCGTCAACGTAACGAAGCCATATTGCCTGGTTTTGAAACCATTCCATGTATATGTTGGCAATTACTGGAGAGAGGGATGATCCCATCGGTGGTCCGTCAGGTTGACTGTAGAATCTAACCTTTTCTTGGACAAAGAATCGTTTGAGTTTAGACAGCATGGTCCATTATGGCGTTGATGGGTAGCGATGTTAATTCCTTGAGGGTTTGGTTTTCTCCAAGTTTCCTTCTGATATACTATGAAGGTTAGGTCGCTTATTTTAAATGACACGCTGTATATTTTTTTAGATCTTCTAATAGAGCTCTAAATTCCCTTTTCAATGACATATCAAAAGTTGTCATTTGTTTTTAAAATGGCGGCGTTGGATACGATTTCCTGAAAATTAAAATGGCGGAGTGTTAGTCGCGTGATATAAGTTTTTATCCTATGACTTTTTAAATGGTAATATTAGGTTATTTTCTTTAAACTTTTAATAACATTGAGGTGAAATTTGTATTTAGAATCTCATAGGTAAGTTTTAATTTTTATTTGACATTAACAATAGTAATGTAATTTAATAGAAAGTACCAAATGGCAAAATACCTTGAAATACTACCGTGAGTTAGTTATTTAAAAATGTTTAATGCTTTATCATATTGTAAAGTATTTTAAGAGAAAATTTTATAAGAATGTTATAGATACCAGTGCGTTCAAATAAAACTGGAACAACAAAATTTTCTTTATATTCTAGCTCTTGGACTACAATATATTTTTTACTAAACTGTCACTAATTTAAACATCAAAGTTGAAAATTTTGAAATAGCCTGGGAGATGGAAGTAAAATTGGGTGTCCCAGTTTTTTTCTTTTTGACGCTACACAAATTTTATTTTTTATCCTGTAGTAATATAAGAAAATTACCAACAACAACAAAATTTTCTTTATATTCTAGCTCTTGGACTACAATATATTTTTTAACAAACTGTCAAAGTCACTAATTTAAACATCAAAGTTGAAAATTGTGAAACAGCCTGGGAGATAGAAGTAAAATTGCGTGTCCCAGTTTTTTTTTTTGGACGCTACACAAATTTTATATTTTATTCTATAGTAATATAACAAAATTACCTATTTTAATAAATGTTCTATTCTTTGACCTCTTCGTTGCTGCCACAATGTTACTCGATTTACATTCTCAGTTAATAAATTTTGTAGATGTCTTATTGATATACCCTGAATTTCTGTCCTGATCTGATTTTCCAAATCCTCTAGGTTCTGAAGTGGTCTAGCATAAACCTTTTGTTTAAGATAGCCCCATATGGAGAAACCAAGCGGAGTTAAATCAGGGGACCTTGCCGGCCAACGGGTTGGTCCGTTTGTTCCAAGCCAATTTTCTCCGATACCGCGGCTTAAATAGTTTGTTGCAATGCGCGAGTTATGTGCTCGGGTACCATCTTGTTGAAAAATTATGTTGTCGTTTTCAGGGGCATTATGTAAACCATGTTCAATCTGATTTTGCAGGAAGCCTAAATACATCTTCCCATTTAAAGGCCCGTTGAAAAAAATTGGACCAATAATATTTGTTCCCATAATACCCAACCACACATTGACACGAAAACGCTTTTGAAAGAACCATCCCTTACCAAGCACTGATTTTCCTTTGCCCAGTATCGAGTGTTGTTTCGATTAAACATACCCAGATTAGTAAATCTTGAGTCGTCAGTAAATAATATTTTGTGGTGGAAAGTTGCATTGTTATTAAGACTCGCCAAAAACCAATTACAATAATCTAATCTTCTTCGAAAGTCATTATCATAGAGATGGTGATAAACTTGGCATTTAAATGATTTGAAACCATGTTTCTCCAAAATTTATCTTGCGCTTTCTCGGTTCACAGCACTAGTGGCGTCTGTGAGTCGGACAGATGTGTTAATATTTTGTACAGTAACGAGACTATGTGCCCCCCTGTTTTCGAGGATGCTGATCACGATAGCGCTGGTTTAAACTCTCTTCGAGGTGAGCGCACCCACAAACGGGCAAAAACAACCACCGAAAAAGGTGAAACGCGGATAGGCTGTCTCACACTAGTTCAACCTACGTCACCACCCCGTTTTCGAGGATGCTGAACACGATGGTGAAGTCTAGATCCTTCCTCGGCTCCCGCCAACCCCCTAAACGGCCAAAAACAACCCCCGAAGAGGTGAAACTCGGATACGACGCCTCATACCGGATAAATCGGCGTTAACACCCGCTTTCGAGGATGCTGAACGCGACGGTGAAATATAGATCATTATTCGACCCCCGCCAACCCCCTAAACGGCCAAAAACATTTCTCGAAAGGGGTGAAACTTGGATACGATCATACGACGTATCATACCGGCTAAATCGGCGCCTGCGTTAACACCAGTTTCCGAGGATGCTGAACACGATGGCGGTGGCTTAAATTTTTTTCGAGTATACCCCACCCCGTAAAGGGTCAAAAACAGCCCTCGAAAGGGGTGAAACTCGGACACGCCGTATCATACCGGCTAAATCTGCGCTTGCACCCGTTTTCAAGGATGCTGAACCCGATGGTGAAATATAGATCGTCACTCGACCCGCGCCACTCCCCCAAACGGCCAAAAGGTTTAATGAAATACACCGTATGAGATAAAATGAATTATATTTTTCACAGATCATTTATAACATACCAGATAATGATTCCAGGTTTCTTGATGGACTGTTCAATTGGAAAAACAATTATGCAATAACACACATATATCACGAGATGAGTCATTTAGCCATTAACAGTATCCGAGTTCTTATTTTTATGCTAATGGACGCAGTGAAGGAATCTTGCACGTGGTCCAGATAATGGAGACTCTCCGTAGCCCAGATACAATAAAAGTGGAGGCACCATAAAGGTAAATACCTAAGGTAAGTATCTGGAGCATGTGCAAGAGAGACACAGAGATGCTGTGCAGTGATCCTGCGCTGGATGCCGTGTACTCTTCGCTGCCGCGATCCCGCGTACTTTTGACTGGAGTTTTTTTGTATACCTATATCGTTTTCTCTTCAAAAAAATGTACACGAAGTATCTAGTTTAAAATATAGGCGTTTCCGAGTTTCACAGGGTTTGTTTTTGGCAGTTTAGGGGGTTGGCGGGGGTCGACTAACGATCAATATTTCACCGTCGTGTTCAGCTTCTCGAAAACGGGTGTTGACGCCGATTTAGCCAGTATGAGACGTCGTATCCGAGTTTCACCCCTTTTGGGATTTGTTTTTTCCCGATTGGGTGGTGCGCTCACCTCGAAAAGAGTTTAAACCATCGCCATCGTGTTCAGCATCTTCAAAAACAGGGGTGGGACATAGTCTTGTTACTGTACAAAATGTTAGCATTTTTCGAGGGTTTTTCCGACTCACAGAAGCCACTACACACTCAACTTCTAAATCGCGAGCTGAAGCAGTATTGTCATATTTTACATATGCCAAAACAGTTATTTCGCTTTTTTTACTTGCTATTGTTGGTTATTGTCATTAGTGTGAATATTACCTTCATTCTTTAAGTGTTCTTTAAGCCAAGGGAAATAGCCCCTTAATGGAATCTCCCGATCTGGATACCGTTCGGTATATAATCTTGCAGCAAGCCTTGAGTTTTTCTTACATTCGTCACAAATTTGAAGCATATCAATTTGATTTTCCCTCGTATAAACCATTATTATCGGATGCCTATAAATATAGCCAAAATACCGATAAACCAGATACGCGAATTTATTTCTACTTATTCAATTTGGTAATGTCAAAATTACTTTCATGTTTTGTTTCCATAGCCCGCTGAGAAACTAATTTCTTTGGTGAAATAAGATGGACTGCACGGTCACAGAATATCAACAGGTTTAATGTTCCACTAAGACTAATTATTAGCTAAGTTACCAAAATATTGATATGTATCAGGGTGTAAGAAAGAATTAATAACATAATTATAAAAAGGGTTTTCAAGTACAGCAAATAATATGAAGTAAAATAAAATATGTGTACCTAATACAATCATTAAAAAATTTTTCTCTTAAAATTCTTTACAATATGATAAAGCGTTATACATTTTTAATTAACTAACTTACGGTAGAATTTCAAGGTATTTTTCCATTTCATACTTTCCATTAAAAATCATGAAAAAAAAATGAACTCGACTATTGCTTATGTCAAATAAAAATTAAAATTATCCTATGAGATTCTAAATACACATTTTACCTCAATTTTATTGAAAGTTGAATTTGAGGAAATCGTATCTTACACCGCCATTTTAAAGACAAATGACAACTTATGATATGTCATTGGAAAGGGAATTTAGAGCTTTAAGGCTTCCACACACCGACGCGGCCACGGCCACGGTAGCGGTGGCGGTCAATCTAAACACATAGAAATAAATGAATGAAATCATACCAACGCGGGCTGGTCTAGATTAAGCGGCCTAGGGCAGCGTTCTGATATGCGGTGACGGTCAAACGCAACGTGTCAACTTTGACTGCAAGAAGTGACAGTAGTAATGGCGAATAATATAATAGAATTATTAATTGAAAATATTAAATTATATCCCATACTTTTTGATTTAAGCAATCCAAATTATAAAAATATAAGTGCTAAAAACAAAGTGTGGGACAAAGAGCTAATAGTAACAAAGTCTCTTCTTCCACATCGTCTATCATAATAACAAATAATAGTAATAAGAATGAAACCTGGACGTTTAAAAATATATTTTCGTATACATAAAATCTGTAAACGGTAACTACCTTACAGCTCCACTCACCGCTTTGGTGTGAATATGCCCGACCGCTAATATGATCGCCACCGCGGCCGCCACCGCTACCGTGGCCGTGGCCGCGCAAGTGTGTGTAAGCCTTTATTCGAGGATCTAAAAAAGTATACAGAGTGTCATTTAAAATAAGCGACCTAACCTCACTTCCGGTTTCAAAATATTTTTTATGGAAAACTTGCATCTCCCTAACCATATTTACTACTAAAATTTCAAATTCCTATATTTAACGATAATTAAGTCAGGTTCTGTCAAACGATTTCATTGTCACCCGGTATATTATAAACCCACCACCGACGGTCGTGGGTAAAGCTGGATTTATAAACTCGAAAAGTTGGCGAGGTTGAGGTTCAGTTGGTGTTGGAAATAGGAGTTTAATTTAAAACTAAAGAGAACACTCAGTTCCATTTATAAACTCGTTCATGTTGTTCATGTAAAGCTCGAGAGGTTCGAAATGTTCCCGGGTAGTTCGAGATAACCAATTTTAATGTTGGGAGTTCGGAATATCTAACCTCACCAACTTGATCATAACTTTAACCTCACCAACTTTTCGAGTTTATAAATCCAGCTTAATAGTAAAAATATTTTATTCAAAAGTCGATTCCTTTTACGCTAATGACATTCTATAAAGTATAGTTGTTAGGATCGGATCGAACTATCACGATATTGGTTTTTATTTTAATGACTTATGAATCAACTAACCGACCATATTTAATTATTGCCTCCACCATGCAGATTGGCTACATCTAATAACTTTTGTAATTATTTTAATATTTATGCAATTTGATGTGTAATTTCTAGCTTGCATAGGCATAATGGCGTCAAATTTAAAGTTATTATATAGTTACTTACTGCTCGAAACGTGTGTAATTATTATAGTTCGGTTGAGATCGTTATAAATATTTTCCAAGAAACAGTTGATGTATAGAGTATTTATTAACGGTTAAAACTATACTATTAAATAGAAGGAATTTTAATTTCGGTTTCTCACTATAGTTACAAAATTGTTTAATTTGTAAAGCGGGTCAGTAACTTCACCCAAATATTCTGTGTTAAAAATGATTAATTATATTTATTATACAGGGCTCCACGTTTAAGACGAACCACCCTTAATATCTCTTCATTTTGAGGAAAACAAGATTTGACAAAAATACGTCAATTTTAAGTTTAATTACATATTTGACAGAATCTTACTATCCTCCACTAACCCACTCCAATAATTGTCAAATGGCACTACCTATCCAGTGATACATCGTTGCAAAGGGCGTTAAATTTTCTATCCAACCGTGTCAAGGAAAGTTAAATCGGGTTCATGGTTTGCGAGTTAAATGGAAAAGTGTAATAGTAATGCAACTAATTTATTTAGTTTCAACAAATTATTTTATTAGGTATATAAAATGTGCACCGTTATTGGCAAGAGAATAATAAAGTATTATGATTGTCATAATGTGGCGCTGCAACCTCCAGATTATCAACCACGGTTGTTTGGATTTCGCAGTAATGGCAGTGTCATCGGCAAATAAATAGAGCTCATTTTGCTTATTTTTCGGTATGAAGTGAGTGTATAATAATATATTGTACCGGGTGTTCCACCTAAGGAGGTAATCAGCTATATCTCAGAAAGTAATAACACTAGGACTTTGGGAAAAAATGATAAAAGCGGCCAAGAGAAATTGCTGGAAGTTATTTTCAAGTTCGAAAAATGACCGCTAGGGGGCGTAAAAGAAATTTCAAAATAGAAATGCCGATTTTCTCTTGATTTTTCTTAATAAAAATATGTTAAAAATATAAGCATTGTATTCTTCATAAAATTATGCAAGTTTATGTTAGAAATCGTTTTTTTCTATTTTTAATAATAAAGTGGTGGGAGAAGGTCAAACTTTTTTTCTTTAAAACGCTGATATCTCTGCTTTGGATAAACCGATTTTATTCAACTTGGTCTTGTATAAAGGCCCTTCTTTTCCTCTACACGCAGATCTATTAACTATACCATATTGATTCTGATGGTGGCCATTAGATGGCGTTTTTCCGTAATTCCTCAATAAATAAGGATTTTCTCAAAAAAATCAAAAGTTATGATATGACTTTTTTATCATATTTTATTTTAGGCTTATAAAGGCTATTAAATAGTGGAATAAAAAATCCAGGTTCGTATTTAAAATAAAAAAGTTGATGATGGTCGCTCGAATCCGAAACGTCGGATTAAAAAACTAACCCCATCAGCTTGTAGAGGAGGAAAAGTTACTATAAGGAACTGAAAACCGCAACGTGATATCTTTTGTTAAAGTAGAGAAATTAATGATAATAATAATTAATATGGAAAAATAGACCATTTTTTAAAACATTAATTAATCAATTAAATCTCTGGTTTAATGACGTCCAAGATGCTCGAACTGTCTCCCATAATTTTTTTTTATTTTGATTTTTCCTAATAAAAATATGTTAAAAATATCAGCATTGTATTCTTCATAAAATTATGCAAATTTTGATAGGAATCGTTTTTTTCTATTTTCAATAATAAAGTGGTGGGGGAAGGTCAAACTTTTTTTCTTTCAAACGCTGATATCTCTGCTTTGGATAAACCAAAACAAGAATTCATTGAGCGTGTAAAGTTGCCTTTCATCAAGTAAACTTTGGAAACAAGCAAAACACCAAGATCCAATGAGCGTGTAAATTTACCTATATCAAGTAAGCTTTGGAAACAAAACAAATTTCCTAATGTCAAAAGACATTATTTTTTATGCTAAGATAATTAATAACCATATTCGCAGTTAGATTATTGATTAGGTTATTGATATTTTGTGTTAGTAAATTGTTATAGTGCTAGTTAGTTAGTTTGTTAGTTAGTTATAGTGTTAGTTGTTGTTTAGTTAGTCATTAGTATATATTTTTTGAAAATGCCTTCGTCGCTTCAAAAAGCGGTTGATATTATCGCCGTTTATTTTGAGTGTTTTCAAAATGCGACTGTTGCTGCAAGGATATACGCTCTTAGATTTCCTGAAAGGCGCCAGTACGGAAGCAGAATGTTCACTTGCCTAGCAAATCGCTTCCGTACTACAGGAAGTGTTCGTCCGTTACGCCGCAGAAGGAGTCGTAGCTCCAGAACTGAGGAAAATGTTATCAACGTTTTAGCGTATGTAGAGTTCAATCCTCAGCTAAGCGTTCGGCTAATTTCAGTAGATTTAATGTTGCTCAGAAAACAGTATTTCGAATATTGAAAGACCACAGGTAATCATTAGATTGTTGCTATTAGTAGCTACCTAATGTAGGTATAGATATTAAACCATCCATTAATAATCGCAATGCATAAAAAACTTTACGCATGATTGATATTTTTGACATTTGATAGGAATATTAACTACCCATTATTGTTTTTGAAAGAAACAGTTATAGCCTGCCAGGTTATAATAACGCGTCCGCGTAAATAGTTCTAATTAATCTTTACCTTATAGGTTACATCCCTATCATAATGTGTTGCATCAACCTCTGACCGTCGCAGACTACGATAGAAGGCTAGATTACTGTCATTGGTTGATAAATATGATGGCAGAAAACCGAAATCTCTTATCGCGCATTCTCTGGACGGACGAAGCTATTTTCCGTAGTGACGGTGGAGTTAATACCCATAATATGCCTTATTGGGCAGCAAATAATCCACGCTGGATGCAAGAAGTGCAACACCAGGGAAGATGGAGCGTCAATGTTTGGTGCGGAATTTTGGACAATAAAATTATAGGCCCTTTTATTTGGGATGAACCGCTTAGAGGAGAAAAATGTTTGAATTTTTTGCGAAATAATTTACCAGTCCTTCTGGAAGACGTACCATTGGAAACCAGAAGGACCATGTTCTTCCAACATGATGGGTGTCCAGGCCATTTCGCAGTAAACGTGCGTAGGCTTCTGGATCAGGCGTTTCCTGATAGGTAGATCGGGAGAGGTAGCTTATTTCCGTGGCCCCCGAGGTAAAGTTAACATGTTGTTCTTAGTAGGTCACCTACCTACTAATAATCACAAATTTTCCTACCTACGTTTTTGTTGCAGGTCACCGGATCTAACCTGCCTAGATTTCTATTTATGGGGTCGAATTAAGGATCTCGTTTTTACTACAAGACCTATAACAAGGGAGGATATGATTCAACGGATCTTAAACACTGTTCGAAGCATATTAAGAGCGGAAATAGAAACAGCTGTCTTGTCGACGAGGGAACGATTGGAATTATGCATTCAAAATAATGGGAGACAGTTCGAGCATCTTGGACGTCATTAAACCAGAGATTTAATTGATTAATTAATGTTTTAAAAAATGGCCTATTTTTCCATATTAAGTATTATAATCCCTAATTTCTCTAGTTTAACAAAAGATATCACGTTGCGGTTTTCAGTTCCTTATAGTAACTTTTCCTCCTCTACAAGCCGATGGGGTTAGTTTTTCAATCCAACGTTTCGGATTCGAGCGACTATCATCAACTTTTTTATTGTAAATACGGACCTGGATTTTTTATTCCACTATTTAATAGCCTTCATTAGCCTAAAATAAAATATGATGAAAAAGTCATATCATAACATTTGATTTTTTTGAGAAAATCCTTATTCATTGAGGAATTACGGAAAAACGCCATCTAGTGACCACCATCAGAATCAATATGGTATAGTTAATAGATCTATGTGTAGAGGAAAAGAAGGGCTTTTTCTTAAGACCAAGTCGAATAAAATCGGTTTATCCAAAGCAGAGATATCAGCATTTGAAAGAAAAAAAGTTTGACCTTCTCCCACCACTTTATTATTGAAAATAGAAAAAAACGATTCCTAACATAAACTTGCATAATTTTATGAAGAATACAATGCTTATATTTTTAACATATTTTTATTAAGAAAAATCAAGAGAAAATCGACATTTCTATTTTGAAAGTTCTCTTACGCCCCCTAGCGGTCATTTTTCGAACTTGAAAATAATTCCCAGCAATTTCTCTTGGCCGCGTTTATCGATATATATTTTTTCCCAAAGTCCTAGTGTTATTACTTTCTGAGATATAGCCGATTACCTCCTTAGGTGGAACACCCACAGAATCGGAGATAGAGGTGAGCATTGCCTAATGTGTCTCATCAAAGAAAAGTGACTGCTTGCCAGGGACCTCTTAAATTATGTCAGCTCAATAACTATCTTAAAATATCCGGACATAACTGAATAATGCGATTACTTTTTGACCAAAATTATCTTTTGAAGGACCCTGTAATATTGATTTCGACCAAGTTCAACCACCTGAACCAACTTTTCTTTTTACGAATTTTTCTTGCTCCCAGCGTTGTTTAATATTCATTATCGTTTTTTTATTTTTATTGTAAAACTGTGCAACCTTACGAATTTTCCAACCTTCCTCAATTTCGGAAATATAAGTATGAAATATGCGTCTTCCTTCCAGTGTTATTCTATTTTTGAGATCTTCGACACTTTGAGGCGAGGTTCCATAAACTTAAGTTTTTAAGTGGCTCTAAAAGATAAGGTCAAGAAGAGTCCAGTCGCAAGAGCTGGCCACGCTATTTCTCCTTATCTGTCAATCCATTTTCCAGGAAATCACTCTCTAGCTGGTAATGCTTAATGCAGAAGAGCTTCATTTTGCTGAAAATGTAATTTTTTTATTAAGTTTCACGGTACTATTTTCACGCACTTGATTTTCCAAAGATTGTACAATAAGAGGATCTATCACATTCTCCAAAAGATTCAATTACAGTTTACAAATGACAATTAAATTTTCTTCTAGAAATATTTTCCCAATAATTTCGTCTCTAAGAATGCCTGTCTAAACGTCAATATTTTGGGGAAATTAAGTGTGGCCTTTCCGATAAACTCGCAGATGTTCATTATACAAATATCTACAATTGTAGAGTTCGGACTTTTGTTATCGAAGATAATTCTGTCTTCTGTCTTCAGAATACCCAAAACTTTGATCAGAGGCGCTAGAGCCCGATGTCATACCTGAGAAGTCAGAAAACGGGACAAGTTCTGACGGGCGCAAAAGATAAAGCTGAATTGCTAGCAGACAAACTCTATGTCCAATTCAGTAAAGATCCAAGTAATGACGTGCCTAGAGATGCTAGGGTCGCCAGAACGGTGCAAATTTACAGGACAATCGACCCGGACAATACCCCGTCCCCCGTCCCTTGTTAACTTTTTGAATAGAGAAAGAGCCCCGGGTTTCGACGGTTTAAAGAGTGCGGCGTTGCGAAACTTACCCGACAGAACTTTAGGGAATATAGTAAATTTGTCCCAGGCGATAATCAAAGAAGGTCACATTCCGAGTGCATGGAAACATGCAAAAGTTATCCTAATACACAAGAAAGGTGAGGACCCCACGGCACCGACAATTTAAAGATCCATCAGTCTGCTGTTTAGCCTGGGTAAAATAATCGACAAAATTAATAGCTTAAGCGACTGTTTTTGAGCGAAATGTGCTACATGATGAGCAGTTTGGATTCAGAGCCGAACATTGCACAGTCAGGCAGACAACACGTCTAGCTTAAAACATTTTAAAGGGCTTCAACAGACGAGTCCATACGGGAGCGATTTTCTTCGACGTTAGTAAAGCCTTTGATAAGGTCTGGCATAACGGTTTCTTACTGAAGATGATAAGACTCTGAACGTCGAACTACCTCGTCGGGGTGGTAGCTTCTTTTCTTGAGAATAGAAGTCTTGCAGTCTAGTCAAAGAGCGCACTCTCCTTGACGGAAAACATAAGGGCGGGGGTGCCGCAAAGCTCACGTCTCTCCCCGATCCTGTATAATATATATGCACATGACATTTCGCGCGATAGGCAGAACCAGCTCCATTTGTTCGCCGACGATACTGCATTTACGACTACCTCTAAGCAACCGTGGCTTGTCGTGATGCAGCGCCATATTAATCAGTTGGAAAAATGGCTTTCAAATTTGAAGATTCGTCTGAATTCCGCCAAAAGGAAGGTAACTTCCGTTTCGAAAAGTCGAGTACGTAGGCCTGAAACAAGGCTCAGGGTCAATCGAATCGAGTTGAACTGGTGCCAGGGAGTCAAATACCTAGGACTTATCTTTGACCAGAAACTAAATTGGAGGTTAAACATATGTCAATAGAGTCAAGCTTGCATTGCACCAATTGGGCTCTATCTACCCTCTGCTTCACAGGCGGAGTAGATTTAGTAATCGCACCAAAGTTAACCTCAAGGTACTGGTCAGGTCGGCTCTCACCTATGGTGCGCCCTCGTGGTGCAGCATAAGCAGGGCTGAGCTGAATAGGTTCTAGGTTATTCAAAACAGGACTCTGAAACTGATGGCAGATGTCCCCCGTTACACGATGAATCGGATACTGCTTCAAGATTTCCGAATTCAGACTGGATGAATATTTCATCAAAATTATTACAGACTATAACAGACGCACAGCCTTATCGACAAACCCTGAAATCAGTAACTCACATATAAGACTTACAAACTCCGGAAAGCCTATTTACCTTTACCTATTATCGGTTAAACTCAATAGTAGAGATACACTTAAATACAGTTGAGAGGCACTAGAACAGTAGAGAAGCCTTCATTTTGTGTTTCTCCTGTCTCCATATTCAGTCATCATTAAAATTTCAATTTTGTGTTCATCAGTAAAGTTAGGCGTTACGTTAAACGATTCTTTTGAAATAACTTACTTTCAACAAAAGACAAAATGAAAGTCCACGCATTCAAGATGTGTCGCGTACCAATGATTAAATAAAATAATTCTGTCAAGAAATGGCAAAAGATGTTGCTTTAAATTGACACAAAACAAACGACGGATAAAAAAGCATATTTTTGTTGTTAGTTTTAGCAAAAAATGGTGGTTCTACAGTGGAACCAGTAGACCAGAATACAAAAAAATTATTCTGTATGGAATGGTATGAAACAATTTCGTTTTTACAGGTCCGATGTGGTTCAGCCTTGGTGCTGCAATTGGCACACCTTACTTTTGTCCCATGTTGAGGCAAATGAGCTACTTTATCAAATCTTGTTTCCAATGGAACTTGAATTTTAAATTTGGAGGTACTTTCATCGGGTTTTTCCCAATTTGCGAAATTTTTGGATCAGCACCAATTAGTCCAGACACCACAGCAACTCTAAATTCTTTTAGAGAAATTTCAGCCCCGGTAGTTCGAGCTTTGAACAGGAGAAATGCATTTACTACACTTAGATCTGCAAAGTGCAAAAAAATTCGATGCCACCACTTTCTCGATTTCCTGTCTAGTTCATAACAAGGCTTTAGCATATCTGACTTATCTACATAACCCATGTGCATATTATAGTCTTTTACTAGCTTCTTGCATTTTACCTCTTCTGATCTTCCATCTTTTTGTTTTCTGCGAACAAAGTCCTCCTCTTGTGGATTGTGAAAGTTGCTTAGAAAGACTATAGGTTTTTTATCCATCCACTGTAGTGCACAAACTCCTTATTTGCTCAACATCCAATCGGAATCGCCTCTTTTCAACTTTTTTTTGTCCTTAAAATCATTTGGTAAACCCTTCCGGTCCTTTCTTGCTGTTCCACATCCGTAGATTCCATCTTTCAAGAAGTCATTTTGTAATTCCACTGAATTAAAAAAATTATAAAAATATACTTCATGATACTTTCCAACTAGGTCCCTTGTCAAATCCTTTATTACTCTTCGGCCTAAGCTCTGTTCCCTGACGTCTTTTACTTTCCCGGTGTAAATTTGAAATTGCGAAACATATCCCGTAGAATCCGCCCGTACCCAAACCTTGTAGCCCCTTTTGATAGGTTTCATAGGCATATATTTAATATATACTTGATCATAGACTCATCAATAGATTGCGCTTACTAGGGAAATATGAATTTTTAAAGGTTAGTGAAAGTTCTTCTAGCATTGGTCTTACTTTATACAACTTATCATAACCTGGATCGCCTCTTTTTGGTTCTAAAGAATTATTATTCACCTGAAGGTGAGTAAGCAGCCATCCAAATCGATCAGGGGACATGCTTGAGGATACATAATGGTCTCTAAGTTCAATTTTAGATGACCAAAACTATCGATAACTTGGCATCTTTTTGATTCCCATTAGATGGTTTAGAGCTATAAAGCACTTAACTTCCTCCAGATTTGTAGGTTTAGTTATTCGGCCGTGTTTTAGTACCGCATAGAGGTTAGTTTCAAATACAATTTTGTTCGACAAATCTTCCGAAAATAAATGCAAGAAGAAATCAACGGACCTTTCCAAATTATGTGGCACATTTGGTCCAAAGAGCTCCACAAATGGAGCTATTGTCAAAGCGTAATTAGGGTTACTTGTCCAGTGTACTTTATCTTCTGGAAAAAATAATGACAATGGTATTTCATCTTCGCTATCCCAGTCCTCAAGATCTGTTTCCAAACTAGCTTCTTCCTGGTATAAAGTATCTTCCATATAGATATCCATTAGTTCATCTGCATTCTTATTGTCACTTTCTGAGATATCAGATCCTTCAGAGGGGATATCGTCCAACATTTCATAAGCATCATTACTGGTTAGCTTACTTATATTAATTTTCTTGGTCCATATTCCATAAAACACAAAAATACTTGTGCGTACACAAAATATTTCGTACTTATAAATAGAAAAATTAAAACTTTACAGTAATAGGTATCATATCCAAAAATACTTACCAAATTTTTGCACAAAATACCGGATTAATAAAATAAAAATAACCTCACTTTCTATATAGCATTAACAGCAAAATCGACTGCCTCCTGACGCAGCGAAAGAACACACATGAAACAATAATTGCCTATGGTACGCTGAAAAATGTTTGTTGAGTAAGCGAATAGCAAAGGTGGTCCCGCCAAGCGATTACTAGGCAGCTAGGAATAAATTCGCAAATGGGTGGTTCCACGTAGTAACCACTGAGCTTCAAAGGGTTAAGAAAGGCGTCCGGCTGTATCTGTGAGACAAATGACCATAAAGATTTGAAATAAAAAAAATTATGAGAGAGAACCAGTAGATTTTGTGAATTAAGTGTATAATCTTCTAAATTTAATGCAGAGCGCTTTCGGCCTTAGGCCATCATCAATGCTTCCTAAAAAACGAGGAGCAACCTAATTTGTTGAGGTGTTTAATTGAGATTTCTATTTATAGAAAATGTAACTGTAAAAAGATGAATAAATCAAAAATCTATTGTGTAAAAATTAATTAAATGTTATCTCTTGTTGAAAGTTGTTCTTAGAAATTTTTGGAAATATTTTGGTTTTTACCGAGGGGTGTTTCAATTGCAAAATTGAGTACACCAAACTTCCCCCAACTGCAAGTTATCCTTGGTTATCCCCAGTTTTCCCCAGTTATCCCCAGTTATCCCGCAGATATCCCCGGTTATCCAGCAGATATCCCCGGCTACCTCCGGATATCCCCTGTTATCCCCGGTTATCCTCGGTTATCCCTAGTTATCATTGGTTATCCCTAACTGGAAAATGGAATATGACGAATTCATTGTTAATGAAACTGATATATGTTAAGAAAAATTAAAATTAAGTTAATAAAATATGTATAAAAACGTGGCGCGTTCTTTAAACCCAAATTTTTCCTAAGAATTAATTAGCTGAGTAGCTGATCTCATAGGTTTAATCTCGGGTTTATTGAAGCAGTTTTTTTTTTCATTTGAAAAAAAAAACATTTTTATTTTAAACGATTTATTAAAGTAGGTATACATCTAAACACATAAAAGAATAAATAAAATAATTGTACAAAAATTACAAAATAAAAATGTAACTAGAATCAAAAATTTGGAACACATGTTAAATAGGATTAAATATTTTTTTAATATTTAAAGTGTCTTTTCGTTTCATCTGGAATGGCCCACAGCCACTTAGCTCTATAGGTCCATAGAATATATATTCCGACTTTACTTCAGCAATGTCGTCTTTAGTTGGCCATTTAAACAGGTTCGCAGTCTCTTTTAAAAACTTCATTAAGTAATTTTCTTCACTGAGTTTTTGCATGATTTTTCCAATGTACCATTTTTGATTATACTGTACTGCATAATATTTGTCTACAATAATTTCTACCTTACTTTCCTCTTCTGTTGGAGTTTTGTCAGCATCAGAATCAAATGTTTCCGTGTCTGTTGAATCATCATATGTAACACATTCCTTGACTTTGTCTGAATCAGAATTTAAATCAGTCGAAGAATCAGCAAATTCATCTTTTTTTTTCTTTACAACTTTCCTTATGCTTCTTTTACCAGAGAATTTACCTTTTTTGGTCTTAGGCTTCATGATCTTACTTGGTTTTCTTTTACTGGAAATAATAAACCGCTTTAATCTGTCTGTACTAACTCGGCCGTTGCCCTTGTCCAATAGCCAACAATAAGATGACTTCTTTACAACAATGGTTTTGGAATTTGGCAAGGTAAGTTTCAAGTACGATCCATTTTCCGATAGGTCTACATTTTTGTTTGAATAATCTTTTAGGTCCAAATCAGTTTCAATGTTATGTTCTTCCAGAGTTGGAGGAACCAACTCCTTGTCATTCTCTACAAAATCTTTAAATAAATCTTTCTCATCACACGTTTTCTCTTTCTCGTCAACTATAATAAATTCATTATCGATTATTTCTTCTTCATAGTCGTCTGTGGCAGTTATTTTTTGAGATAAAGCATCTGGTAAATTGTTAGAAATATCCCCAGGAATTTCATTTTCAGGCGAAGATTCCATTACTTCTGATTCATTTAACTTCACTGCTTCAGTACAGTTTTCTAGAGTATCACCTCGAGTATCACTGATGCTTCTATCTTGGTAAGTTATTGTCTGGTTTATAGAACTTTTTGGGCATTTTTTCAATGGTAATTCTTCTTGATTTTGGAAATTCTCTCGGAAATTCTTAAGGGTAACAGTATGCAATATATTTATCTTATTTTGTGGACATGCTGAAGTTGGTGATTTTAATCCTGAATTAGTAACTGTGGAGTTATTAGTGAAATTCTCGGTGAAATTGTAGTTCAATAAAGTATTTTTTTGACATTTAGTTTTCGTATTTAGCTGTTGACTGTTATCGACAACGTTATCTTCAATATTATTTGAAACGATAGGATCTTTCATCTGATGATGTGCTTTTAAAAAGTGTTTATGGAAAGTTGAATATATCCAACGAGGTTTACACGTTGCCTTTTTTGAAGCTTGAGATAATGTGTAAGTTTGGCCGCAAAAACAAGTTACTTTACAAAACAAGTCTTTATCTGAACTTACGTATGTTTGTATTTTTATATCATCAAATCTTAACTGAGACCAATCCTGTATATTACATTTTCCCTTGGCCCATTTTTTCAGTGCCCGGAAAATATCTGCATTTTGTTCTGTTAAATTAACGTTGGATAAAGACAATACACCAGAGTTAATATCTGAAGTTGAACCGAGGGATGAACTGAAGCTCGAATTGGTATTTTCCGTGATATTTTCCAAACCAGAGCCAGCTAAACAGCTTTGTATGTTTCTAATTTGTTTCTTGTTAGAAGTTGGCGCTATATATTCAACTTCGGTCATCGTTGAACAATCTGTATATGATTTACTTGCTTTAAGAAAATAATCTCTTAATAATAAAATAAGTCGTTTATGGCCCGGTACAATTTGAAAGTCAGCAGCTCTATTTTCATATAACGGACCAAAATATTCGGAATATTGCTCAACTGAGATATTATTAATTAATTCAACCTTGGCAAAAGTTTCGACATCTTTTAGGTCTACTTCTGTTATAGTTGCTATGACGGGTCCGGTATCAAAACCACTTAGAGTTAAAAGATTTTTAATATACTTGGGTATTGTAATTTTTAAGGCATATTCTGCTTGTTCAAATACATCTTGAGTTATATTATCGGTTTTGTCGGACTTCATCTGAAAAGCCCAGAAAAAGAGAAATAGTAAATTCATTATCAAGCGCAATGTCTAATCCTCTAACCAATTTATTAGTATTTCATTAGGAGTCCAGAAAAAAGAAGATTTTCTATGTCTGGACGTGTAATGAATGATATTATTTGTATTAAACTTCTTTAAAGCGATAACATAAAAACCCCGATAAAAACAACAAAAAAAGTAAATAACTAAATTTAATTGACCGAAAATAAAGTAATCTTGACAATATTATGTATCAGTGGCGCCTCGTGAGCTGTCAAAGAGTCAGAGAAATTATCATAATGCAACACTGCTTAAAACTGGCTAAACCAGTTTAACTTTTTATAAAATACAATTGAAAACCAAAAGATTATATATTATATGAAACAAATGTCATAGTGGCAACGCCGCACCATCCCAAATGATTTTTTCGTAGTCGTTTCTATTTTTTTTTTACTTATCTTTGCATTTGGGTTCACACTAAACACTGGACATTTAGTGAAAGGATTTTTGAGAATCCATGCTCCGTTCAATAGTACTGTATAGTTGATTTTACCAGAAAAAAAACAACAAATAGCAAACAGGCAGCTGTAGTATGTAAATATGCCAAATTTTACTTACCTTTTTCTCGTTCATCACTTGTACGCTACTTTTTTTTTAAACACAGTCACTTTGCGTAGTATTATTATGTATTATAAAACTAATGAGCTATATTTTCACTATTTAACCGTTTTCAAAATAATGCTATGTATTTCTAACCAAACTTTTTATGATCTTTAGCCACGTGTTTGACTATTATGTCTAATTGATAATTCGCGCCCAAATACATGTCCACCGTTGCCAAATGTGGCAGTTATGCCCTGGTTATCCCCGGTTATCCTTTGGTTATCCCCGGTTATCCTTTGGTTATCCCCGGTTATCCTTTGGTTATCCCCGGTTATCCCCGATTTTCCTCGGTTTTCCTCGGTTATCCCCAATTATCCCCAGTTATCCCCAATTATCCCCAGATATCCTTAGTTATCCCCGGCCATGTACACCAAATATCCCCAGTGAAATCCCCCTCGGTTTTTACTCACTCTGTCAGGAAATAGGAACAGTTCATTGATACATATTTTTTAAGTGAGACATGAATACCATGATGCAATTAAAATCAAACGAAATTCATCTTTTAAATTTTTTCGCTCAGATTAATTGTTTTCGATAAAACAAATAACGTTATTTATTACTGCAGTGTTTTATAAGTAATAAAAAAGTAAGAGTGCCATGGAAGAAGAAACAATTGGTCAAACAAATTTGACCTTGGCATAACTGACATAACTTTAAACAGTGCATCCGTAATTATTTGAAGTGTCTTTAAGAGTTTTAAGCTATAAAATTCGTTATTAATATTAAAAAATGGTTCAGTTTACGAACTCAGAAATGGCCGATATGCATTTTGTCTATGGAATAGCCCAAGGCAAGTCCAGAGGGGCTAGATGCATTTATCAAGAGAGATATCCTTATCGCATTGTACTAAATAGACAAACGTTTGTAGGAATACATGAAAGGCTGTGCGAATCAGACACCTTTCAAAGGTCGGCTGCTCTTATTGGGAGACCTGCAAGACCAGTAAGAACAGTGGAGATGCAGGAAGCAGTTTTACATTAATTTGAGTATAGCCCCGATACAAGTACACGCAAACAAACATTTCTCACTTTACTGTATTGCAGATTTTAGAGGAACATTAACTGTATCCTTACCAAATACAGCGTGTTTAAGCGTTATTTCCTGCGGATTTTCCCTAGCGACTTGTTTATTGTACTTGGCTTATGCAACAACAGGGAAACAAGAAAACTCCGATCAGCGAGTTCTTCGTCCACAAAGTAGCAACCACTATTGACAATATTACATCAAAACATACAGAGCCTTCGCCATAAAACCACAGATTTCGAACTTTTTATAAAAGACTTTTCCAAGGATAACAGTAATACGACGGTAGACGTCCTGTGCTTTTCTGAACACTGGCTTCGTGACCTTGAACATAAAACAATTACCCTACCAGGATACAGTTCTACTAGTTGTTACTGCTGAGAAACGAGAGACCACGGAGGCGTAGTGATCTATTGTAGGATTGATCTTGATTTTGTTGAGCGAACGGTGAGCGAACCACTGCAGGTTGAGCAAGAGTTCGAATATACCATGGCTGTGAGCGAGGGGTTAAGGATCCTTATTATCTGCGTATATGGATCCCCTAGCGGTAAGATTGACCCTTTTCTTAACCTCTTTTATGAACTGATATCGACCGTAACAAACAATTTAAAAAATTCCATATTATAGTTTGCGGGGATTTTAATATAAACTTTTTTTCAGATGCAGGAGCTGCTAATAACTTTCAAAATCTCATCAATATGTTCAACTTTAGTATTATCATTGATAAACCTACCAGAGTAAATCAGTATAGTCAGTCTACACTGGATAACTTTTTAATTAGCCCGTCATTGGCGAGCTTTGTTAGTAGCAACCATAATATAGATAACGGATTATCTGACCACAATACCATAATTATAATTCTCAATGATTTCCTTTTGAAATCTTCTGCACCTTTATATGAAGAAAAAATAAATTTCAACAAAAAATCTAAAAATAAATTTAAGGGACTCATATCAAGAGTTTATTGGTCGGGCCTGTATTTGGCGACCAACATTAATGTTGCATTCGATATTTTTTACCAATATTTTAATAGCTCTTATACAGGTGCATTTAAAAAACACTCACAAACATTTTGAGGGACCCACTTACAGCACGATGGATTACCAAGGGAATTAAAACTGCTTGCAAAATTAAGAGATGCCTTTTGTTTTTAAAAAAGTTTTCAACTGACCAGGCTGTTATTACTTATGTAAAAAACTACTGTCAAATTTTTAATAAAATAATGGCTACAGCCAGACTTACATACGAAACAAATAAAATAGTTCACTCCGATAATAGAATTAGAGCTACATGGGGCATTCTTAACAATAAACTTCAAAACAAAAATACTAAGAGTATAACAAATATTTCAATCAAAAATAAAGACGATCTGCTCACCAGAAATCGTTGCAGATGAATTTCGGAATTACTTTGTTCACATTGCAGATACCCTAACACAGAGTCTAAAGAGCAATGGGTCATCTGATTTCTATCTTCATCAAATGGGCCTCAATTTTAAAGACTCCTTTTTTTTTAAACAAGTTACGGAAGGCCATGTCATTTCAATAGTTAAAAAGCTGAAACCTAAAGAGTCTGTTGGTGTCGATGAGGTACCTATTACAATAATAAAGGAAAACCTCTGCAATCACCACTATATAACCTTTTTGATAAATCTCTCTATGAGTAGTGGAGATTTTCCTGATCAGTATAAAACTAGTATTGTCAAGCCTCTTTTTAAGAAGGGTCGTATCAAATTATAGACCCATTTCATTAATACCGGCCATCTCAAAAGTATTAGAATCCACTGTAAATGACCAACTTACTCATCATATGTCAGTCAAAAAGATTCTTACTGATTCCCATCTTTGTTAACGCTCGAAACCAATGCAAGCAAACGATAAACCAAAGCAAAGAAGCACACAACCAGAGGATCAGAGTCAAACTTCTTGAATGTCCTAGCGGCTCAAAATCATTTTGGTCGGTAGCTAAGGCCGTCAGTCAGAACTTTATCAAGTCAACCATTCCACCTCTAACACGTTCTGATGGCACCATTGCGACCAAAGCACAGGAAAAAGCAAACTTACTGGCGGAACTATTCTCTTCACATTCAACGGTAAATTTTCAGGGAAGTACTCCACCGAACATTACCCATGTAGAATCGAGAATGCCCGATATTGTCTTTCGCCACCGCCATGTTAAACGAATCTTGAGAAGTCTCGACACTAAAAAGGCTTCTGGTCCTGACGATATTCCAGTCATTGTAATTAAGACATGCGCTGACGAACTGACACCGGTATTTTGTAGGCTTTTTAACTTATCCTACAAAAAAGGAATATTGCCTTCTTGCTGGAAAACTGCGAGAGTCCAGCCCATACCCAAAAAAGGCAAGAAGACTTTGCCAAACAACTATCGTCCAGTCGCATTGCTCTCGGTTATATCAAAAGTTATGGAGAGGGCTATCAACGAAAAATTACTAAAATACCTGGAAGGCTTCAACATTATTAGTGACCGCCAGTATGGATTCCGTAAGTCTAGATCAACAGGAGACCTTCTCGCTTATGTCACTCATGTTTGGAACAACGCAATAGAACACCATGGGGAGTCCCGGGCGGTAGCACTGGACATTTCCAAGGCTTTTGACCGAGTATGGCATGAGGGGCTCCTAACTAAAGTGAGAGCATACGGAATGCAGGTTCAATTTTGTTCATGGCTGTCGAGCTTTTTTAAAGACCGTTCTCTGCGAGTGGCAATGGACGGATTTCTTTCAGACACATTTAACATCAACGCCGGAGTCTCTCAAGGTTCTATATTGTCGCCCACCCTTTTCTTACTATACATTAACGATCTATTGGAAAAAACTAAAAATCCTATATATAGCTTCGCTGATGACAGCACACTTGTTTCATCTTTTACTTTGGATGCTCGGACATCGGCTGATAATGCACATCTCTATAGGCAGCAAGAGGTCTCACATCTCAACAAAGACCTGGAAGAAATTCTGTCTTGGGGTGACAGTAACCAAGTAGAATTTAACGCTAAAAAGACTCAGGCGGCAGTTCTTTCTAAAAAAGTTAATGTTGAAGAACCGGATATAGTTATGGCGGGACACTCAATTCCCTTGACTTCATCAATTCATTTATTGGGCGTTAATTTGGATAGTCATATGTCTTGGCATAGTCACGTTGCGGCCATTGCTAAGGCAGCCTCGCAGAAGCTTGGAGTACTTTTCCGGACAAAGAACCTCTATACACCCCAACAACTTTTGATGCTCTATAAAGCCCAAATTCGACCATCACTGGAGTACTGTTCGCATATTTGGGGCTCTGCTCCTAAACATACCCTGAAATTGCTAGATTCCATTCAAAGAAGAGCCATTCGCTTGATCGGTGACCATAGTCTGACAAACAACCTGGAAAGCCTTGAACATCGAAGGCAGGTTGGCGACTTGAGTCCATTTTACAAATATTTTCATGGCAAGTGTTCAACCGAGGTTGCCCGCTTAATACCACTCAGAGCGGTGCATGGTAGAAATACGCGACGAGCCACTGCAGCCCACCAGTACGTGGTTCAGCTTAGTGTCCCTCGAACGACACTGTTTCAAAATTCTTTCATCTGGAGAACGTCATCACTCTGGAACGGCCTCCCTGAGATCGTGTTCCCCAACGAGTATAATCTCCAAAGATTCAAGACCAACGTGAATCGTTTCCTGCGCACACGCACCGCTCCTAGAGCGCCATAAAGGATTTATCCTGTAGTGCTGTGCCTTATCATAAAAAAAAAAAAAAAAAAAATGGATTTCGTAAAAATAGAAGTACCACCGAAGCTACATTTAAACTAGTCAATAGCATAAACCAAATCTTAGAAAATAAAAACATTCCATTGGTAATCCTATGCGATTTGTCTAAGGCTTTTGACTGCGTGGATTTCGATATTTTACTTAATAAACTTTCTTATTATGACATCAGAGGCTCCGCTAATGACTGGTTCTCGTCGTACCTTAAAAATCGTAAGCTAGTGGTCGAGATCTCAACTGTGCGTGTGAATATTGTGGCCAAACAAAGTTCGAATGCGAGTACCCTAGCAAGAGGCGTCCCGCAGGGCTCCATTCTTGCACCAACACTTTTTCTACTTTATATTAATGATCTAGTAGCAAATTATCCCACAATAAACTTTTCATTGTATGCAGATGATACCAGCCTGCTGATACATTCACTGTCGATCGACGAACTCAAAAACGAAGCCACTGTAAAAATTGAAAAATCGCTGACTGGTTCACTGCAAATAAACTTATACTAAATTCAGAAAAAAGATTTAAGCTCGTAATTCAACCCAATAAAAAAATAGGATTACTAGATCTAAATACAGATAATGGGCTTATCAACTCAGTCACGCACGCGAAATTTCTCGGAGTATTTATAGATCAAAATTTGGATTGGAAGTCGCATATTGTACATATAAATAAAAAACTGAGCTCTGCTGTTTACTATAAAAAACAATTTCGGATGTAACCTCGCTAGAACGGTGTACTATGCATATTTTTATTCAATTCTGCGGTACGGAATTTAATTTTGGGGTTGTTTCTCAAATGCCGGCAGCACTTTTCTTATTCAAAAAAGAGCAATTCGTAGTCTCTGTGGTCTGCGCAGGCTGGAGTCTTGTCGTAACTCTTTTAAAGAACAAAACTTGTTCACATTGACGAATCTACATATATTTGAAATTTCGTGTTTAATTCATAAGAACAAAAATATGCTAAGGAGAGCCTCAGACGTACATCTGTAGGATACGCGAAGCAGACTTTTGTATCTAAAGCCACATTTTAATTACGAGATAAGTCGAAGGGCCCCTTCCCTCTGTATGCGGGAGTGAGGATCTTTGACCACTTACCGGGTTACATAACGGAAAACCTCCAATTCTGTAGCTTTCACAGATCACTTAAGAATCTTCTGATGACACATGTTTTCTATAGTCTGCAGGAATTTTATAAATATAACTTTCTGCTCTAGTTTGCTCATAATTACTGCGGTGTTTTGTAAATATATTTTTTTTTTGTTTGTGATTATGTCGCTTGGCAATAGTTCATATTATGTAATGTATAATGTAATATAGACACATTCCATAGTTTAAATTATAATAACTTATTTAAGATAAATTATTGTTCTAATTTGAACCTTTTTAATATTATTTACAATATTGTAATATTTAAATACTTTCTCATGTAAATTGTGTTAATTTTAATGATGAGGTACTATAATGGTTTTCTTCTTTTCTCCACAGCCTATCTAGGCTTTTCATTATGTATTTACTTGTGAGTTGAGAAATAAATGTTTGAGTTTGAGTTTTAGTTTAAGCATCTCCGATATTTCTATCCCATATTATATTTACCCATGAAGTGTATTTTCCCCAAACTCAATTATCAATTAAAAATAAATCCCCATGCGGTTATAGAAAATAATTAACAAAAACAGTTTTCCGTGAATGTTTGGTATTGTGGGTGCTTATCTCATTGGACCTCATTTTTTACCACCGAGATTAAATGGTCAGAAGTCATTTTTGAGATTTGTCATTTTTTGGAATTTGTGTTACCTGAACTATTAGAAAATGTCCCACTGCCAGTAAGAGGAGCAATGTGGCTCATGCACGATGGGGCCGGCCCCCCCTCACTTTAGCATAGTAGCACGTCAATTTCTGGATAAATCCTCCTAGCGAATGGACATGTCAGAATATGTTTATGATAAAAGAACCATTGAATAACTTTAAGACTATTTCTTTTAAAAAATTACTGAGGGTTGTAAAGAAAATCAAATTAAGAGGGTATTGTAGAGAATATCTTAATTCACTGTTTCTAAAAAATACTATAAATAGTATTGGTCATGTTTTACTATACTTTGTAAATACATCCTTGTATAGCGGTACTTTCCCTATGGAATTAAAAACCAGAAAAGTAACACCAATCCCCAAGGTAACAAATGCAAATCATGTTTCTCAATTTCGACCAATAAATGCTCTACCATGTATAGAAAAAGTTTTAGAGAGAGCCGTCTTTGATCAAATATTGGATTACTTTAATATCAATAAATTATTTTTGGGAAACCAATCAGGATTTCGAAAGGGCCAATCCTGCGAGACCGCTATTCAGTTAACATTGTCCAAGTGGAAATCACAAGTGGATGATGGAAAATATGTTGTTGCCATCTTTTTTGATTTCCAAAGAGCATTTGAGACAATAGACCGCGAAATTTTATTAAAGAAACTACAGTATTATAGAGTGAATGGTAGAGCATTGCATTGGTTTGATGAATATCTGGAGGGAGAGAGGTCACAGTTCACAAGGTTGGGAAATATTGATTCAGAAAAGAGGCAAAATAACTTCGGAATCCCGCAGGGAAGCATTTTGGGCGTTTTGCTTTTCATAATTTATATCAATGATATGAATTTTATTGAGGGGATAGAGTTCCTAAACTTGTTTGCCGATGACACTTTTAAATCATGTAGTGGAAAATCAATAAAGGAAATTGTGACAAAAATTAAACAACTAATTTTAAATTTTGACAAATTCTTAAAAATTAACAAGCTAAAGCTAAATGTAGAAAAGACTAAAGCAATGCTATTAAGTACAAAACAGAAATTAAATAAACTTGACATAAAATCTATTTATCTGGAAATTGGTGAAAAGAAAATTCAGTGGGTAGAACATATAAAGTACCTGGGCTTTGAGATAGATAACACACTTAGTCTTAATGAGCATTTTGAATTTATTATAAAGAAAATACGAAAGAAACTTTATTTCTATGCAAGGGCTCTGAAACCTCTTACACTCGCCGCAAGAATTACATTATTCAAAAGCATAATTCAATCTCACTTTGATTATTGTGCAAGTGCACTTTATTTAATGTTGAAGAGACATAAGCAGTCTCTTCAGATATTATTTAATAGGGGAATGCGTTTGGTGTTGCGAAGCAATAGGTATACGCCCATAAAGGTTGTGTTAGGGATCCTGAACTGGATGACAGTAAAACAGCGACTGTATTTTTTAACAATGATCTTTATTTATAAGTTAAGACAGGGTTTATTGCCAGAGTACTTTAAAGAGTTCAATACATTAAGAAATTATATTCATAATTATTTCACTAGAAACCGCAATGATTGCCACATAAATAGAGCATGTTATTCATCCAGAATGCAATCACTGTTTTATAAGGGTCTAGATGAATTTAACAAAATCCCCGCTAACATTAAAAAGATTCAACAGTTGCAAGCTTTAAGAGACTGTTAAAAGCAGATATTGTTCGTTCCTAAAAACGTTTCTATTAAATGCCTGGGTTTGGTAGAATATGTTTGTTTTTGTTTGTATTGTTGATTTTAATTCCAAATAATGCAATCTAAACTAGAAGATTACTATTGTTGTTTTATAGATGCATATATATAAAGGGTTTTCCAATAAGAACGATATGATTTTGAGACGATATGGTAACCATGGTAATAAAGTTATACCTGTCACCAGTTGTCAGTTATTGTCAGTAAACTATAACAATTTATTATGGCTAAATACGCGCTTCAAGAACGTTTGGTTAATATCCAAAAATTTTATGAAAATAGACGATCTTTTGTGAACACTTATCGCGCACTTCGCGAAAACTTTGGTGTAAATAATCGTCCTTCTTTGCTTGCCATTCGTCGCATCGTTGAGAAATTTGAAAATAATTTTACTCCTCACGATGCAAAAACACCAAGAAGACATCGAAACGCAAGAACTGTTAAGAATATTGCTGCTGTAAGAGCTAGTGTTGCAGTGTATCCAAATTTATCAATTCCTCGTCGTGCTCAAGAGTTAAGGATTAAAAAAACGACAACTTGGCGGATTTTGAAAGAAGACTTGAATTTACACCCGTATAAGATTGTTTTGATCCAAGAACTTAAGCCACTAGACCATCGTCGGCGCAGAGAATTTGCTGCTTGGAGTTTAGAACAACTTGAAAGGGATCCTAATTTTGCCAAAAAAATTATCTTTTCAGATGAAGCTCACTTTTGGTTAAGTGGATACGTTAACAAGCAAAATTGCCGTTTCTGGTGTGAAAACAATCCACAACAGATTCATGAGAAGCCTTTGTATCCGCTAAAGGTAACTGTATGGTGTGGTTTATGGTATGGTGGCATCATCGGACCATTTTTTTTCCAAAATGAGGCAGGAGATGCAGTTACAGTGAATAGTGAACGATATCGACAGATGTTAAGAAATTTTTTGTGGCCAAATATAGATGCACTTGATTTGGAGGATATGTAGTTCCAGCATGACGGTGCCACATGTCACACTGCTCATGAAACTATCGATATACTGCAAGAAAAGTTTGACGAAAGGATAATTTCAAGGAATGCTACCGTTCAGTGACCTCCAAGAAGCTGTGATTTAACTCCTTTAGATTACTTCTTTTGGGGCTATTTGAAATCTAAGGTTTATGCAAACAGACCACAAACACTTGATGCATTAAGGTTGAACATTGAACCCTGCATTCGTCAGATCACGCCCGATTTATTGCATAAAGTCATCGAAAATTGGGTTCGTCGAATTCGCTCGTGTACACGAAGTCGCGGAGAACATTTAAACGATGTGTTATTCAAAACATAAATGTTATCAACTATACTTTAAGATAATATAAAAAGTTTTATTGTATCTGAAATAATTTTAATTTTATTTCATTTTGAAATCATATCGTTCTTATTGGAAAACCCTTTATATATATACATTTATCTGTTTATTGATTTGCTAAAACTTTATATTGTAAGTTAGTGATATAGTAATAGGTTAAATGATTATTGGTAATTGAATTGAGATAAGCCTAGTTTCTTGTATTAGGATTTCATATTTGAATAAATAAAGTAAAGTCGAGGTAATGCTTGCATTGAAGTTGCAGGATGACATTTTCAGCAAGTATTGTAAGTATCGTGTTACTTGTTGTTGCTTTCTTACTAGAAAAAATAGCGTACCATTTGTTTCAGTGTAATTTTAATAAAGCGTTTTTCTTGTTTGTTTGTCTTTTAATTTCCGGCGTCATCACTGTACACGCCACTGCCAAATTGAGACAAACAATTTTCGGCTTAAAAGATTCATTTGTATTCATTAGAAACTGTCACCAAGTTTGAACATCAAATTAGTTTGCGTCTTCTTGTAACTTAGGATTTTCTAAAAATATTTCCCACCCTGTAAAAAACAACTTTTTGTTATGTTATCCCAGGGACGTGCAATGAAGTGATTTCTATGTTTCATTCTCAAAAACGAAGCAAGATACGGAAAAAATGCTAAAAATGAAAAAGTTTTACTAAAAAAATACAACAATTGCAAAAGAATCAGTGGCGCACATTTTTCTTGTCAAAAGTCTTAGTTAAGGTGCCTTCCGGGACGCCACGGGACTTAACAATTTTAATCTAGTTAGGTTTAAATTAGCCCCTTACTAGCTTAAATAACACTGCCAAATTTCAACAAAATCGTCTAAAGGATTATTAAGATATTTACGAAAAAAACATTTTTTTTTTTAAGTTTAACACCCTGTATCTTGAAAACGAAGCATTACCGGACCTATGTTTGTATAAACTTTTCGTCTTAGAATCACTCAAAAAATCACCCCTTGAAGTTTGGCCACGTACTTAAGTTAATTTGCAAACGAGACAGCACATGATTTTTTAACATGATGATTGTCCAGCGCATATTTCTGCCAATGTCTGACGACTTCTTGATGAAAGGTTTCCAGGCAGATGGATAGGTAGAGGCAGTATATTCCCCTGGCCCGCTAGATCTCCAGATTTAACGTACTTGAACTTTTACTGGGGACGACTGAGAGAAGTGATTTTTCAAACTAGACCAACAACGAGGGAAAACCTTATATACCGAATTTAAAACGCTATCCGAATGATATCTATTTCATTCCACGCGAGAAAAGCTTAATTTGTGTATTGCAAACGATGGTGGGCATTTAAGCAGCTCATTCGACATTAATTAAATAACAATAGTAGTTAAAAAAATTAAAGAGCTACGAAAATAAATGCATTTTTTACGCGGACAACAATTTTGTCTTTTGTTTGTTATTACCTACAGTTCTAAAAAAAAATCGAGATGCGTTTTAGGCTATTTTTTCTGCAATTAGTTGCCCTATCTAAGTTACCTTAAAAAGATATAGGTGTTTAAATATTATACCGACAAATTGAAACAGGTGATTCCTTGACAAAAAATAATGAGAAAAGTTCCCATTAATGGAGATCCAGAAACCCCTCGTTTGTAAGATACAGGGTGTTATACTTTTCATTTATTTTTCGGTTTTCTCTATTTATTTCATGCGTGCTTAAAGAGTATTTATTCAAATTCTGTACTTTTATTACATATCAAAGTATCTAAAGAATTAACCTATTGTCACTTAATACTATCTACAGGGGGTTATTATTTTTGGGCGTCACGACCACTGCGACCCCTTTCCAACTTTTTTTTTGATACGACACTGACTATCCTTTCATATAAAAACAATTTTCTTGGTTTATCATTTACCTTTTTTATTTCTTGCACTATTTTAATATCTTATACGGTTCGGCTGATATTTGGTAAAATATGATTTAAAGCAGGGCTACATTTTTAATCTGGTCCAATAAAAAGAAATGTGTACACTAGTTTACAGAGTACAAAGTTTAACACCCTGTATCTTACAAACGAGGGGTTTCTGGACCTCCATTAATGGGGACTTTTTCATTATTTTTTGTCAGGGAATCATCTGTTTCAATTTATCGGTATAAGATTGAAACACCCTGTATGTTACCATCTAAAATTAACAAGAAAAAATGGAAAACTTACCGCTATCTAAAATAACGCCCTCTAGCGGTCACTGTAATATCCTCAAAGAGTTAAGTCATTATTTGTTGACTGTAAAAATGAACGCTCTTTCCAACAAGCCCAGTCTGGTTCAATGCCGTTATTCCAAACCTACGTTACGGGCATTTTTTTGACAAGATTTGCCCCCTCCCCCCTTCCTCCCGCCCTTATTTGGAGAATATAGACAAAAATCCCAAATTAAACTTTTTGGAAAATAAACGTAATGTAGTTTTTGTATATCTTAATTAACTACATTTCGGAGAAAAGAACATTTTTATAAAAGATTATTATAGTTACGCCCTCTAGCGGTCGACTTAGATACTTTAAGATAATTTCCAGCAATTTCTCTCGGCATCTAAAAAAATTATTTACTATATTTACCTCAATTGAGAAAGCTGTTATATACCTCGCATATTATGTTCTGAGGCGCGAAGCTTTATAATACCACACTTCTCAACCTATATATATAATGTACTATTGTCAACAAAATGGCGGGCTCTACATTTTCAATTACAGTTTTCACACTTCTAGACCACTGTGCGTTGAGGTCGCGGACCACTGTGCCATCCAATGTCAAGTTCAATTAAACAAGACTCAGCACTTTCGGTGTATAAATACCCGAACCTTGGATGGACAAAGTACCTTCCTCTTAACGACTGGTCAACCACCCTGCGACAGGAGTGCTTAAAGTATCAATATAGATTCGAGGCCCCTCTCCTGCTCGATTTACAAACATCCCCCAAAAGTCCCCCTAGACAACTACCCTGCGACAGGAGTGCCCAAAGTGTCAACATTGACTCGAGGCCCCTCTCCTGATCGAATTATAAGTACTCCCCCAGAGCCCCCATCGATAGTACCGAACTGGTCTGCACCCCTCGGAGAAATGCTGGGCTTTCTCCGAGCTGCCTGGTAATATTTATACTCAAGCATTAATAAAGACCTGTATTGTTTTTTAGTCCGAGTGGTTTTCATTCACGCCCCGTTAGGGAAACAACCCCCAGTTGTGACACTATTATTCGAGAAATATTCTCCCTAAATATCGCTCGCGCTTTTCAATTAACCGAATAATTTTTCATTCAAGCGTGTTTTTGTACATATTATCGAAAACACATTTTCATAAACTATTATCGGCAATTTTAAAGCCTTCGTGGTATCACCCCCGATAATCCTTTAAATTTTAAGTCCACCTTTCATCTTATTATATTTGATATTTTTAATGTGTCTTTCCAATAGTAGTAGTCACGTTCGGCTTTCTAATATAATTTATTCCTGTGCCATTTCCTCACATTTGATTTAAGTAACTTATAATCTAAAAATAGTAATAAAAGAAGGCAACCGAATAAAACTTACGAGCCTAGTTAGGTGATAGATAATTGCTTCTTTACGTGATTAGCTGTCAATATATGTTTTGTCTAGGTTAGTTAAGTAAAACTTTACGTTACACACTACTTCGATTTTTATAAATGAGACAATGGCTAGGAAATTGCTCCTTAACAGCGGTATATTATAGTGAAGCAAACAGGAAGATTAAACAGTAGTTTTGTGATATCTACTAGTAAGTTGACGTAACAAATCCACCGTTTGTATTCAAATTAGCTTTTGAAATCCATTTAACAGTAGCGAAAAATACATGGAAAATTGTTTAGGTAAATCTTGGACAAAAGAGATAGATCAAATTAGAAACTAACACCATGAGAATTGGAGTAGCCATATTTGCATTTTACCAATTCATACGTTGAATTAAACAAGCTGAGGAAAATCACGTCAAGAGAGATATGATAAATATGGCTTTGTTATGGTAGTTAGCAATGGAGAATAAATAGGATTTTATGCTCAGATTAATGGAGCTCGGAAGTAATTTTTTAAAAACTTCTTTCATAGATATAGCCACTTAAGATAAAAAAATTAGGATTAGTTGGATTTGAAAATTTTTAGCTTAAATTCCTAAATGTTTTAATAGATATAGTATACAGTTACGGAATCAAAAAAGGTTTTGAAATTCCAATTAGCGTTAGTTATTAAGGCCCAATTGTATAGGTTGGGATTAACTCAAAACTGAAAGTTTCTCCTGGAGTTAGGGCCAAGTGTATAGGTATGAATTAACCTTAGAGGTTAACCTAAGTTTTACCTCTAAGTTATTTGAAATTCCAATTTTAACAAGTGTTAGTTATTAAGGCCCAATTGTATAGGTTGGGATTAACTCAAAACTGGAAGTTTCTCCTGGAGTTAGGGCCAAGTGTATAGGTATGAATTAACCTTAGAGGTTAACCTAAGTTTTACCTCTAAGTTAATCCGTAAATTAACCCAAAGTAAAATATGTTGCCAGTTGTATAGGTTTGGGGTAAAACATGTTTCTTTAGCTAGCTACTAACTTCAGTTTGACATACCTAAGTTATTAAAATTTATTTGTAAGGTGTAAATTATTCTAACCTTACTAACTTGAACTATCGGGGCCGTAGGCGAGTCTCATAAATCATCCAAGTGAATAACATTCATTATATGCGAGTAGAATACTCTACTTTGTCCAGGGCTACCAAATAATTTTAGCTACAATTAAGTACCACATATCTTTATTTTTAAATAACTAACATTGAATTAATAACATTGAAACAATAAAATATATTGAACTTCTCACTAACTAGCAAGAAAAATTACTTATTAATATTAATATTAATGTTTGTATTTACACGTGTTAAGTTAAACGTATCAATCGAACTTAAATTTACATTGATATTTTGGAACAACTAATCTTTTGACGTTTCAAATTAAAATTAAATCGAAGCGCAATTGTCAAAATAAAAAGAAGGTGCTGTTGCCATAGCAATAAGCGCTGCGACTTGACGTTCATGGCATGCTCTGTTCTTTATTGAACGTACAAAATTCTATTAAAATCATATGATTTCATTATACATTTATATTGGATATTACTATTATTAAGGAAACACATGTATAATGATCATGTTATATATAGTAGTCATGGACAAAATTATATTTACTCGAAAACTGAAAGAGATACAAGAAAAATGCAAGAAACTTAATTTATATAAAAGTAATTTATTAGTAAAATAAAATAAGAAATTTCAGTGCATAACATGCCCGTAATTTTTATTTTGGCAAAATTCTAGTAGTTGTTACCCAGAGCTCCGCCATTGAACTAATGGAGACATTCGAAAACATTTTATACTACACTTTCGTCTTACAATTACGAGAGGACTCCCTAGTTTCATTTTTTAATCGAGGATGGGAAACACCCTGTATAATAGTAATAATATTAACATTAGATAGGTAATTGAAATTTATAAATTATTGCAAAACAAAATTGCACATTATTTATTGTTACCCTTAATTGTAAACTATAAGCTAATAATTCTACAACCCGTTGTACCTACTTCGTTAGTTATTAAAAAAAATATTGTTTACCCTTATAAATGGGAAATGTGCCCTTCCCCTCCGCGTCCTTGATTGGATATAATTACCCTAATAGGGTAGCGAACCAAAGCAAGGGCAGCAATTTCTATTTTGTCACAAATTCTAGTTCGTGATTACTCGAATATGGACGAATCGTTCATGAATAATAAAATGCGAAAATTCACTAGTTACGTGACTCTGTCGCATTTTGTCAAACGGACGTATAATTGGGGCTTTCCTGAAAATAAATGAAAGAACTTAGAGAGAGTTTTCCATTTCCGAATTTAAAAGTAGTTTAGTTTCGAATGAAGACTTTAAAATAGAACAATTTTAACTTTAGGATGTTATTTTAATATATTAATTTAACGGGATATTTCTGTTAAGGATATTAGGACATCTTAGAACCAATCGCATTCACTAATTATTGATGATTGATGATTTCAGGATGTCAGTTCTTTACTTAATGGTTGTTCGCTGTAAGTAGTATTCATGGTTTTGAAAATTGCAGTAAAACCTCTGTTTGCGACCGCCTCTATAAAGTGACCATCAGCGTTAAACGAGCGGTTTTGAATTCACCATTTAAAAATGGAAATTCCATTATTTCATACTTCTCTTCAACGACCAATCTGTTAAACGACCGTGGGCACTCATCATCGGAATTTTTACCAAATATTAATGCTAAAACACCGTCCATTAGGGGCAGTAAAACCCTACCCGACAATTCTTAAGAAATATACATATAGTAATTACTCTATTGCATTGAATTCATTCAATTTGCTTTAATGGCTGATAATCGGTTATTAACATTAGTTTTGTTTGAACAGTTTTCGTGTGTTTTAGGACTAACGCGAATATTTGAAAATGACGGAAAAAGGAAATGTCTTTCTTTAAGCGAAGAAATTGAAATAATCAAGGAAAGTGAGAAAACTGATTTAATTACCAGGAAATTGACTGAAAAATTTAATGTGGGTAAGACCCAAGTGAATATGTTGCTTTAAAATAAAGCAGATGTTAGAAAATTGTTTCAAGAAGGTGGCAACCGTGAACAATAAAGAAAATTTCTTAAAATCAAAGGACTGGCAGTAAACCAAGTTGGTTTTAACTAGTTTTGTACGGCGCGAAACAAGCACTTACCACTAAGCGGGCCCATAATTCAAGCAAAAGCCCTCGAATCTGCTCAATGTCTAGGACTAGATAACTTCAAGGCATCAAATGGATGGTTAAAAAAATTTCGTCGTCGGCACGATATTACCTTCAAGAAAATATGTGGCGGATCAGCCAATATCAATATAGAAGACGTAACTGCTTGAAAAGAAGGGCTATTGACCATTTTAAAGGATTATGCTCCAAGGGACGTATTTAATGCAGATGAGACAGGTCTCTACTATAAATATAATAAAAATAACAAGAAAACAACAATTTATAATTCTGTTCTGTGCAAATATGGAAGGTGAGAAGGAAGAACCACTAATAATAGGCAGGAAAAAAATTCTCAATGTTTTATTGGCGCACGTATTGATAAGTTACCTCTCCAATGGGCCTCGAACAAAAAAGCGTGACAGCAGACACCATGACAACATGGCCTCACAGATCTGATACCAAGAAAAAGATGCAGAATAGAAGAGTGGTATTGTTTATGGATAATGCAACGTCTTATCTCCAGATTACACTGGATACTGTCAAACTTATTTGTTTTCCAGTCAATACTACCTTACATTGCCAACCATTGGACCAAGGCGCCAAGGCAATATTCAGAATTTTAAAATGCTCTACAGAAGCTACCTTATTAAGAGGCTTTTAACATGTATAGACAGTGGTTGTCCTCTTCAATAAATCGAAAATAATATAACCAACGCCTTGATACGGGTTTCAGTGGCCTGGCGTAACTTGTCCTCAGTGATAATAAAAAAAATGCTTTATGAAAGCCAGATTTATATCTAATACGGATAATGTTGACGACTTCAAAGAAGAAGAAAATATTCCGCTCGCACAACTGTTTCCTAACATTGAGGACACATGTGTGAACTACAAACAATTTTCCTCTATTGATAACGATTTACCAACAGAAAATGCAGAATTGACTCTCATCGAGTGTATTGAAGAGATTCAAGAAACGGATGCAACTACTCCCAACTTTGAGACAGAGAAAGAGGAACCTGAACTTGCTCCAGTGTTGAAAATATCAAGCCTGTCTGAAGCCTGCGCAAGTTTGAGAGACTTAAAAAACTTTTTTAATAATGTTAAATTGTGCTCTTCAAAGAAATAAAGTCCAATGACATAATCGTGGATAACACAACCCCAAACGTTTAAGCTCCACTGATGCTGAAAATTATTTACTAGCAGAGCATGTGGATTTTGTGTATCATAAAAGTGAAAATTATGTCTATTGACGAACCCATTTCTATGAAATGTCGATTCGTCGGTGAACATGACATATTTAAAAAAATCTTCATCTTCAGCAGTGGTATTTTGAGCCCATTGACCAAATAATGTCCTTCTTTCAAAATCATTGTCGCTTCATTCTTGATGTAAATGAACCTTATAGGGATAAAATTTGTTTGCCAGTAAACAATTATTTACTGAAGATTTTTTTATTCTCAAATTAGAACTAATTTTTCTGACACTTATTTCTGGATTCTCCACCACCGCCAATTCAATGCCTAGCTGGTTATCTTCATAAAGCACTGTTTTCGTCCTAGATGTTTTTTCATACCCTACGCTCCCCGTTCTCTCAAATCGATCTTTTAGTTTAATTATTGATCCTTCGTTTGGACATCGAGCTTCTGGAATCTTCTGAGCATATAAACGTGATGCAATAAAATAATTTCCATCACTTTCTCCAATTGCGTAAATCATATTTACTAATAATTCTACTCGAATGTAATTAAAATTCATTTTGAAAATTAACGTAGACAAAGTGACTGTAAAACGTCAAATAACTGATAACTATTAAGTCTGCCATTTGCAGAAATGCTGAATTTGATAGAAATGCATGGCCAACTAGTTATTAAATTTAAAGAATCACGAAATGACGCCTGCTTTTAAGACACAATTTTTTGAAATCACGTTTCCTTCAACAACTTTTTTAAATAAGGTATCAGATATTGGTATGAAATTAAAAGAAAATTAAAATATATTTTCGAGAAAAATGTAAAATACAGGGTGTTTCATTTAAAAAAAAAACAAAAACTTGGTTTTAAATTCATTAAGTTTTGACCAAGATGTTGAACACCCTGTAGTACTTATATTAATTCTAATAACAGTTGGGTAATTTTACATGTCATAACTTTTCTTTCTTAAATTTAGTAACAAAATTTGTAAAGATAGTTAAAATCCAACGACTTTTATGTAAAATCGTTTTTAGCCAAAAATCCATTAAAAATTTCATATCTTGACAACGTCGCATTTGATGATCAAGATTTTTTAATGTAGAATAGAGGACTACTAAAGGCTTCAATATAATAAAAAAAAAAGATATGTTTGGCCCACCCTGGATTTTTGAGCCAATCTGTATATTTAAAATTATTTTTAAAAGGTGCGCGGCGTTAACCTGTACAACTTTTGTATAAAATTTGTTTTCCATAAGTCGACCGTTAACGAGATATCGTCCACCGGCACACTAAATGAACACCCTGTATACATCAGCGTAGAAAAAGCTTTTTATTTGCCCCAATATACCAAAATTGTAAATTAGGGTAAAAGTTAAATAATAATTGGTACAACGTAACGTATAACCCTAAGTGAACTCCAGTCAAGATAAAAGTTGTTTTCAACCATTTCTCTCATTAAAACCAAACGATTCCGCCTATAAACAAATTTTGTTTATCATATTAGCACAACGATTTTCTCCAGAATGTCATCAAACAGGCCGACAGTGTACATTTTCTTGTATCGTTATCGTGCAAATTAATAATTGTTCTCCGGGACCACCACTTTGAATACTTGCGAACAGTCATATTAATATTAGTTAAAATTCCTTTGAAAATAAATGGAAGGTCTCGAAAAGAAGCCTAAAGAAGCATGAGCTTGAATTCTCGGTATGTTCAGTGTTCGAGTCCATTCCTTTCAGTAGCTTTTAAAGATTTAACGATTCTCATTTGTTACTTTGGTTGTACTCACAAAGGTAAAAATATAATATTAATACCAGTTTTAAAAGATTAAGTAAGTATGTCATATATTTTTAAAATTTAGTTAATCAAGTAAGTAGGTAAAAAATATATATTATTTTTCTTGTGTTTGCTGGACCTGCGAAGAACTAAATATTATTATTACCAAAAATGTTTTGTTTATACATGTAACGAAAATTTATCTTTATCTTCAACAGCCACAAATGTCGTCTTTTTGATTATAGTTTCAGTTTCTATTGTAGGTATACTGCCCTCCTAAGACTAGTTGTCCTATGTGTTAATTATGCATTTTGAGATATTGAAGTTTTAGTGTTTATGCATATATTTTTATTGTTCTGATGTATTTTTGTCTTGAAATGAGGGCATAATGTAAATGAGAATAAAGTCAATTACCGTTGCTTTGGCACCCGGGGTAACTTTGGCATATACGTCATTATGATATATTTTTTTCTGGTTTGTTTGTTTAATTCTTTTTTTAAATTTAATTATCGGATTCTCATTGTTACAGGTATAAGGCACTAAAAAGATGCCACGACATTATAGAAAAGAGTTAGGAGGGCATTCATACGCCAATTATACTGTTGCCCAATTAAAAGCGGCGATAGCACCAGTTGGAGGGGGAATGTCACAGGCCTTGGCGAGTCGACGTTACAATATCCCAAGAGGAACGCTTCAGAATAAGGTATTTGGTAGACATACCAAAACAGTTGATCATCAGACAGTCTTTACCAGAGAAGAAGAAGATTTACTCACACACACTCTTACAACAGTGAGCAATTGGGGTTTTCCGTTAACGCAGGCGGATATACGCGAGGTTGTCTACATGTACCTAGAAAAACAGGGTTGCAATGTGAAAGAATTTACCAACAATGTACCTGGACCTGATTTTGTTAACCATTTCATATCCCGAAATAATTTAGGTGTCTTAGCTTCAAATATAAAACGTGCACGCGCAGCTCTGGGACCACAACAGATTAACGAGTTTTTCGCCAATATGGAAAATGTGCTAATAAGAGCAGATCCTGCTTTAGTGTTCAATTGTGACGAGACAACATTCAGGACGATCCGGGCGCAAAAAAGTTATTGTCTCCAGTGGCACCAGACGAGTCGAAAGAGGGCAGCAGCATTCAAAAGCTGCTGTAAGTATAATGGTGTGTGGAAGTGCTGACGGTATTCTCTTGCCCCCTATGGTGGTTTACAAGTCTGGTAGTCTATATAAAAATTGGACCAATAGGGGACCCCCAAGGAACTGTTTATGCCCATAGTAGAAGCGGGTGGGTCGATATGCCCCTTTTTGAGAAGTGGTTCTTTGGTGTTTTACTGCCACATCTGAATCAAATCAATCGTCGAGGCGAAAAAACCATTAAAGGAGACAATTTGGCTTCGCATATTTTCCCTAGAGTGATCCAAGAATGCGAAGCTAACAACATCTATCTTACACCACTACCGCCTAATAGCACGCATTTGATGGACGTGGCTGTCTTTGGACAATTTTGGACAAGTAGCGCAAAGAGAGCTGAGCTAGTGGGTCTATCCCAAAAGAACAATTCCCTACCCTTTTGGCAAGGCTATGGGTTGAAATAAAACCTAACGTTGCCAAAAATCTAGTCTCGGGCTTCCGCGCAACTGGCCTCTGTCCATTTGAGCCCAATGAAGTTTTAAAAAAAATTCCCAATGGTGAAGTTGAATGAGTTAACCTTGATCGTTGAACGTTGTTGATCTTTTACAAGAAATGGCACAAACAAAGAAACAGTTGTTCGTAATCGTGGTAAACGTTTAGATCCCGGCAAAGCTCTAGCAACAGATGTAACAGGACCTTAACAAGTAGAAGACATCGAAGAACTCGAACCTGAACGACAGAATTGCAGGGAAATAGAAGAAACAGCAGAATCTGAAAAAGAAGGAACACAAGGAAAAAAGATCATTGAACCACAACCAGGACCATCTAACATACAACGTCCAAGTAGAATTGCCTGTGTTGAATGCAAGCGTTGGGTTTGTGGGGTTTGTAACGATGAAAGCAAAGATCCTTTCTACGTCGGCCCGAACTGCGAAGAAATTGATTTTGACAGTCATAATCAGGTTCTGGGGTGTAATGTAAATTTAAGAGGTAAAATACTGAAGATAAGTTATTGTGGGGACATAAAGGAAGAATGCGGTAATGTTAACATTGTTATAAAAAATTGTAAGAATTCAAAACAAACCCTGAGATTGCTATACTCCATTCAAAGAAAAGCCATTCGCTTGATCGGTGACCATGATCTAACAAACAACTTAGAAAGCCTTGAACATCGAAGGCAGATTGGCGACATAAGTCTATTTTACAAATATTTTCACGGCAAGTGCTCGACTGTGGTTGCCCGCTTTTATCTGGAGAACGTCACTCTGGAACAAACTCCCTAAGGACGTGTTCCACAACGAGTATAATCTACAAAGATTCAAGACCAACGTGAATCGTTTCCTGTGCACACGCACCGCTCGCAGAGCGCCATAAAGGATTAATCCTACAGTGCTGTGCCTAACATTAAAAAAGAAAAAATGTGTAGACTAGGACTTTTGTGAAAAGCTTAAAAATAGCCCAATCAAATAAGAGAATAATATATAGGGTATCCCATTTAAAAAATCATATAAGTCAAAGGGTAACCAAAAAACATGGGGTGATCGAAAAAACTAAGAAAGCTATGACAATTGTGTTTGCGGCATCCTTTGTTTCACGAAAAAGTAGTGCAATAATGTAAAATTCGCAAGTCTCTATCTTTACTAGTTACCCTGCAATTACATCGAAAAATGGACACCCTATAATACGCAACTGAAAATTATAGAAACTCGACTTATAACTTGAAATTTTCAAGTAATGTTATGATTCAATGTTTTATGTCAAAATATTGAGTTATAACTCAAATTTTAAAATTTCGTGGTATAGCTCGTAATTTTAAAATTTGGTGATAAAACTCGAAAATTTTTAGTTTAGTTTGATATAAAATATCGAATTATACCATGAAAATTTAAAATTTCTGCATATAACTCGAAATATTAAAGTAAAATTTCGAGTTATAAGTCGAATTCCTAAAACTTATAATTTATTATTAACTTTCAAACTAAATTTTCAAAATTTCTTGTTATAAATAAATAATATTACAGGGCTGCCCAGAAGTCCGAAATAAAATTAATATAGCCTTAACCTGTAACTTTTGGGGAAAATGCTCAAACGCGTCAATTTAGTTTTATATATGCTCACATTTTGACGTTATCCGTTTGTTTTTTTATAGACATTTGCCAAAGATATGACGACATCGATCTTTTTTTTAAATGGAAACATACAGCTTGTGATACATCATTTGATAGCTAATATCTCGTGCAGTATGCTAATAAATTTTGGCGCGATTCTATCAATCTATTTCAAAATTGCGACTGTTAAAAGTTTAAAAAAAATGCCTAATTAAATAAGCGGAAAGGATAAATCATTGATGTTTTTTTTTACCTTTCAAGGTAAGAAATCTTCATTGTTTCACGTTCTGACATTTTGTGACATTGTGAACTTGTAAAATTAATTTAGGTATTTCCGAAGTATTATTTTACAATTTTCTAAACAAAAATGGTTTTGTCGGAAAGGCACCGCATCGAAGTCTTGATATTGTTAGGATGTGGAGATAAAATAAAAAGTCAAGGTGAAGAGTGCACTTTATTTAATGCTAAATATCCGAAAAATCAAATTTTTAAGGGCACTGTTAGTAAAATATTCCACAAATTTGATGAACATGGCACAGAAGAGGACTTGCCTAGGAATGGGCGGCCACGTGTTTTAGGCGACGACGAAAAGTTGGATATTGCATTATCTCTGCAGGATAATCCGCATGTTTCAACAGTTTCATTGGCTCAAAATCATGATACATCTAGAGGTACTATTGGAAGATTTTTGAAAGCAGAAAAATACCACCCTTATAAAGTATGTCTTGTCCAAGAGTTTTTAGAAGATGACTATAATAGGCGTTTGCAATTTTGTGAAGAATAGATGAGACGGTGTGACGAGAATAATAGGCTTCCACAGAACATATTATTTTCGGAAGAAGCTACTCTCTATTTAAACGGGGTGGTTAACAGACATAATTATCGTTTCTGGAGTCAAGAAAATCCACGACGGATATTTGAAGCGCATACTCAGCGGCCCCAGAAAGTAAATGTATGGGCAGGTATCATTAATAACCCACCATTTTAGGGCCATTCTTTTTGGAAGGAAACCCCACAGGCCCCACAGCTGAACGGTACCTGAATTTCTTAACCTTCGAGTTGAGGCCTGCTCAAGCTGTAATTTTTCCCAACAAAGTAGATCCAGATATACCTAATTAAACAATTTGGTTTCACCAAGATGGTGCTCCCCCGCATTTTGGTGTCAATGTGAGACGAAATTTAGATCAGATATTTATTTTCCAGGTCGCTGGATTGGACGACGTGGTACAATTGAATGGCCACCGAGGTCCCCAGACTTAACGCCTCTAGACTATTTTCTTTGGGGATATTTAAAAGAAAAAGTTTACCAAAATAGGCCAAATAATATTGAATATTTGAAAAATAAAATTAGATTGGAGACACATAACATACCGGCTGAAGCCATTCGAAATTCCGTTGACGGAGTTTACCATCGTCTGGGAGCATGCCAAGTAGAGGGTGGAGGACATTTCCAGCATTTGCCACGTTAAACCACCTTTTCGTTGTGTTTTGTTTTGCTTCGCTACATTTTTATTTTTTTTGACAAAATAAATAACAAATAAACCATAACTATTGTTAAGTCACAATGTCGCAAAATTTCAGAACGTGAAACAATAAAGATTTCTTACCTTGAAAGGTAAAAAAAACATCAATGATTTATCATTTCCGCTTATTTAAATAGGGATTTTTTTAAAATTTTAACAGTCGCCATTTTGAAATAGCTTGACAGAATCGCGCCAAAATTAATGAGCATACTGTACGAGATATTAGCTTTCAAATGATGTATCACAAGCTGTATGTTTCCATTAAAAAAAAAGATCGATGTCGTCATATCTTTGACAAATGTCTATGAAAAAACAAACGAATAACGTCAAAATGTGAGCATATATAAAACTAAATTGACGTGTCCGAGCATTTTCCCCAAAAGTTACAGGTTAAGGCTATATTAATTTTATTCCGGACTTCTGGGCAGCCCTGTATATCTAGATATAAGCATAAGAAAATTGTGATCATCCATACGTAATATTTCGAAAATGAAGGGTTTCAAAGTAAACGTATATATTTCCAAGTATTTCAGCAACCACCTCCTAAAATTTAAATTACCTGGTATATTGACCAACAAAAAAATATTATAAATATTCATATCTCGACAAGTCCAATTCACGCAAATCATGTAGAAATAAATTTTCTTGTAAAAATTGTTGCACTAAAACATTTTAGCATTAATCATTTAAAATAACATTAATATTAATTAGAAAATTGCGTGTGGGTGATAAAGTTTTTCTAATGGCTTTTTAAGACTGATTAGGCTCTGCAGTTTGACTGCAATATTCCAAGGAATTTTAATAATAATATTCTTAATTGGGTCATAATATCAAATACTTTAAAAGTAGTTTGGAAGATTCGCCTGAATCCTACTAAGATGAAGACCACATTTTTCTCGAAAAGCCGCGTACGTCGGCCTGAAACAAGGCTCAAAATCAACAGAGTCCAAGTAAATTGGTGCCAGGAAGTGAAGTGTGCCTGAGATTTATCTTTGACCATAGACTGAACTGGAGGCTCAAATCAATAAATAGAGTGAAGCTTGAATTGCAACAGTTAGGCTCTATCTACCCCCTGCTTCACAGGCGGAGTATACTTGTAAATAGGACAAAGGTCAACCTCGACAAGGCATTGGTCAAGCCGGTTCTCACCTTTCGTGGTGCAACATAAGCAGAGCGGAAGTAAATAAGTTTCAGATAATTCAGAATAGGGCGCTGAAAATTATCGCAGATGTCCCGAGGTACACTATGAATCGCGTGTTGCACCAGGACTTTCGCATACCATCTATTAATGACTTCTTTTTAAAAATCATTACGAACTATTACGGACATACGGACGCTTCGACAAACCCACTTATCACTGACTCACATACGGTAGCGAGACAAAATGCGACCTACAAACTACCCAAAGACTAGCTCCCCGTCAGTCTATAGTAGAGAAGCACTAATAGTAGAGAGGCACTATCACCTTCCTAGATAACGGAAAAAGGCACCAAGAATATGCAAACCAAAATCTTAAAGCACAACACACACAGCGCGGCATACTTAACAAAGACAACAGCCGATTGCAATAGTCTCTTTATGTGAACATACCTAAAAAGTAACCGAAGAATCAAAAGATGTCAAAGGGATGCCCTGACCTAAAACCCCATTCATGAACCAATGTGACTTCAAAAGTAAAAGCGCAGTGTCCAAAGATAAATATGTCAAAATGACGACTTCACTTATTTCATTAAAAACTAATAAATATGTTAAAAATAAAACGTATTAATTAATTTATCTACGCTTAAAGAGCGTCACTCTTACATTTTTATTGACAATCCTAACATCTTAAAACTACGGTCAGTTATGTTAAGAAAATTAATAGCATATTAATTTATTGTTATCGCAAAATCCGTCAACTTGCCCATGGAAAGCAACTTGGCAAAACATTCTTATAAATAATTTCTTTATTAATCCGTAACTCTCAGATCCTTAACTTGGACGACCAGACTATCCGGCGGCAAAGGCATTCAGTCTGATGTCATTCGTACTTACAGCACTTGAAAAACTGGTTGATAGGCATATAAGGGATGACGTCTTGGAACACAGATCATTTCATCAAGACCAGCATGCCTACAGAACAGGAAAATCAACATAATCTGCCCTTCACTAAGTGGTCAGCAGGGTGAAGAGAGCTCTAGAAAACAGTAAAGTCTTACTGGGAGCCTTCCTGGACATAGAAGGAGAATTCGACAATGCATCCTTCCCATCAATCACTAGGGCAACCAGGGCCATCAGACTGGAGAAAACTTGATGCAGGTGGATAGAAGGTATGCTTCAGGGCAGAATTGTATATACGGATCTGCTTGGTGAGACTTTGGCAGCGTGGGTGACAGGGGGGAGCCCGCAGGAGGGGGGGTACTATCTCCTCTAATCTGGAACCTTGTTATGAATAGGCTGCTACGCTCACTTAGCAGAGAAGGATATCATATCGTGGGTTATGCGGACGACCTGGGTATAATGACCCAAGGCAAATACAACGCGGCAGTAAGAGAAAGAATGCAAGGGGCTCTCAGTATCGTGGAAAGATGGGTAGGGCAGGAAGGACTTAACATCAGTCCCCAAAAGACTGTAATTATCCCATTTACAGAACGCAGGAAAAGGAGGGATTGGGACCCCTAACCCTACAGGGAGTAAACATTTTATTGTCGGAAGAGGTCAAATACCTGGGAATTACTTTAGACCCCAAACTGACCTGAAATAAACATGTGGAAAAAACAATCCGGAAGTCGGAAGTAACTTTGACAGTTACTAGACGGATGTATGGAAAAATATGGGGACTCTCACCCAAGCTGGTGCACTGGCTGTACAACAGGGTAGTGAGACCTGCAATTACGTATGCAGCGCTGGTCTGGTGACCAAAGTCACAGCAGAAAGTCACAATATCAAAGGTAGGAAGCCTACAAAGACTGACCTCTTTAAGCATTACAGGAGCCATGAAATCGACCCCTACATCCGCAATGGAGAACATCCTGGACCTTCCTCCACTTCATTTGGTGATTAAAGGAGAAGCAAGAATGGGACTATACAGACTACTGAGTTTTACGTGACTTTCTGGGTGGCACAGAACTGGACACGTACTTCTATGCAATATCATAAGGGGACCTGAGTTAGAAATGAGATCAGACCACACAAACCCTGCATATCGCCATGACATACCATTCAGGACCGTAATCGACGACCGGGATGCGTGGAACAATAAAACACCTGATAATCCTGGGGCAATAATCTGGTACACAGACGGCCCAAAAACAAAAGACGGTAGCGGAGCAGGGATACACGGAGTAAGACTGAAGAGAGACGCTTATTTCTCCCTGGGTAAGTCTCCCACTGTGTTCCAAGCGGAAATCTACGCAATCCTACAGTGTGCGTATGAAAAGAATAGGAAGACTTAATAAGTGAATCCACATATACTCCGACAGCCAAGCAGCCCTTAGAGCGCTAACATGCAATAAGGTGACATCAAGACTGGTATGGGAATGCCAAGAGGAACTAGTGGCCCTGGCAAAAGTCAACAAAGTAATGCTACAATAGAACCAGGACATGAAGGTATTACAGGAAAGGAAAAGGCCCACGAACTTGCAAGAAATGGGTTGGAGAAAACATTCATTGGTTCAGAATCGGCACTCGGAGTCCCAAGGTGCACAGTACGAGATGTGATAAAACCTAACAAAACAGCCACTACACATGGCCATCAAGAAGCACCTGCATCGTATGCAACTGTACAACGGAGACCTAACCTGCAGGTTATATGGGCGAGAAAGTGAAACGGTACAGCATATTATTTGCCACTGCGAGTCATTGGAGCGGAAAAGGCAACAAATACTCGGACAACCAAGACTAGAACCAGAGGAAATTCTGACACTATTCCCAGTTGACCTACACAAACTAGTGCAAGGAACTGTAACCAATGAGTGGATGTAAGACCGAACTAGGGTGAGCACAATGGGCCAAACCTGGCCGAAGTGCATCCGGCACTTGGACGGACCCTTGGAAGAAAGAAAGAACAAAAATCTCTCAGATCTAGAATTAAAACCCATTAATGGTCCGGATAATAAAATTTGGTGATTTTCAAAAAGGATATATTAAACAACATTAAAAATTAAAATACATTAACTAAGACCAATTTAGCACATAAAAAAAAGAAAAGCTATATTTTTTTCAAAACATAGTAGGTACCTATGCGTGTCTTTCGCCAAAAACTGTATTTAATATATTTATGTATTAATGTCCGCATATATTATTAACAGTAGTATTTTAGGGCTTTGCAGCCCGGAATAAAATATTTTAAAATGTTGTATTAAAAAACAAATAGAGGCAACTGATTTTTTGTGTGAAAAATTTCGGAACATTGGGCGCAGATGCAAAATTGTGTTACTTTTGCAATACCGACATTTTTTGCGGGTATTATTAGTATCTCTGCGTATAATAAGACCAATATCATCGAACTTAGTAAGGCAGGGGTTAATTGAAAACGAAACTGAAGTGAAGTAACTTTGGATTCGTTTGCAAATAGGTAATAAATTTTCCGGACCCACTCGAATTCCGCCGCAACCTTTACAGGTACCAAAAGGTTGTCACGAACTCCCCTGTAAACACCCCATAAGAGATGAGGCAATAATATTAAAATGAGGACTTAAATAATCTGATTGCTTACAGGTATTGATAGTATTGTTAAATAAGGGAGGTACTATACATTTTATATCATTATCATGTTGAAATAAGTGAAATGCTTAGTGAGCGCGGTAAGAAAATTTTGGTTGTTTCAAATCATAAATATTACTTTAAACGAAGTGTAAAGTCAACAGGCGAGAAATGTTGGCGACGAAAAAGGGTTGCAGTGCAAAACTGTACGCCCTCGATGGAGTGTTCTCTAAGTTTTCCGAAAAGCACAATCACGAGTGCGACAGTACTAAATTGTTAAACCAACAAACAATAACCAGCAGCGTTAAACAAATGGCGGTTGATGATCTATCTTTAAGACCAAAAAAACTAATTCACCGGGAGATTGCGGGACGAGCTGAAACACTACAAGATTTACATCAAAAGATATGCAGTTTATTATCAACAAATTCAACAGAGAAAAGCTGCAAACTGTGCCAAAGCTGCCCAAAAATAGTGCTGTGGTCCATAAATTTCCAAGGTCTGTAAATATTAAAACTACTTTAGAAGAAAACTTTATTTTACATAATGATGCGCTATTAGATGGATTATCTGTAGTAATATATTAAGGGATAGGGAAATTATCGAAAATCATTTCGAAGATTTTTTGCCGTGGAAATCACTCGAGGGCTTGCCCGAGAGCGATTTCCTAATGGCAAAAAATCTGAGAATGATTTTCTGATTATTTCCCAATCCCGAAATGTATTTTGAAGATTATTTACCAAATAAAAAACTAACGATTTCTGACGGGTGAGATTTTCACTTTTGACAAGGGTGATTTTCACCGGAGAGCGGGAGATTATCGCTGAATAATCAGGTGAAAATCAACCCGCTTTTATAATGGATGAGGTAAATAATCAGCAATATCACCCAGAACTTGTTCTTCTAACTCTGGGGTTCTTGCCCTTCTTGGACGACCTTCTCCACCATGACGTAGTAGAAGGATTCCTAAAATGAATTTTAAAATCACTATTTTATGCACTTTTTATATTTAAATTCATTTCTTACCTTTTGGCTACGATCAATTCTTTCAAAGGTTTTTCGAGCCGGTAAATTTCGATTTGGAAATCATTCAGCCTTGACTTTTCTTGCTTCCAGAGAATTGCAATGTTGCCCGTAAATTAAATGCGTATTAGCATATTCAGCATAGGAATAAGGCTCCAAGTATGTTATGTTCAGATGATGACTTGGACAAATTTTGTTTCGTTTCAACAACTACTATTAAATTTTTGTTTGTTCCTGTGTTGCTGATCGTAAACATATCGCATTTAAAATGCTTTACCATGTCTAATTCTATTTTTAGTCATGTTTGCTACGTGTTTTTCAATTCCACGAAAATATATTTTTTAAATGAAAAAAAAAACAGCGGGCAAAGTTGTCAAGTTTTTAATGCCGACTAAAATTACAACGAAATAATCAAGGAACCGAAAGCTTTTATTTAAAATAAAATAAAGAAATTTTAGTCAACTCTCTCTACCCGATGAAAACTATAATTAACATCTAACATACAAAATCAGGAACATGAACCGCAAACGCAAAATAATCTAAAAGGAAACCACAATTACAAGTTTGTATAAAATTTTAAGAAAATTACAGTAATTAATATCCAGTTCCAAAAATGAATTCGTAAATGCATAAAACCATAATATCCCTAGTAACACACCTCTATAATTATTTTGTATCTATTTCTCAAGCTTGGTAACCCAACTACTTTGTTTAGTCTTCCATGCATATTAATTTACTACAATTATTTGTTTCGCCCTCATAATTTAGGCAAAAGTTTGAACCGTTTTGGGTAGGTATTTACGTTTATTTAGGAAATAGAAAAAATATACTTTGTTAAAAGTTCAATAAACTTAACAGTGGCGCAATCATGAGGGTGGGGGGGGGGCTTTATGAAGCTACAGCCCCTTACAGAAGCCTTAAAAAAACATGTTCATCAAGCCCAAATTTACCAATTTTATCTAATATTTTCGCCTGCGGCACATTATTTTGTTCCCTGACGTCTCGTAAAAGGAGCCTTCATCAGGTCCTTCTCGCAATAATCATTAAGCTATAAAACTCTAGGAACCAACCTAAACTAGCCTGCACTCTTAACGTGTCTTTCCTTGTTTACCAGTCTGCCTCTAAGCATGTTAAATTTGTTATTACTAAATACATACAGGGTTCACCATTTAAAACGAAACAGGCTAAATATCTAATTCCACGTTAATTTAAAAAAAAATCGCTCGTATATGTAATTAGATTTGTCAAGTGGGAAATTTTTTGTTACCATTTCTAGCACTGCGACTTGAACCCTCTAGGGAGGGTCCCAAGTAACACAGACTTCTTTAAGCGATCTATGAGATGTTCTATTTAGATCCTTATGTGAAGTCCCAATGTGCTGTCCCAGGGATATCTTTAGGAGTTAACTATCTGAAATTCTTGGGGACCTCTTGGAAAGATAGCTTAAAGTCGTCCACTACGGGATGCTAAAAGGCAATACCTGCATAGATTTCTTTGGGACATCTTAAAGAAATCCTAAAAAGAGGTACCGATGTTACTCACAATGGAATTTCCTAAAGTGCTCTCTGCGATATCTTATTGTTACTTTCCTTTTCATAGAAATAATAGAAACTCCCTGGGATTACCTACGCAGGACTTTGTTGGGATTTTAGTTTTGTTTATGACGGTATATCCTAAAGTGCTCTCTGCGATATCTTATTGTTACTTTCCTATTCATAGAAATAATAGGACCTCTCTAGGATTACCTACGCAGGACGTTGTTGGGACCTTAGTTTTGTTCTTAATAGGTAACGTGCTCTGCTCTATGATAATTTTTGGTATATTATAACTAATAAAATTCCGCCAATAATGATAATCATAATAATAATAATAATCTATATATAATTTATTCCCAAAAAATGTTACACCCTGTATATAGATCGAAGCGGTTCCCGGTGTATATTGCCTTATATTGATATTTTTTAACGGTACCTATGTTATTTTATTGCCGTATTTTACAGCCTGAATTTTCGTGTAGTTTTGTTGTATGATTTGTATTTAAAAATATTTGTGATGTGGGCAGCTTTTTATTGGGAGTTTAAAAAAATACCGACAAAAATATATTACCCTATATAAAATTTTCTTTCTCTATTTGTTTAAAATAGCAGTCTACAGCGATTATACCTATAGAATCTATTGTCGCATGAAGGGGTCTTTGAAACATTTGTTTACCATATGTTCTTTCGAAATAGTACACAGTCAGTGTGGACAACTTATAGGTACACAGTGGCGGATCTATAATTCAATATTAGGGTGTGTTAAAGTTGGCGTCTATTACATTAAAAACAAATTTTAGGTATTTTGTCATACTGTATATTGTATATAGTTTGAGGCGTCTGATATCATTCTGAAAAACAAATTTGTTTGTTGTTGTTTTAGTTTTTTAAACAGTTCCTCCATAAGTCGCTGGCAAGGTCTTTCTATGTCCTATTCTTGAGGTTCATAATCTGTTGAATTATTTTTTAAATCGCGGCCATCTAAATTATTTAAAATTACATCAATTTTTTTACTTATTTTTCTTCTTTGGCATTGCTAATGGAAAGAAATAGTTTTGTTAATATATCGTGATTCTGATGTTTAATTATTTTTTTAGCAAAACGATAATAACCAGCACATAAAAATACAAATATTTTCCAATTTAATCGACGTGTAGGTATAGTACAAATTTAGATCAAAATTTTTCTTTCTAAAAATGTCTTGTGTTTTGGCTTCATTTACCTCGCACCATGTATATACAGGGTAACAAGGTCTTGTTTTCGTTATTACTGAATTTATTTTTATTCCATATTAGTATGTTCACGTACGACGCTAGGGCGCACTTTCCCAACGCCTAAAATTTCAGTTCATTGGCGATAGTTGAAAAGAAGAATTTAGAGAAGAATAGTTATCTCTTTCGACATATATATTTTTGAAATCTTTAGATAATATGTCGTTAATTATTTTTTTGTTTTCAGCAATATTGCTTTTATTATTATTTATTTTATATATAGCTATTACAGAATTATTTGTCATATATAAGATTCCATTTTTTGGTTACGTATATATGAAAATCCTTTTTTGTAAAAAAATGTAAGGGAAGCGGGAGCACGTATACCTATATGGAAGAAATATTTAAAACATGTTTTAATTGTTGAGATTGCACGTCTATGGATTGGTCGAGTATTTTTTTGGGGTTTTTAGGTAATAGTAATTTACGATCGGAAAGATCTTCGGCACTAATAAACATAAAAAAAAACTCTCAATTATGAAGTTGGGGAGGACTTTCTACTTACTTCAATTATTTCAAGCTTATACTTGGTGTAGTGCGAAGTGTTTCATACTATTTTTTTGAATTTTTGTGATAGCTGTTCATCTGTTTACACTTACAGAAGGTAATATTAGAATTATAACATTTTTCCTTATTGCTCGTTTTGGAACTTTATTCTGGTATTTATATATTTTTATAGGTATAATTGAGCAAAACATATTTGTTATGTACTTTTACAGATATTGAATCACTCAAAAAAGACGTTTCATCAATTAAAAAAGATATTACGGAGGGAATGGGAGCACTTTTCCTTCGCTTAAATAATATTGAAGATGCTCTTCAGACTCAGCAAGTGGTAGGGAAAAATTTTTCCACGGCAATGCGGCGGTGGCAATCTATGTTTTCCTTAAAGGACAAAGAAGACCTACGAAAATGCACGGAATTATTTGAAACCGGCGAGGCAAATATTCAAGAAGAATTGGTACGCATTTCATAATTATTATTTTCAATAAAATTTTGCAAAATGTAGATATTGGGGTTAAGTGTTAGCATATTAGCATATATTATTTAATTGTATGTATTTTTAGGTAACCTATCTTAAGGGAATTGAGGGATCTGGGCCCAAAGACCATCATACACGAATGTTTAAGGCCATATTTACCAATAGTTTGGGGTTAAAGTGTTCCTGGAAAGGCCTGCGAGGGAACATTAAAATTGAAGATTTACTAGTAATCAAAATATGCATGAGTAAGTAAAACATGATACCTAATTCTTCAATTTATTGATATGTACGATTTTTTAAATTAATTTTAATGAATAGATAAAATAAATTACTGAAAGTAGATAGATAGGTAGGTACCTACTAAATACTAAAATTAGACTTTAAGATGAACGGCTCAGTTAAGATCAATTCAGTATCAAAATTTCTAGGTGTATTGTCACAGGTCTGGAAAACGACAGAAAAGGAATTGGTTATTTTCTCAGGATTGGCTCAGACACTGTACCCAACGAAAAAAAAGGGAGGATTTGCAAAAATCAAAAGTCCAAAAGTCCAAGTCATCCCTTAATCAAATTACAGCCTATATTATACAGTTTTTTTTCTTTAAATTTGGCATAGGCTAACTTTTTTATTTGACGATATAAAGAGATAAGCAAATTTTGAGGAATTAGTCCAACTAAGAAAAATACTATATACAGTGTGTCTACTTAAGTTGGAACCATATCAAAAACTTTTTTATTGTTGCTTTTATGAAAAAAATTATTATTGATAAAAAGTTGTGCATGGACCAAAACTTAAAATTCAACCATTAGATATCAATTTTTTTAAGCCGTATACGGGGTTTGTCAAACAATATCAAATTTACTTAAGAGTAAAGTACCTTTATTTTTTTACAATACAGAAGAATGTTATAAAGTAAAGTTATTTTTAATTATAAGTTATATTCAGATATGCAATTATAGCCATTTAGCATAAAAATGAAGGTTTGGTGATTATTTACTAATCATTCCGTATTCATTATTCTGGCTTGATACAATTTATACATTTTATGCTAAATGGCTGTAATTGCATATCTGCATATAACTTATAATTAAAAATAACTTTACTTTATAACATTCTTCTGTATTGTAAAAAATAAAGGTACTTTACTCTTGAGTAAGATTGATATTTTTTGACACACCTCGTATACGGCTTAAAAAAATTGAAATCTGTTGCTTGTTTGAATCATCCTGTATACTCAAAAAATAATTGTAAACTGTGCATCTTAACATTTTCTAAAACTTTTGTATTTAGCGTTATTTGGTAATTCGCGAAACAAATGAGATAACGAACTTTACTCTAGGGTTGACTCACCCTGTACATATTTAAAGTAATAATATTGTGTAAATTCTTATTTTTATAAATATTCTATTGTAATTTAACTTTTATATTTAATTAATTAATGATTTAATAAAGGGCTAGCTACGAGCTAGATACGTGTTTGACACTATTATAGGTAGGTAAGATTTAATATTTTGAATAATTCAGTATTGTAAAGATACATAAGAGACTATATCTTGTAAAACAAAACATGTTCTGTGAGTGTAAGACAGATTTTAAATGATTGAGAGCAAGTGTAATGTTGAAAATTCAAATAAAATTTGGCAATAATTAAAAAAAGCGTTTTATTTTATTTTATAGAATTTCCAGATATGACCCATTCAGGAGTTCTTGACAATATTCCCAGAACTTCCTAAATATATCGTACATGTTACCTCTATGGGAACTCACCGAGATAGTCTAAGGATTTCTTTGCGACATCTATAGCACTTCTTATAGATATCTTAATAAGTATATTAGGGTTTAATTTAGGATGTCCCAGGGATGTACTTTCTAGGACGTCTATGAGAATATCCTAAATATGTCACAATTACTATGTCCCAGGGATATCCTCGTTGCGATGAAAATAAGAAATTCGCATTAGGAGTTCTCGGCGACCTCTAAAAGACTTCTTAAAGTAGCTCCCAGAAATAGCTTTTCTAGGATGTTTTTGAGAACTTCTTAAACACTTCCTACTGAGTACCTCCCTAGTACTTCTTCTTTGTGATTAAAAATAGAAATTCGCATTAGGATATCCCTGAGGCGGACATTTGGAGGTAATAGGAACCTCTTGGCGGGCTCCCTAATAAGTTACAAAAGGCGTCACATTCTCCTAAAAGTTTCTCGCCAAGATATCTATAGGATGTCTTTGTGCTGCTTGGGGTGGAACCAACCCTTAATACTTTAAATGGAACAAGGGATCGAGGGATACCTCTTTTAAAAGGGCAATTAATTCTCTTTCAAATGACATTTGCGAAATTCGGTCAGATAGTTGCAGAGAATATTTCTCTCATGTGTAAAAACTACCATATGAAGCGGGAAATTTTCGTCAAAAATTGCCCAGTAGGTGCGAAAATGTCCCGTCGAATATTTCCTTCATATATAAAAAATCTCATAAGAAGTGTGGTCTTTCGCAAGAATTACAGCGATAATTCCACAGTAGAAGCGATAATTCCACAGTAGAAGCGATAATCCCCCAGTAGGTAGCTATCAATCATAATCAAGTTTTTACTACTACTGTGTACTAACAATCATACAAATCCATCATTTTTGACTGTTTATAAATATATTATTTATTATGTACTTTTTTTAATTTTAATACTAACTTAATACTTTACATTATATTTATAAATATATTTAAAAAATAATAATAATAATATTATATTTTCTTTACCAACATTGGAGGCGTCTTTTGCATATCCTGGTATATGGGTATTTAAGTGTAACCACGGTTACCGCAAAAACTTTTATTATTGAACTTACTTATGTCAATCTGCGACATTTAAAAAGTGAATTGACTACAAATCAAGATTTCTTTAAAGATATGGAACGTTTTGGTAGTCACTCTATAAAAGAAATTTATACAAGCATTACCAACAGCACGCCTGTGAACACAGTCAAGAATAAAAACTTTGTATGGAGGCAGTTTGTGACTTTTTGTGAGAAGAGATCATTCACGCTAGAAAGAAACACTACGGCAAATGAAATAGCGAAAATTTTAACAGACTGGGCCTTTAACATGCGGAAACAAAACGGCGATGAATACAAGGAACATACAATTAAAACCATTTGGAATGTTACCGCCAAAATGACAATGGAAAAATTTCATGACGAATTTGGAATTACTTTTAATCCATTTTTAGATATCGAGTTTAAGACCGCACGTGAAGCAAAAAATTCAAAACGAAAACAACTTCAGAAAGAACCCGAAAAAAGGAAAGAAAGTTCAGTTGCTTTAAAATACAATGAATTTAAAATTATGGTAAATAACTGCAATGAAGAGACTCCGCATGGACTACAAAAAAAACTCTTTCTTATATTATCTTATGAGTTAGCATGGAGAGGCGGTGAGGGAAGTACATGCCTTATGACCTATTTTAAGGAAGAAATGCATAACGAAGGGGATAAAACTGGGAGAATAGAATACAACCCGTTATTTACTAAAACCACACAAGGGGGTTCAAAGCCCTGCGCAACTTCAAAATGGTTAATTAAAAACCAAGCAGCTCCAGATTTGTGCCCAGTACGTTTGTATTTGAAATATCAACAGAAACGTCTTGAAATTAAAAATGAACGTCTATATTTAACAGCCAATTCTTTCTGGGAGTGTAGCGGCAAGTGGTACAAGAATATTCCTGTCGGAAAAAACGAGTTAGGTAAATGGACAAACCGGGAAGCTAAAAAGGCTGGACTGGACACAGCAACAAAAAAAATTACTAATCATTCTCTGCAAGCCACAGCAGTTTCCCAATTAGCTAAGAGCGGAGTCGGCGAACAACAGTTAATTCAAATAACCGGCCATTCAAGTGCAAAATCTATTTCATCTTATCTTCAAATGGATAAAAACCACCATGAAAACATAGTTGCAAAGATGAGGGATAGTAGTCCTAATAACTTTGAAGAATCTTTTCAGCTACAGCAGCCGCAATCTTCTTCATGGATGTCTATGACAAAAACCTCAGCCACATCAAAACAAAATCACATTGTAAATTATTCTAATTGTACTTTTAGCGGAAACACAGTTTATTCCTAATTTTAAATATATTTTTAATAAATTTGTTACTTATTACGTAATTTATTGTACAATAATGTTTTTTTTTTAATATGAAATACAATTTTTCGGGAAATATTCCACCGAATACCACTCGTGCATCAAAAATAACCAGATAATTCTGCTTTCAAGCGTGTTGTAGTATTGTAACTGCATTCGGTTATTTTCATTTTTGATTAAATTTCGAAAAAGCCCTCCTACTTCGAAGTCGGGCTCTTTCGGATTTAATCAAAAATGAAAATAAACTCATTCAGTTACAATACAACACGTTTTCAATCAGAATTATCGGTAATTTTGATGCACTAGTGGTATTATACCCGAAAATTTCCATATAGGTCCGTATCTAAGTAACAATAATTAATATTTACAATAGCACCTTGTAGGTGTATTATTGTGTTGATATTATGTATTTGTCATTTTGACATACATAAATTAAATTTAAAAATTCGGAAAAATGTCGCGATTGGGAAGTGATTCATTAAGTTTAATTTTAGAGAAAGTTTAGTTCTACAAGTTCTAATTCAATGGCAAACTCACATACATTAACAAGTAATGCAGCAAACTCCAAAAATGGTAATTTTTACAATTGTGTTTTCCACTGCGATTCATGCAATTTTTAATTTGTTTATTTTCATATAATTAAATATAACGTTTAAATAAAAATATTAAATTTTGTGCTTTCATTTCACGTACTCAAGAAATATTCTACCGAATTACATTCGTGCATCACAATAGACCTGATAATTTTTCATTCAAGCATGTTGTCAGTAAAAAACTGGATTCGGTTATTTTCATATTTTGTTTAAAGAGCCCTCCACCTTCGGTGTCGGGCTCTTTTGCCAAAATATGAAAATAAACTCATCCAGTTTTTAGACAACATGCTTTCATAAAAAATTATCGGTAATTTTGATGCACTCATGTAATTACTTACGATAATAATTAGTTAAAATGTGCTTTTTAAATCCTTCTCCGGCGGGAGTCTCTTAACAAAAAAAGAGGTGTAGCGCCGCTACTGCATCGTAAGGGAAACAAATTTTTTGTGCATGTGCATTTTTTGTTTTTTGTGTTTTGATAAGAGAACCAAAAGTATTTGTTATTTTTGAACATTTTCAGTCTTGACTTAGTGTAGGTTGTATTTGAGAGTGTGAGGTGCTGTGATTAAAAATGGTTTACTCTTTAGAAGAAAGAACTACTAAAACTGTATTATCGCAACAATGATTGCATTAAAGCTACTGCTAGAATTATCAACGCGCAGATTCCTGATAAGAATGTTCAGGCCAAATACGTGAAGGAACTTGTCAGAAAACTTGATGAAACTGGCTCGGTGCAGAATAAAAAACACAATCGTGTTAATTTAGTAGCATAACATCATCGTCAGAAGGATATGGGATGTCTTATCCTTATAAAATCAGTCTTGTTCATGAGCTCAACGAAGATGACTATTGCACTGTTTCTGCCGTTACTTGGTGGAATTCCATGATAAATTCAAAGAAAAGTAAAACACACTGTTTACTAATTCCACTATATTAAAACTTAGAAATTTTTTTTTCTTCATTCTTGAAAAAGCTACCGTGCTAGCGAAACTAGTTGGAAATTGTAAAAAAAAATTTCTAACTTTTAATAGTGGAATTAGTAAACAGTGTATTTTACTTTTCTTTGAATTGAAGATGACTTAGATTGCCGGACAGAATTTTGCGAAGTTATGTCAAATCGCATATTAGAAAATCGTATTATTGTCTACAATATCTGTTTCTCCGATGAATCTACATTTACTCTTGCCGGGGCAGCTAATAAACATAATTGCAGGTATTGGTCCGATGAAAACCCTCATCTTTACAGGGAACATTATACTTAAAGACCTGAGAAATTAAATGTATGGGCGGGTATTCCTGGCAACCATATTATTGGTCCCATTTTCATCAATGGAAAGTTGACTGAAGAAGTTTACCATGATTTATTACAAAATACAATAAATCCTATTATTATAAGAGTAGCACAGGAAGATAAAAATATTTCATGACAGGAAGTTATTTTCCAACAGGATGGGGCTCCTCCGCATTATTATGTACCGGGTGTCCCACTAAGAATGGCCGTCGGCCGTATCTCAGAAAGTGTTATTCGTATGGCTTGCGGAAAAAAAATATATTAGGTAAAGTGGTCATGAGAAATTGCTGGAAATTATTTTCAAGTTTCTCAGACTGGCGCTAGATGGCGCAACAGTAACGGTAAATATGAATAATGAAGTTTCCTTAAAAGTCGCCTAGTTAAGGTATCCCGAGAATAACATTTTTGTATATTTCAAAGATTTATTAATAAAATTCACCTATAGGACGTGTTCGTCACTTTTCAAATAAAGTGGTGGGGGAAGGTTGAACATTATTTGTAATAAATGCTGATAACTCCGGTCTGGCTTAACATAATTTAGTAAACTTAGTTTTGGTAAAAAGGGCTTTTCTCACTCTATAATATATCGTCTTATGGACTACGGTAATATGTGTTTTACACTAGGCGCTAGGGGGCGCTGTCTGACAACTTCACAAACATTGCGCGTTTTTTCCATAATTGTAAATATAATAGTATATTCAATTTTACCTGATTACAAGGATGATTAAAGTTCTATGAAGTAAGCGAAAACCGCAAGTTAATATCTATTTTCAATCCGGAGATATCAATAACAATAATCATAATTACGAAACATTATGATTTTATTTTCAAGTTGCCATTGTAAAGGGTTTTTTAAGAGTCAAACAAGCCAGTAGCTTACTAAGGTTTTTACAACTCGCGGACCTTGATTCTTCTCTGCTATGCCATTCCCTTTTCCTAAATATACTTAAACATTGCAGCAATGGAAATTTTCAGCATCACAAAGGGTCCATACCTTTATACCATTTTTACTTGGTATATAAATTTTGAATGAGCAACGACCTCGGAAATTACCAACTACTCATCAATAGTCCCAAAAGCTGAAGGCTTGTAAGATTCTCTGCAATTCTTGATAAATATGTCGGTTAACTCACGGATCGGAGCAAGCTTATCTTGCTCCTTTCTCTCAGCTCTTGTAGATAGATCATTAAAACGGAGATGTTGCAGTATATCAGAGAACTTGTTTCTGGACATAGTGGCCTGATAAATGGGCCTGATGAAAGCATTGTTTGTAGTTGACCATAAATTTCGTACACTTTCTCTTGATTTACGAAATCTACTGGTAAGGACAATAATTCCTAGAAAGGCAAGCATGTTTGTAGTATCCACCTCAATCCATGACTCCATCTTGTCTTCGTGGCTGTCATTATAGGTCTTTGCGAGGTCATTTGTTTTTTGTTTGTACTTATTAGCCATTATTTCGTCTTCCGGTTCATCATGCAACTAAGCTTCTTCTCCTTCTAGCTCATGATATGTAAGGTTTCCCTCGCGTCTCTCAGCTTCTATGTCCTCATCACTCGAAAAATTACTAAATGCCTTCTCCAAAGGTATTTCTTCACAATCGTCATCTGAAGACTGTGTCAGGATTTCATAGAGCTCTTTGTCGGATAAACCCGTTTTTTAGACCACATCAAAGTTCACTATCGCTTATTCACAAAAAAATAATATTGTCTGAGTAACGTTCGATAGTAAACTGAACGACAAGGCGAGATATGCACAATAAAATTACGAATACACATGAAAACGTTTGTTGAGACTTGTTTGATTGGAAGGTTTTAGCGTATACCAATTTATCAACAATCAAACAAAATGTTTTTGAAAATTTAAATTAGAAGCACCATGATTCTTATCATAAATTAGGAGAATTCACGCAAGAGGAAAAAAAGTCTGTAAGTCGAGAAATATTCTAGAAAATTTAAGTTTTGGGTCTTCGCTGACCCTTTTTCGGTACGGCGAGGGTTAAGTATCTCATCCCTTTAATAAATAGACCTCTTAAGCTGGAAAGCCCAATTTTTTTCACAGTATGTCAAAAAGTTACAGATATGACGCCATTTCAGTTTTTTTTAAATGGCAACCCTTATCAACTATATATTATATGGCGTCATATCGGTAAAATTTTTGAGCCTATATATTTTTTGACATTAAATTTGGCTTCCTTGTGGAAAATGTGTAATTTGTTTTTTATTATAGTCAGGAGGAAATCGGCCATCCGGTAACACACTTAAAAAAATGTCCCTGTACAGTCCCGCGGTAAGTAGGCATATCAAATTTAAATACACAAAGAAGTCTTGCCAATTACCCCTGACTACCAATTATTGGCGAACAGCATCATAAACCACACAAAATCTGGCACTATGCATTATCTAAGCGGGACGACCTAAAGGTCCATTTTCGAACATTTCCATTTGTTTTACCTCTGACGATCCATCTATCTGTGCTAGAGAAGTATCGCATGTCATCCTTGCTAAGTGCCCTTCTAACGGCAGCCTTGGTTTACCAAAAATTGCGAGCGTGCTGATAAATCAAAAAACTATTTCTGCATACAGGGGCGTCAAAACCCTGCCGCCGAAAATTGTAACATCTTTGTTAACGCTCTAAACCCTTGCAACCAAAGCAAGGAAGCACACAACCAGAGGACCAAAGACAAACTCCTTAAATGTCCTAACGGATCAAGATCATCATGGTCGGTAGCTAAGACCGTCAGTAAGAGCTTTAACAAGTCAACCATTCCACCCACACGTTCTGGTGGCACCTTTGCGACCAAAGCACCGGCCAAAACAAACTTAGTGGCGGAACTATTCTCTTCCTATGCAACGGTTAAGTTTTAGTGAAAAACTGCTGTAGACTCGAGAATGCCCGAGATTATTCTCCGGCAGCATCCTGTTAAACGAACCTTGAGCAGTCTTGACATCAAAAAAGCTTCTGATCCTGAGGAGATTCCAGTCATCGTTACTAGGACATGCTCTGATGAATTGAAACATATATTTTGAAAGCGTTTTAGCTTATTTTACAAAAAAGGATTATCTCCTTCTTGTGGGAAAACTGCGCGAGTCCAGCCGATTTCCAAAAAAGGAAATAAGACCTTGCCCAGCATCTATCGTTTACTCGAATTGTTTTCGATTATACCAAAATTATGAAAAAGGCTACCAACCTATCAATGAAAAATTCTTAAAGTACCTGGAAGTCTTTAACATTATCAGTGACAGCGAGTATGGATAGATCATCAGGAGACCTTCTCGCTTATGTTACTCATGCTTGGACTAACGGAATAGAACATCATGGGGAGTCCCGGGCGATACCACTGGACATTTCCAAGGCATTTGACCTAGAATGGCATGAGAGGCTCCTTCAATTTTGTTTATAGCTATCAAGCTTTCTAAAAGACCGTTCTCTGCGAGTGGCGATGGACGGATTTCTTTCAGACAGATTTATCATCAATGCCGGATTCCCTCAGGGTTTTATATTGTCGCCAATCCTCCTTCGATTATACATTAACGATCTTTTGGAAAAACTAAAAATCCTATACCGGGTGATGCATGGCTTAGTTGAACATAGGAAATGTCAATTACATCTTGAGGCGGCTAAATATTGGATTCCCTGTACATATAAGACAAAAATTGTTTGATCATTTTTTGAAGAGGCCCATATAATAAACTTATGTGCCAAGTTTGAATGAATTTTATTAAGCCAATCCTAACCTATTCAATTAAATGTGGTGGCAAAATTACGAAATTTTCACAGTTTAGGTAATACAGCAAACATCAGCAAATAATTTCTATGACGTTATTATCAAAAATTGATCTAAAGCTGGACAAAAGGTGTAGTGCTGCGCTACCCCTCTCTAATAAAGTAATTTACTTTACTTACGGTATACAGGGTGCCCAAGATAAGGAGGGCCTCTATGGGGATCTCGGTTATGGTAAGAGCTACAACTTTGATTAAATGGGGAAAAAGTTGCGCAATCAGAGGACTAATAATATGGCATAAAAAAAGTTTTAGTAATATTTGTAAGTTTTGAGATATTAAATAAAAACTGATATTTTGGATTTTTGATTTTATTTTTCTTTGGCGTTATTATTAAAGTTAGAGCAAAACTGACAAAACTCTCTCACAGCAACTTGTTATGAACTTAAAGATTACATCGCAATTTTTTTTATACGACGTTTCGTTTCCAAGCAAACACCATCAACTTCATTTTTTCTAATACGGCCCTGATTTCTTATTGTCAAATTTTAAGAGCATTTTTTATTCTTAATTCAATGATGTACCAGACAATGTTGTTTAGTTACGTTTCGAGCCTTTTTAACCATCTTTATGAAATTTTCAGGGTCCGGACCTGGATCCTAGAGTGTTGCATATGCTTTTTCAGCTTTTTTAATTAAACCTTACGATACTGTTTAAAAAAAAATAAAAACTTCCTGGGTTTATTTTCTTTTTGAAACAACACAAATCTACGCTGTTGCAAACTAAGTATTGTTCTTTTCCCAAATTAGCGAAGTAGGCATTGGAAAAAAAAATGAGTAGGTATGGTGTCAGACAATTTGGCATTACTTCAGTTGAACTAAATACGGCAGGTTATTATTCAAATGAAGAAAAATTTGATATGTTATCATGTTTTATTTTAAGCGGAGAAAATTGTAATGTAGCGGAGCGGATGTATTTGGACAAATATCCGGAAAGGAGACAACCAGCTAAACGGACTTACAGTAAGTTAGTAACTAACCTTAAAGAACACGGTGCATTTAAAAAACCCATGCTCTCCCGAAAAAAAAATAGTAACCAGGAAAAGGTTTTCAGCGTATTATTAGCTGTTACTGAAAACCCTGGAGTATCAACTAGAGAAATTGATGAAAATGTAGGCGTAGCGAAATCGACTGCTCAATTTATTTTAAACAAACAAAAATTTCACCCATATAAATACAGAATTTGTCAAGGACTGAGGCCAGGTGATGCAGAAAGACGTCGATCATTCTGCGAATGGTACACCAGAAAATGCCACGAAAACATAAATTTTCCTTACCAGATAATTTGGTCTGATGAAAGCATGGTAAATCGAAACGGGATCTTTAACAGAAAAAACGTACATTACTGATCTAAGGAAAATCCACGTGTATTCAAAGAATCATAAGACACCAATACCGTTTCGGATTTAATATGTGGGCTGGAATTTTGGGAACAAGAATAATAGGACCTTTTTTCTATCAACATAATTTAACATCTGAGCATTACCTGAATTTACTCCAAAATGACTTAGAGGAGGCTCTGGATAATTTACCTCTGGCAGAACAACGCGACACTTGGTTCCAGCAGGATGGTGCACCTGCACATAAATTAAGGGTAGTTAGAGAGTACATTTCAGCAAGATTTCCAGAAAAAAGTATCAGCACTTATTCTGTAACACCCTGGCCGGCGCGTTCCCCAGATTTAACCCCGCTTGATTTTTTCCTTTGGGGATATATCGAGAATTGTGTTTATAAGCAGAATTTTGAAACAGAAGAAGAGCTTAGACAACTAGTGCTTGCAGCCTTTCACAGCGTAACGCCACAAATGTTAACTAATGTCCTAAATAATACAGTTTTAAGATCCTATTTATGTTTGGAGAACGACGGAAATCACTTTGAACACCTTTTGGAAAATTAATTTTTAATGAGTTAATGTTAGTTTTATTTCAATTAATTAAAGTTTAATTATTATGGGTTCGGAATCAGTATTTTACAATGTTAAATAAATAATTAAAAATCTATTATGTAATTTTATTATTTTTTTTTAAATTCATAATGAAACTAAAAAGATTACGTTGTTACCTTCTACATCCATCATTTTCATTTTTTTAATTAAAAAAGCTGAAAAAGCATATGCAACACTCTAGGATCCAGGTCCGGACCCTGAAAATTTCATAAAGATGGTTAAAAAGGCTCGAAACGTAATTAAACAACATTGTCTGGTACATCATTGAATTAAGAATAAAAAATGCTCTCAAAATTTGACAATAAGAAATCAGGGCCGTATTAGAAAAAATGAAGTTGATGGTGTTTGCTTGGAAACGAAACGTCGTATAAAAAAAATTGCGATGTAATCTTTAAGTTCATAACAAGTTGCTGTGAGAGAGTTTTGTCAGTTTTGCGCTAACTTTAATAATAACGCCAAAGAAAAATAAAATCAAAAATCCAAAATATCAGTTTTTATTTAATATCTCAAAACTTACAAATATTACTAAAACTTTTTTTATGCCATATTATTAGTCCTCTGATTGCGCAACTTTTTCCCCATTTAATCAAAGTTGTAGCTCTTACCATAACCGAGATCCCCATAGAGGCCCTCCTTATCTTGGGCACCCTGTATATATCTAAGGCCTACAACTCCTGGCAGCAGCTACAAGGGTCTTTGCTATTTTGGAAATAGGCACCTTCTTTTCACGCACTAACACAAAACTACACTTTACCTATGTTTCCTATTTATTTTCCACACTGTCATATATTAATGATGTTCCTGTATCATATGATATCAGGTTTTGGAACCAGAAAGAATAAAAATGAACAATTTTTATATCTTGACTTAAATGTTAGAATCAGATTACTATTCGTTCTCTTAGCTTTTTGGAATAGTAGAATGAACTTGGTAGAGCAAAATCAATTTGGTAGAGCAAAATCAGTTTGGTAGAGCAAAATCAATTTGGTAGAGCAAAATACTAAAAAATCCCTTTCTAAACTTAAACATAAAAACACCGAGAATTTATAGGGTTAAAATAATTCCTTTATTTAAATATAAGTTTCGTAATTGGAGAAATTTTCAAAATATTGATAAATATAAAAACTTTACACACAATAGATACCATAAATTAATTAAAAATAACAGACACAAAAAAAAATAAGAAAAACTCTATGCTAAAAAAAAAATGATCCAAGGAAAATCAAATATTATAATTACCTCTTGTTCTCTAATTGATTACACAAAAACTTACAATTCGTGCCAACATCAAAAACTAGCAACTTAATACCAAATCCTGAAACATTTATAAAACAATACAGCACACCTTTTGTCCTAAATCATATTAAAACAAATTAAAGTTGTTAGAATAAAAAAAAAACGGATAATAATTATACAGGTAGCCAAACTCACACGACCAAATAGACTTTAATCAAGTAATTATTTATTGTTTTACAATCCCATTAATTCCCACAACAAGTGCAATTCAAATTACCCTAGCCGTCCTCTCAGGGCTCCAAAATATAATAATTAAACTAAAAAATCTCAAAACTCCCTAGCAAAAATCTACTTAGACATTTATTTAATAGATTTGCTTTCTAATGCTTTCAGAAAATGGTAACAGTTATAAATATATAAATTCTTTTTTCTTTTTAAACCATGACAAAAATATAAAGTTTATTCGAAACCAGACACTTACTTTTCATTGTTCTTACGTTCACTGTACGGTACGACACTGGCAAGTATTTGACAATACTAGTCTTCACTAAAGAACCACTCACTTATAAATAAAAATATTGAAAAAATTTTCTTTTTAAACTGAACTCATGTTACTTTTTCTAAGTCTCAAAATATTATTTTTATTTTTAAAAGAAATTAATTAATTAATCAGTAATTGATTTTTGAATCGGGCAGAGTTTCGTTCTGCAACTGGTTATTAAGATCTGTCTTATTTTTCTGAATTTCACATCGTTTTTATAGCTGAAAATCGTGGCCCTATTTGCGTCACACAACGCACTTTTCCTTTGTTCTTAAGAACGGTGGCAAAATAGAACGCAATACTAGACCCGTGACAATGACACCATCCTGACCCTAATTGAGTTCAAAAGAAGTTCAACAACCGAAAACTTCTAAATTGTTCTCGAAGCTTTTGGTTTGACGTCACAATCTTTAGCCATAGATATCAGATGTTTTCGTGCCTGTGACGTGTTTTATGTGTATTTAATTTCTACACGAAAACAATCATTGTCTTTTGACATCGACATTGATTTTAAAAAACAAAGATTTTATATGTCAATTAATGAACCTTTTGTGAAAGTTAGCTGAAAAATTCAAGTAAAGCTAAAATTATGTTTAGTAAAATTTTAAGTTAAAAAAGTTTAGTAATTTGTCACCCTGTATCGGGCCTCACAAAGGCATATATATTATTTCACATTAGAAACACATTTTCGTTTCACCAATCCGGCAATCACACATCCAAAATATAGACACCATTTAATTTTTCTTACTAAGTCTTCAATTTAACAACATACCTAAGGCTACAGATTTTCACAAAAATATTAATTATTTAAATGTTCAAACAACCCTCCAATAACAGCTGAACAATATCCTAACCGATCATTTCATTTCTAATATTACTGAGTTAATGTTGAGAATTTCTGTCACATTCTAACAAAATACAGTTTTTGCTCTTCTAGATTTTCAAATTTTACATCTTTGTAATAATTTTTTTAAGCGACCCCACAGAAAGAAGTCGTTTGGCGAAAGGTCAGGAGACTTGACTGGCCAAAGGATTAGATGACGTTGGCCAATAATATTTTCGTTAAAAATATTTTACAAGTATTCCCTAACCATGAGAGAATTATGGGCAGGACCACCATCCATTTGATAACAGATCTCCTGATTTTCGCGTACAACTTCTTCTAGTGCGGGTTTAATTCGATTTTGTAGTCCAAATAGGTTACTTACTGCTGTAAGGTTGCCTTCCATAAAAAATGGTCCAATAATGTGATGTCCTACAATTCTCGCACAAACATTTATTTTTTGTGAATATTGTGTCCGAGAATGAACAAGACGATGTTCATTTTCTTGACTCCAATATCGGCAATTTTGAACATTTGGTTCGTCGTTGAGGGTTCTCAAAAAATCCCTATTAGTATTTACTCTTTCCATTACCTCAAAACAGAATACCATTTTCCGTTCTTCATCACCTTGCTGTAGCTCTTAATGTTTGTCGTACTTGTAAGGAAAATATTTATGTTTCTCTAAATTGCGTAACACTGTGGTTAGATGTTTTCCTACAGCTTGTCCAAGAATCCTCGTGCTAATCATTTTATGTTCCTCCACGTGCAGTAAAATATCAAGATCTCTATTATCCCTTTCTTCAGCTCTATTGACATTCTGAGTTGAGTATTTACAGTTACTTATTACAGTGCCTTAGGATTGAAATTTACTAATGATGCGTTTAATTAATGAAATAGAAGGGATATGCTTATAAGAGAATTGAACTGAAAACATTCCAGACACTGCCCTTACACTGTTTCATGTATAATACCACTTAATCATTGTTACTTTTTTATTAATGGAATAGCTCATATTTAGCTATAATTAAAGCGCATTCAATGAAAATGTTGTCACTGACGCTACTTTTCGTTTTGTCAATGCCAAATAATAATTTGCTGGTATTTACTGTAATACCTAAACTATCAAAATTTTATAATTTTGCCATCATATTTAATTGAATAAGTTAGGATTGGATTATTAAAACTTATTTAAACTTGGCACATGAGTTTACTATATCGGCCTCTTCAAAAAATTATAATACAATTTTTCTCTAAAATGTACAGGGGAGCCAATATTTAGCTACTTCACGCATGGGATTTCCTATGTTCATCCACCCGATATGTAGCTTTGCTGACGACAACAGATTGCCAATTCACATCTTTATAGGTAGCAATTGATTTCACTTCTCAACAAAAACCTGGAAGAAATTCTGTCTTAGGCTGACAGTAACCAAGTAGAATTTAACGCTAAAAAACCCAGGCGGCAGTTTTTTCTAAAAAAGTTAATGTTGGAGAATGGAATATCCTGTAGTGCTGTGCCTGATCATTAAAAGAAAATGCGTAAGTCTGGTTGTGCAACTGAAATAAAAAATACAACGTATCCAGAAACGACTTTTCCCTATTCTATTTTCTGTAACCTTACAACAACACCATTACTGTTTACTTTTAGTAAAAGTAGTGGTGTTAATCTAATGGCGTTCGCTTCGTCTTCATCGGCCCTACGGTGGTCATCGAATTATTTTGAAATATTTTATTTTCGATGCTTCTTTTAATGTGCAAATATAAAATACGCTTTAATTTCGATGTACGGATGGACAACATTAGGAAGCTAGATAGTAAAATGTAAACATTTAATAGAAAGAAGGACGCAAATTTCACTTTCGGGCTAGCTGGTTGAGGTTATAAACGAATTAAAAACAAAATAAATAAACTAAGGCCTAATCATTACTACATTAGAACAGGGTGGTCTTTTCTAGGACTGAAAATCCTCTTTAAATCTTAAACTCGACAAAAACTATACGATTTTTATGTACCTAGATATTACTAAAAAGTAAAGATTGATATTTTATTTGAGGGCTTCCTCTATCGTTAATCAACAGCAAATCGACAATACATCAAAATAGAAAAGTACAACCATATAACAACGATAAAGTATTTGCCACTATTGTATGTCCACAGATTAAATTGATTTTATACCCAACAAAATAAGTATCAATGCAGCCGGTACAATAGCAAAAGATATATTAAAGTAATGAACATCAAGTTTTGGTAATGGAGGTTTTAAAAGGATCAATAGCTGCGTTCCATATTGTGGTATCGAACAGCACAAGCTATTTGACAGAAAAGCATCAACGTGATAATAATAATAATAATAATAAAAATAATAACAATAATAATAATAATAATAAAAATAATAATAAAAACAATAATTTTCTGACAGGTCGCGAGACCTGTCATGCACTCCCTCTACGGGGAACATTCACTCATCCCAGATATCACCGATATCAAAAGGATTGAGCTCTGTGGGGGCCCTTTTCGTGTTATTGGGCCCGTGGGGTTCTTCTTTGATTACCTATATACTTTTTGACTGTTCGGCTTGTTGAAAGTAGCACTGCTTTCTGCATATCCTTGTAGAGATCTTGAGGTAAGTCTAGTGTTTTAAGGTTTTCCAAAAGCTTGTTTGGGATTACTCCTGTTGTTGAAACAATAATCGGCATGGTTTCGATGCTGTCCATATTCCACTGTGTTCTTATTTGCTCCTGGAGGTCTCGATACTTCGCTATTTTCTCAGCATGCTTCACTAGAAGGTTGTTATTTGGTATAGCTACATCTATCAGAGTCGTTTTCCTGGCCCTCTTGTCTACCACTACAAGGTCCGGTCTGTTGTGGGCCATCGTCTGATCAGTAAGAATAGTCCGGTCCCAGTACATCTTATAGTGGTTGCTTTCTAAGATTGTCTGTGGTGTATATTTATAATATGGGATCTTCTCATTTTGGACAAGCTGTAGTTTCACCGCTAACTCCTGGTGTAGGATCTTGGCCACTGCATCATGCCTCTCCTTGTATTCTGTTGCAGAAAACATCTGGCATCCTCCCGTGATGTGTTGGATCGTTTCTGCCGTTTGACATCCATATCTGCATTTATCTAGCTGTACTGAGTCGTCTCTAATTATGTATTTCAGGTAGTTTCTAGTTGGTATGACCTGATCTTGGATTGCCAGTAGAAATCCCTCCGTTTCAGGAAACATCTGTCCAGAGATGAGCCAGTAGTTCGACGCAATAATAATAAAAATAATAATAAAAACAATAATAATAATAATAATAATACTAATAATAATAATTGAAGATCTACAAAATCGATCCTAAGTTGATAAAATTTCTACAGCACGCAATGGGGATGTGGAAGACCAAGATCCATCTTAATGAGGGGACCACCAATATTTCCACCGACTTGGTTCCAATATAACAAGGAATATTTCAAGGTGATTCCTTGAGTCCTCTGTGGTTCTGTCTAGCTATGAACCCTCTCTCCAACCGACTAAACTCCACAAGATATTGATTCGCTATCAAAAACGGCAACTAAGAAGCAAGTAGAGTTAACCATCTTCTATATATGGATGATCTTAAACTAATGGCCGCTACCAAAAACCAACTGGATCAGATGCTTAAAATAGTGGAAAAATTCTCCAATGATGTCAGAATGCAGTTTGGCCTGGATAATTGTCGTACTCTCACCATGATAAAGGGAAAAATACAGCAAAACCCGTTCATTATGCAAGATAGCCAGGAGATTCAGGCAATGGGAGAAGGCGAGAACTACAAATACTTAGGGATGAAGCAGGCTTAACGCATTAGTCATGCGGCGATGAAGACAGATATACGAGAAGAGTTTTTTAAGAGAACAAAAAGGCTTCTGAGAACGAAACTGAACAGCAAGAACTTATTCAAAGCAATTAACACCTACACCTGCTTAGTTCTGTCCTACTCATTCGGCATAGTAGACTGGAGCGTGACTGACATCGCAGGACTACAGCGCAAAATCAGAACTCAACTTACCAAAACACTCAAACATCACCCAAGCAGTGCGGTAGAGCGGACTACTCTACCACGACATCAAGGCGGAAGACAACTGGCAGACATTGGAAAAATAATGGATCAACAAATAACCAACTTAAGGGAGTATTTCCGCAATAAAGCCCAAACTTCAGACCTACACCGTGCTATTTGCGAAGCAGACCACTCCACTTCTCTAAGATTGAGGGATCAGAATGTCCCAGAACACCACAAGACCAAAAGAAAAGCTACAGATATGGAAGGAAAATCCTCTGCATGGACGACACCTGAACGAGGCAGCCCAGGACCACGTCGACAGTCTTGCGTCGAACTACTGGCTCATTTCTGGACGGATGTTTCCTAAAACGGAGGAATTTCTATTGGCAATCCAAGATCAGGTCATACCAACTAGAAACTACCTGAAATTTATTATTAGAGACGACTCAGTACAGGCAGAGAAATACAGATACGGATGTCAAACGACAGAAACGATCCAACACATCACGGGAAGATGCCAGATATCAGCAACAAAATACAAAGAGAGGCATGACACAGTGAGCAAGATCCTACACGAGGAGTTAGCAGTGAAGCTACAGCTTGTCCAAAACGAGAAGATCCCATATTATAGATATACACCACAGACGATCTCAAAAAACAACCCTGGATGTACTGCGATCGGACTATTCTTACAGATCAGACGGTGATCCACAACAGACCGGACCTTGCTGTGGTAAACAAGAGGGCCAGGAAAACGACTTTGATTGATGTAGCTGTACCAAATAACAACAACCGTCTAGTGAAACATGCTGAGAAAATAGCGAAGTATCGGGACGTGCAGGAGCAAATAAGAAAACAGTGGAATATGGACATATTATTGTTTAAATAACAGGAGTAATCCCAAACAAACTTTTGGAAAACTTAGAATACTAGACGTACATCAAAATCTCTAGAAGGATATGCAGAAAGCAGTACTACTTCCAACAAGCCGAACAGTCAAGAAATATATTAGTAACCAATGAAGAACCTCATAGGCCCAATAGCACGGAAAGAGCTCCCACAGAGCTCAATCCTTTTTATATCAGTGATATCTGGGATCAGTGAATGTTCCCCGTAGAGGGAGTGCACGACAGGTCTCGCGACCTCTCAGAAAATCTATAATAATAATAATAATAATAATAATGAAAATATTACACCAATTCAATTACTATGTGCATTCATACTTTCAAACTTGTTCCTATTTCTAAACAAAAATATCAAACATTCAAAATTATAAAGTTCGAATACAGTTAGTATACCTACTCAGTTCTTTGAACACTCCTTAACAAGAACCCAGCAAGTTAATTTTATTGATTGTCTTTATTGCTTCTTTGTACTACAAAAACTCTGTAGCTTAGAGCTACTTACCCACAACAGTATGCCGTATCTCAAAACGAATTCAAAATTTGCAAGGTGTAGAGTTTTTAGGGTATTTAATTTAATTAGGCACCACTTTTATTCCGTAACTTATACTACCAAGTTTCATACACAAACTGTTAATTTGATTGTCCCATCACAAAAATTCTTCTGTAGTAATACTTTAAAACTTTGCATCCTTTTCTAAAGCAAAATCTTTGTCACCTAAAGTGGTTTTATTAGGTTTTTCTAATCTATTTTGTTTAGCCATAAAGATAATTAGTTTTCTTCCCATTTAAAATTGATCTGTTTTGGGAAAACCAGTTACAGCAGCTTCTGCATTGTTAATAAGATCCTGGGTATTTGATCCTAAAACAAAGAGACTCCTATCATCTGCATAGTTTGTTAATGAAAATCTGTCCTCGATGCTGCTAGGATCATTTAAAAATATAATGAATAATATAGGCCCCAGTATAATCCTTTGATCTATACCAATACTGTTCTTTTGTAGGTCAGATTTAATTTCTCTGTTACAATCCTGAAACACTACTGTCTGTCCGAAAGATAGGACCTTATCCACGCATATGAATTTCCCCCAATACCATATTTATTCAGTTTGTATAATAAGAAATCTTTATCTATACAATGATATACTTTGCTTAGGTTCATAAACCAAAAGCCAGGTTTTTATTTTCTAGTTGATCTAAGATAGCGTCCATGAACTGGAAAATGGCAGATATGGTGGACCTACCGTCAAATAGCTGCTGTGCTGTGTATGCGAGACTAACTGACATTTATTCATGAAATTAATCAATCGAGAGCACATTTCAAGTTTAAAAATCTTTGAAAAGCTGAGAACTAAACTTATAGGTCTAAAATTATTCAAATCTTATGAACAGCCTCTTTTACAAAGAGTTTTTATCTTCGCAATTTTAAGTTGGTTAGTTACAATATCATATTTCATTGAATTATGTATTGTGTGCTCCAGAACTGTAACAATTTCAACAATCGAAAGTTTTACAATACTTGCCTCTTAGTCACCGCTACTAAATTTGTTTGTTTTTTTAATTTTTGGGCTATGTTCTAATAGTTCATTGCAAGTTATATCTATGTTGCTAATACATTGATTGGTCATTATCTGGTATATTACATTCAAAGGGGGTTGCAGTTTTATTCCTCATCATTCCTGGAATTATATTTAACAGATAAATATTAACATCATCTACTAACATATGAAGATTTTCAGCAGAATATAGTTCAGTGATTTTAAATTTATTATTTATTTCGTTACAAATGACCCATAAACATTTATTTATTTATGATAATAGAAGCTGTTATACTTTTTTTTTGGTTTCATTATAAACAGGCTTAAGTAAGATATTTTACTTCTTAATAATACCAATAATGTATCCAAACTTTTTACACTCTATAACATCGCTGCTCCTCTTTGATATTTTTTGTTTTCATACACCATAGTTTTAGAAAAACACTGATTCAAAATTCCATAAGTGTTAATAAATGTATCCCGCTCTAGATGGGAAATATTAATTTAAAAAATCGCATTCCGCCTTATTTAAAAATGTCAGATCTAATGGCATACTCAATAAAAACTATTCTATCCTCCAATGTCTAATTGTCTGGATATTTTCTACCATTTTTTTGTAAATATTTAGTATACTTTTTTAGTAATTACAAATATTGCGATAATATATTTGAGAAACAAATATTTGGGAAACAAATTAAATAATAATGCAATTCAAAATCAAAAAGCCCTAAAAGTCGGCGAACTATTTTATTAATTAGAAATTTTGCGTCGATATACAGGGCATGCTGTAAAAAATGGCACACAGCCAAACCATTAATACTTAAGTAAAATATTAGTATTCAACTTGAACTTAGTTGAAACGTTTAGAATATCCGAGCTACAGGTGTCAAAGTTTAAATCTAAGTTTTGATTTTTCAAAATAACTTTAGAAAACGTTTCTGCATAAAATTGGATATTTTGAAGTTATTTAAGACAAACAATTATATTTTTTAAAAACTTGATGATGAAAAATGATGGGGGTTATAGAGCAGGATCTTTCTTATTTAACTTTTTGCGGTACATGGTAAAATTATTAGTAAGCTTCAGAAAAAAATTCTTATAGGTAGTCCGATACGATGTGATAGTCTGGCATTCCATAACTTATATCAACTCAATAAAATAAGAAACTGTCGCGGAGGACTGCTGGACTTGTTCTTTTCCCAAGTGAGGGATGCTGAGGTTTTTGCTGCTGTGGACCTTCTACTGCCTTGTGATGGTTATTACCCTGCATTGTGCGTTAATTTCAGGGCTGCAAATAGGTACTTTGAATTGTTAAACTTTGATCGCACGTACTATAACTTTAGGCGTGCGGATTATGTTGGATTAAATTATTATCTCTTAACCATGGACTGGCAGGGCCTTCTCTCGGGACCCCCAAACGTTACTGAGAAAGTTGATTTATTTTATAACATGCTCTTTACTGGCATTAATCAATATATTCCTACTGCCACTTTAAAACCTTCAAAATTTCCACGTTGGTATAGTGCTGATTTAAGGCAGCTTATTTTTGAAAAAAAGGTTGTTTATAAAAGATATAAGGAGAATAAGCTGTGGGACGATTACCTGGCCTTCTCGGCTATGAGGGCACGCTGTAAGCATCTTACTAAATAGTGCTACTTATCCTTTATACATAATACCGAGAATTCTTTGACAAATAATGTAAAAGTGTTTTGGAACTTTCTAAATGCTAAAAAAAACGATGGCGGATTTCCCGAGAGAATGTTTTTCAATGATGAGCATGGTGATGGTGGTGAGCAGGTGGTCAATCTGTTTGCCAAACATTTCCAGTCAGTTTACACTGTCTCTCAATCCAATCCTAATTTAGCTTTTGACTTCGACAGAGTGATCGATGTCTTTGATTGTCACATAAGAATCGATGATGTTCTTGAAGGATTGGGTGGACTTGATCACAGCAAGGGACCTGGTCCCGATAATGTTCCACCTATACTTTTGAGAAAGTGTAGATTTTCCCTCGCGGAACCCTTGCAGATTTTGTTCACTGAATCCCTTAAGTCTGGTGTTTTTCCCATTCAATGGAAATCAAGTTATGTAACTCCGATTTTTAAGTCCGGAAATAAGCAGAACATTAAAAATTACCGACCTATTAGTATCCTAAGCACAATACCTAAAGTCCTTGAGAGTTTGGTTTGTAATCAAATCAAGAGCAGGCTGTGTCAGACTTTCATTGATTAGCAGCACGGTTTTCGTGAGGGAACATCTACTAGTACCAACTTGATTCTGTTTGTTCAATATGTGTTGGAAGCCCTGGAGAATCGTAAGGTAGTTAGTGCAGTTTATACTGACTTCTCGAAGGCTTTCGACACTGTTTACCATTATATCTTAAGTCAGAAAATGCGTGCAATTGGATTTGCTGGCGGACTGTTGGAGTGGCTGATTTCTTACATACAAGACCGTGGTCAGATTGTCAAAATAAAGCACTTCATCTCCAGAGAGATACAGGTGACCTCTGGTGTACCGCAGGGTAGCCATCTAGGTCCATTGCTTCTTAATATTTTTATTAATGACATAACAAACGAAATATCACACAGTAAAGTGCTTTTATATGCAGATGACTTAAAGCTTTTCAGCACCGTTAAGTTTAATACAGATTTTGAAAAAATACAGTCAGATTTAGATGGAATTGCACGTTGGTGTACAAAAAAACGACTAAAACTTAATATAAATAAATGCAAATCGATCTCTTTTTCCAGGTCAATAATTGGGAATGATGAACAGTTTGTTTATTACATAAACGGTCAACCTTTAGAGTATGTGACTTCAATATCGGATTTGGGAGTACAGCTTGACAGTCAGTTGGATTTTAAGAAACATTATAGTCACATACGTAATAAGGCCTCAAAGTTGCTGGACTTTATATGTAGACACACCAAGGACTTCAGAAATGTAAACTCCTTAAAGCACCTTTATGTATCCCTAGTGAGGCCAATACTTGAATACGCAACCTGTGTTTGGTCACCATTTTATTTGATACACAGGAAATCATTTGAAAATATTCAAAATAGGTTTCTCTTAAATATATCTCGCAGACTTGGTGTGTCGCGAATGGATTTCTCTGCTACACACATGCGATCTTACCTAAACATGTCGGACTTGGTGACTCGTCGCAACCATGCCGATCTATTTCTACTCTATAAGACTTTGAACAACATTATTAAGTGCTCTGATTTGTTGAAGTATTTCGCTCTCAACGTTCCGCCAAGACAAACTAGAAGCACACAAACATATTCTGAGGCTTATCACAAAGTGAATTACGGAAAGTTCTCTCCAATTGCACGCATTCTTGCTAACGCTAATGGGTCTGGCAATATAGACTTTTTTGGAAGCTCATTCCGAACATTTACACGCCAGCTAGGTCTAATAACTATAGATAGTAATTAAATAAGAACTATTTTATTTGTTCGCTTTTCTAGCGTTGTTTTGCTTGTTTTGGCTTTGCTCTTGCTTCTTTTTCGTTATAATGAACTTTGTAATTGCATATTATGGTGGCTGCAGGGTCATTGTGCTCGTAATTTCTATTTTTCCTTTTTTTTTCTTTACTACATTGTTAATATTTTGTAATTTTGTATTTCTGTATTTTTTGAATTTTGTAATTGTGCAATTTAGTAATTTTCTACTTGTAACTTGTAACTTGTAATTGGATTATTTTATCCGTAAATAAATAAATAAATGAATAAATAAATAAATACAGAGAAGATGCTGCAAATTATTTTTTAAGTTGTACGATGACTAACTTTAATGCTTTTGTGGAACATAAGGATATTTCGAAACAGCTCGGAACCGAGCAACGATATTAAAACGCGGTTTTCGTCAGAATGTAGCTATTTTTTACAAACAATTATTTAAAAAGTATGCCGTATTTTTTAAAGGAAACTGATAAAAACCAAAACTTTTATACAAATTAATAATACGAATTGGCGTTCATCATCAAAATCGGTTTTTAAATAAGCTCTGAAATTCTCTCTCGAAACTGATGAAAATATAGATTAGCTTTCCATTATCAATACAGTACCGTAATGGTGCAGTTTTTAAATAATTTGAATTCTTAATTTTGTCTCAATAGTTATGCCATCTAGCGGCAAACGTACAACTTTAAAAATAATTTCCAAACATGGGCATTTTATAATTTATCGTTCCCCACAATCTACCTACTAGAAGAGAGATTTTAATTATAACTAATTAGTAATTGGGAGTAAGACATACAAAAATTAAGTTGTTCTTTAATTTACTTTATATGCTATACTAACCTGAAGTAACCTAAAACCGAAAAGCAAACTAGTTTTCTAAGAAAAGGGACAGCAGCTGTATAACAACATTATGTTAAATAAAATTCAGATTATTGTGTTGTACTTTAATCACAAAAGTAACAGGAAACATCAGTAACAAATTGTTCATAGTCTTAGCCTCTGCTTTATACAAAATGTTACATCTGTAAATTTTAATTTAAAAGGGCGCTAATGAGCAAGTTAATCGCAGATTTTTTGAGAAAATTCGAGCGATATTCACGACTAACCGGACTAACTCGTTTTCTGTAATATGAAGATAAAAAATAGAATATTTTCTTTCAAGTACTCTAACCTTCAGAAAATGAAATGAACAAAAACAACTGAGTATCGGAAGTGACAGTTTTTTGACAAGTGACAGTTTTTTCAAATGGAATACCCCTATTTTCTAATTGTATTAGTTAAAGAATTGTATCCTCTTTTTAAATATATAGTGGTTGTTAGGGTAATTTTTTACCGTTTTGGAACGAAATTAAAACATAACACAACATACAATTAGTACGACAAAGGTCAATATCTCCTGTACCATTAAAGATAGCGGAAAACTTTTGACGAAGCTTATTAAGGGTTAAGAGATGCATCTTTTAAAATTATTTTCGTCTATACGGGGCGCTCCAAAAAAGCGGCACGGTTAAAATTTTATATTTTTTAAATGGAACACCCTGTATATATATACATATTTTAATTTGCCGTAAATTACTATACATAGCACCGCAATTATTTTTACACATTTTTGCAATGTTGCCGAATAGATGAGAAAATCCCTTAAATTTGTCAAAAAACATCGTTCAATAAAATGTGTAGTATTTTTTAACTTATTATAATTGGAAACAAAATATTTTTATAATGGAATGAGAAGTGTTGACAGAAGTCGCCTAGGGTAAAATAGATTCATATTTTTGTACAGGGTGATTTCTACGGACATGCAACTTTACGAATTTAAACCTAATTTTCTCATTTTTTTTCAAATGAAACACCCTGTATTTGATTAATTTGACTTGTAGGGATTTTCATCCTCTTTAACTTCTGTTAAGGTCTTTTCGTGCCTATCTCTACAAATACTGGTCGTATTTCAGTTTTTGTCTAAAACTCTAGCAAAAAAAAAACTGATTGTATTTTACCATTGTCGTTTTTCTACTTACCTATTAATTAATTTAAAATTACCTAATTAATTGTTCAAAGTGGCTCCCATATAACTTAAATACACAATTCTATACGGTTTTCAAAATAATGAGTCATGTTTCTACACATTTCCCGAGTTACAGTTTGAAAACAGTTTTTAATACGAATTTTCATATCATCTCTTGTAGTGGGGGCTTTTTTATATACCTGATCCTTTACAAATCCCCATATACTGCAATCCATTTTTGTTAGATCTGGTGATCTAGCCGGCCATGGTACGGCCGCTCCTTTTCCAATCCACGGCTGCCCATATGTTTCATTTAAAAAGTTAGTAAAAGGTACTGTATAATGCACGGGTCTCCTACAACTCCTCCCCTAACGTTTAAGGACCATCTGTTTTGTGAATGGGTTCTTATAAAATAGGGATTGCTTGTAGCATAATAGTGAAAATTATGCCTATTCACGTTTCCATTTTTATAAATGTTGCTTCATCACAAAAGAATACTAAATGTGCAAAATTTTGTTGTTGTCTCATTTTTTCCCGCGTCCATTCACAAAAATCTATTCTCTTTTGAAAATCTCCTTCATTTAGTTCCCGCAGTAACTGGATCTGGTAAGGATGCATTTTGTTTGTTTTCAGTATATATTCTGAATCGATGAACGGCGAATACCTAATTGGTCGGAAATATTTCGTTGGCCAATGTGTGGATTTTCAGTGACTGTTAAAAGAACATTTAATCGATTTTCTTTCGTTAAAACACGTTTTATTCTTTCTTGTTTTTTATAGGCTACTCTCCCTGTTGTTTGAAAACGCTCCTTTACTTTTTCAAACGCTCTTCTACTGGGTTGCCTTCGGTTTGGATATCTTTCTTGATATATCCTCATAGCTAACAAGCAGTTTTTGTCGCTAGCTCCTAATACAAAAACCATATCCACCATTTCGACATTTGAAAAATCCATTTTTATTAATTTTTGAAGAATAACTCACCAAATCACTATAATTGTCATTATAATACAAACAAACTGACGTTTCATTTTAAACAAGAACGTTTGTTTTTATTTTCTATGTCATAGGTAACTAGAAAAACGACAATGGTAAAATACATTCAGTTTTTGCTAGAGTTTTAGACAAAAACTGAAATACGACCAATATTATTGTAGATATAGGAATGAAAAGACCATAACAAAAGTTAAAGAGGATGAAAATCCCTACAAGTCAAAGTAATCAAATACAGGGTGTTTCATTTGAAAAAAATGAGAAAATTAGGTTTAAAGTTCGTAAAGTTGGCATGTCCGTAGAAATCACCCTGTACAAAAATATGAATCTATTTTACCCTAGGCGACTTCTGTCAACACTTCTCTTTCCATTATAAAAATATTTTGTTTCCAATTATAATAAGTCAAAAATACGTTGCAAAAATGTGTATAAATAATTATTACGGTGTTATGTACCGTAATTTAGGGTAAATTAAAATATGTAAACATATACAGGGTATTCAATTTAAAAAATATAAAATTTCTACCGTGCCGCTTTTTTGGAGCGCCCTGTATAGACGAAAATAATTTTAAAAGATGCATCTCTTAACCCTTAATAAGTTTCGTCACAAGTTTTCCGCTATCTTTAATGGTACAGGAGATATTGACCTTTGTCGCACTAATTGGCCACCCTGAATATATTATTTTTATAATTGCTCACAATAGCCATCGTTCATTAAAATGCAGGATTGGTAACCCTCTTTTTAGTTTTCCAATTGCGAGGTAGCCCCAAAGAAATGTGTCTTATGGTGTTAAGTCGAGACTATTGGGAGGCCATGCAATCGTCCCTCCACGACCAATCCAAATATCATAATTCTCATTGAGGTGTTCTCTAACTGCAAGAACACTATGGCATGGAGCACCATCTTGCTGCACTATAAAATTCCTTGCGGCGTTTAGAGGAAAAGTTTCAAGAATATCCTCAATTTCATGTGCAAGTATTTCACGATATCTAACTCCATTTAAAGATCCATCAATGAAAATTGGACCGATGATTCTGTTTTGCACTATGCCGCACCACACATTTATTGATACCCACCCAGAACTTATCACTTCAACTGTAAGATGCGGATTTTGCGATGCCCAGAAGTGTGCGTTTTTGGGATTTGGAACTGAAGCCGTATTAAAAGAAGATTCATCGGTCCATATAATGTTCTCAAACAAGTTGGCCTTATTATTGAGGATGTTTGTCATGTGCCGGCAAAACTCCAAACGTCTTTGCTGTTCTGCTTATCTTTTCTGTTCTTCTGTAAATTTTTGAGCTTTTCTGAATTTGAAGTCGTGGAACTAATGCTATTTCAGAATTTTAAAAACTACTGTGCAACATTTGCCAAGATATCTTGCACAGCCCCTTATCGAATTTTGTGGATTTTCTGAAAACAAATTAAGCTTCTAAATGATACGAGGCGAATATAAAAACAAATAAAAATTACCTTGAAAATATAAAAGAACAGCAAGTTCTTCATCCTTAAGTATCCGACAATGCCTTTTCTTTCTTTGTAATTCTTTTAGTTCAGAAAGTTGACGAAACACATTTCGGAAAGTGTTTTCGCTAGAAATTACTAAATGTGGATGTCGCCTTCTGAATTCGCGTTGCGCTTTTCGCTTGTTGTATCCACATTTTATATTAATTTTAAGAATTTCGAACTTTTGCTCTTCAGAGTATCCCATTTAAGCTGGATTTATAAACTCGAAAAGTTAACGAGGTTGAGGTTCAGTTGGCGTTGGAAATAAGAGTTCAATTTAAACTAAATGGAACACTCAGTTCCATTTATAAACTCAGTTCGTGCAAAGTTCGTAAGTTTCGAAAAGTTTCCGTGTAGTTCGAGAAAACCAATTCTTATGTTCGGAGTTCGAGAGGTTCGTTTCGACCAATGAAGACTCTATTTCAAAGTCATGTGGTTACAGCGAAATACCAAATGTCTTTTCGTTGTTTCCGTCGCCCTTCCGTCATTTGTATTCGGATTTTCTGTTTGCTATAACCTTAGTATTGTGTTTTGTGCCAGAAATTGGAAAACTAGAAATGGACAGTATAGAGAATGATGACACTAATTTATTGTTACTCGAGTTAATCCTAAATTATGAATTTACCTACAACACTATCACCCTATTGGACAAAAATTTCAACCAATCAAACAACGACCTCTCGAACTTCGCTACTGACTTTATAAATGCCATATTCTGGACCATCGATTATCGAACCTCACCAACTTGAACATAACTTCAACCTCGTTAACTTTTCGAATTTATAAATCCAGCTTTAGACCCTGATTTTGACAACGTTTATTAAGATTTGTCAATAAGACAGAAGTTGCCAAGGGCAATTTAGTCAAGGTGATAGGTACTGCTATGAGTAACATGAGCCATTTACAAAACTTTAATGAGGATAATAATAATTCTATTATATTTTCGTATAATTCCAAAACGGTAAGAATAACCCCAACAGCCACTATATAACGAGTGATTATTAATTATTTTGCTCAAGGGCGGCTGTGACCCGGTATACATAGTGTAGCAGTAGCGCGTAGATTAAAATCATAGGGCGAATTTGCAAGAAAGCAGCGTTGTCACGTTGAAAACCTAAAATAATGTTTTTTGACGGTATGTAATATAAAATCCTGAGCTATCTTACTTTGAAAGCCTACTTTATATGGCCGCCTCCTACTTCTAGACACCTTCTGATGTTTCTTCTTACCCTTAGAGACACATTAACCAATACGTTTGGAGAATTATTAATTTCGGCAATTTTTTCTGAAATCCTTCGTTTAAGATCATTTATATCCTCAATTGGTGTTCGATAAATGGAGTTTTTTATAAAAGGCCACAAGAAGAAATCGCAGGGTGTTAAATCGCAGGAACGAGGTGGCCATATTTGTTGCGTATTTCGGCTTATAACTCTGTTTTCAAAAAATTCACTTAAAAAATTTAAATTTTCTCTGGTTACATGAGGTGTAGCGCCATCTTGTTGGAAGTAACCTTCCCGCAATTCATCATTGTGAAGCTCATTAATAAATGTTGTCAGAATTTCGATCCGATATCTCTCAGCTGTAATTGTGCCATCAAAGTAAATTGGGCCTACTATTCTTCTAGAACTAATTGCTGCCCACACACCAACTTTTTGAGGATGAAGAGGTCTTTCTACAAAAACATGCCGATTTTGCGTATTCCACATTCGCATATTTTGTGAATTAACATAGCATGATAAATAAAAATAAGCCTCATCGGTAAAAAATGTTTTTTCAAAAGCACCACAATTTTCTTCTTGAAAATTGTTTAAAAACCATTCACAAAAATTAAGTCTTTGGGGAACGTCAATGGGAAGGAGTTCATGAATAATAGCCGTAACACGATAAGGGTATAGATGCAGATCCTTTTTCAAAAGTGTTTGATATGTACTGTAGCATAAATCCGTTTGCTGAATTTGTTGAGATAAATGCCTAATAGAAGTTGAAGGATTATTTTCCATAATTTGTCGCGCTTCTTCAATAACCTCATTCGATCGTTTCGTTGGTCTTCCAGCCCCTTTTTTATGTTGAACAGAACCAGTCTGACGAAATTTATCAATTAGGTATTGTGACCCAGTACGAAAATTATGAAAGGTCACCGCAACATCAGGAAACTCGGTTCGAAATTCATCAAAGCAGTCATGCATAGAGTAATTCCACACACCGCCTATTTTGTTTCCATTTCTAAAAAACTTTCAACAATAAAAATTTTTTGTGCTTTACTAAACATTTTTACTGTAGAACTTTCAATCCGGCAACAAAGCTTCACGAAAACTTGATACGCTGAAAAATAAAAAAAAAATAAAAAATTAAACCATATCCTGCAAATAGCACTTTATAATAGTCAAAAGACGACTCCCCGGAGAAATATTAGTTAAAGCAATAGTAACCTACCTTCAAATAACTGCAAAAATTACAAAATTTCTCCAAATTTTTAAACTTTACAAATACACAAATTTAAATAAGACGTAAATGTCATAAAACAATCATGTCATCTTATCTACGCAGTACGGCCATGATGCTTTTAAAATGCATGGCCTCCCTTGAGCAAAATAATTAAAAATCACTCGTTATTAAAAAGAGGATAAAATTCTTTAACAAATACAATGAAAAAATGGGAGGTATTCTATTTGAAAAAACTGTTGCTCAGTTGTTTTTGTTCATTTCATTCTCTGAAGGTTCGGTGAAAATGCCATAACTTGCTAATTTAACTATTTCTCTAAAACCAATAATAATGGAGATATCTATTGGGCAAAATATACGCGAACACCCTGTACAAACAAGGTGTAGTTGGGTTTAAGGAAAAGTCAGCTTATTTTGTTGTACAATTATGGTTTAGTAGTAAAACTATACAGGTTTAACAAAGCCGGAGTTAAAGTAAAGTTTTAAAAACAAATAACCAAAAGAGTCAAATTTGACGAATGTGGTAAAGAGCCGGAATTTAAAATGGAGTTGAATTACCAACAGAGAGGTATATTATAATAGTATATTACAATACAAATGCGGTAAAGACACCTACCGTAAATGTATTGTACGATATTTTATCTACAAGCATGTTTTAGGGTACCAATATTAAAAACTCTAAAAGAGCACTGTTTTAATTTACCCCGTAGGTGCCTCGTAAGTCGTTATCAACAATGCTTTAACATCAGGTTGCTAGGGAAATAAATTATAGAAATTTAATAGTTGGCTTTTATATGACAGATGTAAAACTTGACAACGGAATAAACGATAATTATTTTTGTAACAATTTCGTAAAAGTGTGTTTTACGTCCTTTAAATGGAAGTCAGTAGCAGCAGTGATGATGAAATTCCGAAGGAAGTTCTGGACATTGCTAAAGCAGCTACCCTTCATTTATTGCCGGATAAATCACGGCATAGATATGAGAAGGAATATGGGCTCTTCATGGACTGGTGTTCATCAAAGAAAGTTAAAGCAATTAGTGAAGATGTGATGCTTGCCTATTTTGTGGATAAATTTAAGGACAGTAAATCATCCTCTTTATGGAGTTATTACTCAATGCTCGGATCTACTATAAGTATCAAAAATAATGTCGACATAAGCAGGTATGCAAAACTGATGGCATATTTAAAAAGGAAGTCTGTGGGATACAAAGCTAAGAAATCAAAGGCATTTTCCAAGAATGAGGCTGTAAAATTCCTTGTTAAGGCACCAGATAAGGAGTTTTTATTAATGAAGGTACTTAATTGCGATTTTTTTAAAATCTACTTTTAAATGACAACTTATTTGCTTGTTTCAGGTGGTACTCATTGTGGGCATCGCTGGGGCATGTCGCCGAGTGGAGTTATGTGAAATGAAAATTGAAGATATTAAGGCATTTGAAACCCACCTTGTTGTAACTGTCCCGGATACAAAGACACATGTAGATCGACAGTTCGTGGTTTACGTGGAACGATTTTTATCAGCAATTAATAATATTTTAATTTTCAAGAAGTATAGAGCCCTTAGACCCGATCACACTGCCCATACACGGTTATTTATTGCATATAAAAAAGAAAGATGTACTATCCAACCACTGGGTATAAATACTTTTGGAAAAATACCTTCTCAAATTGCATCATATTTAAAGTTGTCCAGTCCCAAAGAATATAATACGGGACATTGTTATCGAAGGACGTCAGCTACATTATTAGTATATGCTGGCGGGGATATCATGAGTTTAAAAAGACATGGTGGATGGAAGTCTTCCAGTGTTGCGGAGGGCTATCTTGAAAATTCGGTGCAAAATAAAATAGGAATTGCAAGGCAAATAAATGGTGTAGAAGAATATGCAGAGAGAACCTCATGTTTTAGTAAATCTGTAAATTTCAATTCTTGTGTCTCATCGGATAGTTAAACACCTTCTTCATCGATGTCGTTTGGAAATGTTACAAATTCTACAATTAATATTAATATTTCTTAATTTATAAGTTTGGATTAGTTTAGAAATTTAAATATGCAAGTATTTGTTATACATATATTGTTTAATAGAGTTTCTTTTAAAAATAAAAAATACATTTGAATAATATAAAAACTTGTGTTTATAGTATGTAATTACTTACAGCACTAGTGCGGTAAAGTGAGACTTACCGCACTCAAATCAGTGCGGTAAGTAGTTACTTACCGCACGCTTGTAGATAAAATAAATAAATAACACAGGCCTACGAAGAATTTGTAATTAGACAATTTTTGTTTTTTTAAGGTAGTTTTGACGCACTAATAACTAAATCAATCGTCGTTTGTTTCTGTCACTTACAGTTTATTTTTCTATAAAATTGTAATTCTTTTTAGTATATAAAAAGAATAACTTGCTGATTATTGTTTTTATTTAAGAAGCGCCGCTAATACTACAGTATTAATAGGTGAAATACTTATGAGGAATCCCGAAATTCGGAATAATCTATAAACCAGACGGGAAAAAAGCAGACGCGCGACAGGGAATACCTGAATTTTGAGAAATACTTATACAAATCAGGTCCTCAAATACTGTACATTTAGTTTAATTTGTAGCATTTATAGTCTATCTTTCAATGATGCGAAGTAATAAATCAATCAAAAGCGTCTTCTTCATGGGCGTGCAAGATTTCTCGGTATGTATAGACATCCAACAACAATCCAAGTTTTGTCTTCAAATATATATTTTAATATTAAATTTTTTAAGCTTAAGATTATGTACAGGGTTATCCAACCAAGACTAGGCAAGGCGATTTTTTGACTTTTCCTGTGCTTTTATAAAAAAACTGAAATAGCCATCTTAAGTCATTTTCTCCCGCGAATTCGAATATCTTCAGCAAAAAACAATTGAACATCAAACAAAAGTACTAGGGGTCACTTTGATATTTTTTTAAATGGGATGCCGTATTTTTAATGAGCTTATCCGATTTCTCATATAAATTTTGATCTAAAATGTTGGATTTTTAATTAAAAAAAAAAAAAAATTTAAACATTTTCCGAATTTAAAACTGAAGAAAAAAGGCGTTTTTGAATTAAAAATCCAACATTTTAGATCAAAATTTATATGAGAAATCGGATAAGCTCATTAAAAATACGGCATACCATTTAAAAAAATATCAAAGTGACCCCTAGAACTTTTGTTTGATGTTCAATTGTTTTTTACTGAATATATTCGAATTCGCGGGAGAAAATGACTTAAGATGGCTATTTCAGTTTTTTTATAAAAGTACAGGAAAAGTCAAAAAATCGCCTTGTCCAGTCTTGGTTGGATAACCCTGTACAGCCGTACCATTTGCCTGGAATTTTAGAAAACAATTTTATCAAAACAAGTAGTCTAGGTACTTATTCCGTTTTTGCTCTAATCATTTTATTCCTTTTTTCTTGTACCTAATCCTGGTTATATGTTTGCTAATTATGTGGTTATTATACCTCTATGGGTTAAGTCTGTTCAGAGACATAGGAAAGTAACTAACTGATCCCTATTAGCAAAGACCCGGGCCAGATATAAAATTGAAATATGGCCGAACAGGTCTGTATTTTGCTTAGAATTTAATTATGGTTTGTAATAAAAATAAGTAAGACATTAGGTAATATTTTATTTATGTTTAAATGTGAAATAACAAGTTATTTTATTATTAAAAAGTATATTTATGATTTCAAAATTATAGAAGTTATTCGGTACTTATAATAATTAATTATTCACTTAATATATCAATATCCCTATCGCTATCATCATCAGAATCTGTTCTTATTATTATTTGTGCTATATTGTTTATATTTTTATAGGATTTTTCCACTTTTTCAACATGTGTAACAGAATTTGCCCAACATTGTAAAGGGATGTTAAAACTTCCGTTTCTATAAGCTCAAGTACACTGGAGTTAATAGTAGGGCAAATATTGTTACGACGAATGGCAGATGTTGGTGCCAAACATGTTCGATGGGATTAAATTTACAATGGTATGGTGGAAGCATTAAAATTGTATGCCCTAGATTTTTTGCATAATTATCACAGAAGTGTGTGTGTATTAAGTCTATGGCTCTGGTTGAAACCAAATGGCCAGATCACAGAAGTATTCCTTTTGTAGTTTTAAACTTTGTAAAATCTCAATTAATTGCTTTTTGGTGTAATCTTCTTAAAAATAAATGTCATTATCATACACGTAGTTTTGGATTGTTGCTATTGCGTCATTTGAGAAGGGAGTCTTGGTCAACTGCCTACTACGGTGGCTTGCGTTGTCCATTACAATTACGCTATTCGGAGTTATATTTGGAATTAGCTTGTTTTTAAACCAATCTTCAAATAAATCAGCAGTGGTGTCCTCATGGTAATCCAGAGAAGAATCTTTAGTGTTTTTTGCAGACAGAGAAAGTCCATTTGGAATCCATCGGTCTTCAGATCCAGCATGTAAAATCGTAATTCGTTTACCTCTTTTTGATGACGCGCTTGTTTTACACTGGCCGCTTGAGTCAACCCAACCCTTTCCGGGGTATTTCTTGTAGATATTCGGATAGCCATTCCCGAATTCTACTGGAATCCATGAAAACTTGTCTTTTGTTAATTTTTTTAAATCTAAAACCCATGTGTTGGATACACTTTATAACGTTGTTCTTTCACATTTACCGCCGGTTTCATGTTTTTCAAGCCTCTTAACTAAATTATCTAATGCAGGCATGCTTTGTTTCTCGTATAACTTGTAAATTTTACGCCGTATCATATCTTGATCACTTCCATCTACCTTCGAGAAAATGCCAGTATTGGTTCTTTTTTTCCTCGCTAAAATGGGATTATTCACAATTTTCCATACAGTTGATGTTGGAATTTTTGTTAATGTGGCCGTTTCTTCTAACGCTGCTTGCTTGCTGACCGCACGTTTAATGACAGTTGAATAAACATTTTGAACAGAAACAAAGTTTTAAATTTCCACAATTTTAATTTTTTTAAATTTTTTTAAAAAAGCCGTAACATGTTTCGTCACACGGTGCCTTCTTCGGACGAACTAAATATAAATGTGTCAAATATGAGTTTAAATATTCTAGGTAGGTACAAGGTGTAATAAACAATATTAATGGTAAGGGATTAACAAACTATAATTAGGTACAACAAATTATTATTGAGCGAACAATTAGACACAAATTACTCCCCATTATTAAATTTATATACCTAATTACATAAAAATATTATATCTCTACCATTCCTATTATTCAAATTGTATAGCATAAGTAGGATTTGCCCATTTGTTGTACCTAATTATAGTTTGTTAATCCCTTACCATTAATATTGTTTATTACACCTGGTACCTACCTAGAATATTTAAATTCATATTTGACACATTTATATTTAGTCCGTCCGAAGAAGGCACCGTGTGCCGAAACATGTTACGGCTTTTTTAAAAAAATTTAAAAAAATTAAACTTGTGGAAATTTAAAACTTTGTTTCTGTTCAAAATTTATCATGGATTTCCATCAAGTATCGGCTAAATCAATCTATTGAATAACCATTGTTTATAACTTCCTTAGTTTCCACAGAAAAGTGTTTTCTGCTTTTCGACGGGGTTATCTCCTGAGATACATTGGACTCGCACATATTTTCCATGACTTACACACGATTAAACAAACGCTGTATTACACACGAAGTAAGAATAATTACTAAGATTAAAACTAACTAGAGTGGCTATATATCCAGTATTTAGAACATAATTTGTTTTATGTTATTAACCCTCTCATTTTGAATCAGGAAAAAATCGGTTTAAAATCACCAAACTATTACTTTAATAATGAAATTACGTCTTCCGGATTTTCAGTTTACTTTAAGATATTTTTAAGTACGGACCATAATTTACCTGCATTTGTTCATTCATTCATTGTTTGTTTATGGCCACCCTTGGGTTATCCCATTCAAAGGCAAAGTGTAACTTTCTTATGGACAGGCTTTGCCCCTATTGGAATAATACACCTATTTATATCTATACATACCTACCTTGGGTATTTATTTCTCAGTGAAACCAGGCAAAGTGTGAAGTATCAGTGTTTTTTTAATTTAATATGGACAATTTTCAACAATTGCCTAAACGCGCTAGAGTCGGTCCATGTACAGTAAATGAAAAAAAAATAATTCTTAACTGTTACGATTCCATTAAAAGTAAGAATGCAGTGTCGATAATGGAGTGCAATTTACTGCAGATATGCTTAACGTTGGGAAAACAACAATATATAAACTTTTAAAAGAAGAAAAAAGTGTTGGCGTGAAACCTCCAAAAACTTCTCCAGGAACAAAACTTGAGCTGCGTGACGTTTTAATGTAAAGAATAAGCCGAAAGTCCATAGTTTCTTTTTAAAAAAAGAAATTCAAACGCTGGCAAAATTTTGTCCTCAATCTGAGAAGACCAGGGCTACTCATTTATGTGTAAAAAACGCTTTGGAAATTATTGAAACAAATGGGTTTTCGGTGGAAAAAACATAATAGGCAATCGATTTTAAAGCAAGAGAAGAAAACAGAAAAATATTTCGCCTAGACGAAACATGGCTAAATGAAGGCCACACTATGACTAAATTTTGGTGGATGAGAATACTAAAAGTAGGCAAGCTTTTTGGAAGGATTCTCCACAGGATTAAGACCGCCATTTGGAAAAGGACATCGACTTATCATAACCCATATTGGAAGTTTTGAAGGTTTCGTTAAAGGTGTTCTACTCATGTTCCAAACTAAAAATACAGGAGACTATCACGAAGATATGAATGCCGATGTCTTTGAAGAATGGTTCGAGCAAATGTTGGATCTTATACCAAAATATGCAATAATTTTATTGGATACTGCAAGTTATAACTTTAGGCTGACGGAAAAATTACCGACTAGTGCGTGGCGTAAAAGTGAAATAACAAAATGGCTAAGTTTAAGACAAATAAAATTTCCATTGGATTCAAGAGCTATTGGTACTAGCCAATTTACACAAAATTGCGTTCAAAAAGTTAGTAGTCGATAAAATGACAAAGTCACGAGGAATATCTGTGCTGAAAGTCCCTCCTATCCATTGCGAGTTAAACTCAATCAAACTTATATGGACTCAAATAAAGACAGATGTCGCCAGAAAAAAACACGACTTATAAAATAGTGTATTTAAAAAGACTCTTTAATGAAGCTATGGGTAAAAGCAGCTCGGAAAAGTGGAAAAAGTATATCGATCATGTCATAGAAGAAAAAACCAAAATGTGGCACGTAGATATAATAATCGAAGAAATGGTTGAACCGCTTATTATAAAGAATGTTAATAAAAGTTCATCTTCCGAATCGGACTATAATTAAGCCATAACGACAAAATATTATTCGATTTTTAAAAATGCTTTGTTTGTAAGAATCTATATTATATCTTATTTTTCTAATTATATTATGTAAAATAGTACCACCTATTGTTATTTATTAGTTAATACGTGTTTTTAAATGTTTTCATATGTTATAAATACCTACGAATATTATATAATACAATTTTAGGAGAATAAGCATGTCTAAGGTCCCCAATACACGCTCCTGGCTAAGGGATTTTCCCAAGAACAATGGTAAATCCTAAAATATAACAATAGCTTGCGATAAATTTAGGGTGGACCTACCTAAATAATGCTCATTATTTGGATCCTTTAATGTAACACGATAGATTTTAAGGGATGGTGTTTAAATTGTTCTTGATACACCCCGCTATGCGTTGTACATATTTAATAAGCATTTATTACTTCGCGCCATTTAAAGATTGACTATAAATGATAACTTTAGTTTTTGCTTCGGTGAAGTAATTTGTTGAGAAGATAAGCCTGAGGATTTTTGTTACATTTGCGTTAACTTTATTGTGAAAAAATACAAGATAAGTATTACTGACATTGTTATAAACGCTAATTTTGCACACTTTAAAGTAAATCTCGGAGATCAGGATAAATCTTGCGCACCGCATATTATTTGTAAGATTTGCGAAAAAGCTCTAAGGCACTGAATTAAAGGAACAGGGAAAACACTATTCTTTGGAATACTGATGGTGTGGAGAGAGCCCAAGAACTATACAGACGATTCTTATTTTTACTTTTGCAGCATTAAGGGTCATAATAGCAGAACTTTAAAATACATTGTGTATCCAAATATTAGGCAGACCTGTGCCTTATATTGTTGATATCCCTATACGTGTGGCACCAAAAATTTTACAACCTAGTGATAATGATAAAGATGATGAACCCTTAGATATTGCTTCTTCTTTAAGCCAAAATATACCTTAGCTGTTTTTGCAAGAAGAACTCAATGATTTAATCCGAGAGTTAGGATTTCCCAAAGATCTCTCCCAAATACTAAGATCTAGATTAAATAGAAACACATCCTTGCCTTAGAAACTACGTTTTATTGGTATCGCAATCGCGGCAGTGAATTTGTCGAACATTTCGTATACCATGGACCACTTGTAACTGGAGACTTTTTATCGACTCGTCAAAAAAGTGCCTTAAGGCAGTTGTTTTACATAATGGTAATTTGTATGCTTCTATTCCTTTGAGCAATTCGACCCAATTAAAATAAACATTTGAAAATCTTAAAGAACTTCCGAAAATAGACTATACAAATCACAACTGGCCACTAAGCGGCGACTTAAAAATGTTAAGTTATCTATTAGGCCAGCAATCTGAATTTACGAAATATCTTTGTTTTTTGTGTGAGTGGGATAGTAGAGCTAGAGACCAAGACTGGGGAAAGAGACATTGGAAGAAAAGGGAGCATTTAACACCTAGCAACAAGAATATGCTTCATAAAAATATAGTTGATCCTGAAAAAGTATAATTAACCCACTCCATATTAAACTTGGTTTAACAAAGCAATTTCTTAAAGCGTTGGACAAAACAGGTCGATGTATGCAATTTTTGACTGAAAAATGTTCCTTTCCATTAGAAGCGAAGATTAAAGAAGGTGTCTTTATTGATCCGCAAACAAGAACGCTATTGGAAACTGATTAGTTTGAAGCGGTCATGAACACAGCCGAAAAAAATGCGTGGAAGGCTTTCATTAAGAATGTTTTAAGGAATTAGGTTACAGTATGAGCATCTGATTAAAGAACGTGACAAATTATTTTCTAAATTTAAAAGACCTAAAAGTCCACGTGTTTTTGAGGAATATAAGGTGATGCGTAATTTCGTAAATAAATCTATTGAACGCGAAAAAAAGCATATGTACGATATAACCTTACTCGAAACCAAAATTCGGTATGGGAGTCCCTAAATAAATTAAATATACACACAAGGTCAAAGTTCGGCGATATACCGGCCCATTTATCGGATGCTAATATAATAAATGATTTTTTTATGCACTCTATTCCCAATATTCCAACAGATCATAACGTTATATCACAATATTACAATGGCGTAATTGATGGGTTGCATAGTTATCTAAATTTTAAGGCTATAAATGAAGTTAAGGTAAGCCGCACCCTGTTAACTATAAAAACTGGAGCCACTGGTGCAGATGGCTTAAATAATAAATTTATTCTGCTTTGCTGCCCATTTTTATTAAGGTATATTCTTCATATTATAAATTTTTGTATTTTTATATCCAATTATCCATCTCAATGGAAATTAGCTTACGTTGTAACCCCTCCCAAAAAATAAAGATATTAAAGTACCAAAAGATTTGCGTCCTATAAATATTTTGCCAGTATTATCTAAGGTCATTGAGAAACTTATAAAAAAACAACTGGTTACACTTGGAGGAGAATAACATACTCACTGATACACAATCTGGTTTTCGTAGGGGGCACAGTTGTACCACCGCACTTTTGAATGTGATGGATCATATTTTTAGGGCTTTGAATGCCGGAATGGCAACAGTTCTTGTACTTTTGGATTTTTCAAAGGCTTTTGATACAATTAGCCATCACGTTCTTGAAAATATTTTAAAGTACATAGGTCTCTCAACTTCGGAAGTGTTATTCCTTAAGAATTATCTAGCAGATAGAGAGCAGCGAGTGTGCCTACGGGGACAGCTGTCTGATAAGAAATCATTAACATGTGGTGTTCCTCAGGGGTCAATTCTTGGGCCGCTGCTCTTCTCTGTTTATACGGCTTTTTTTTTAGGTTTGTTACCGACTGCTCTATACAAATGTACGCGGATGATACGCAAATATTTTATTCCTTTCTTCCTTCAGAAATGAGCAGGGCTTGTTTAATAATTGATCGTAACCTAGACTCTCTATACAATGTATCTAGAAACCATTCGCTGTTACTCAATCCTGGCAAGAGTAAAGCAATGCTGTTTTGTAGGCGCAGAGATTGAGAGTTTTTGAAAACTAATATTTTAATATCTGTAGATGGTGTGGAACTGGAATTTTGTGACGAATTAAAGAACTTGGGGCTATGGATGGACGCGGACCTAAGATTCAGTAGACATGTCCTGGAATGTACAAAAAAGGCTATTTTTAAATTGAAAATGTTATATGGATCCAGACATGCTTTGGGTTTTGGGCTGAAGCGTCTTCTCTGTGACTCCTGTCAACTTTTAACTTCTGTGATGTCATCTATGGTTCATGCTTGACTGCGCTAAATTATCCGCGTGTTCAAAAAATTCAGAATTTTTGTATCCGTTTTATCTGTGGCATACGTAGAAGAAATCCTGTAAGCCACAAGCTCAGGTCCTTAAAATGGTTATGCATGGGGGATAGGCGTAAGCTACATAGTGCTGCCCTATATCACAGAATAATGCTTACCAAAATACCGTCTAACTTGTACCGAAAAATTGTTTTTAGGACTGATGTTCAGAATTTAAATCTAAGACATAAATGTACAATAACACCACCACGCCACAATACTACAATGTTTCGGAGAAGTTTTACCTACAACGTCCCTGCGATTTATAACTCTATCCCGGCAAAATTTAAATCACTTCCTGTGCTGAGTTTTCACAACAAAATAAAAAATTTTTTGCTTGGCGATCTCTAGATCATCTAGTTTAGTTACAGTTAGGTTTATAGTATGTTATAGCATGTCAATACAATACATTTATAGGCTAGATGAAACAATAACTATCCTTTTCTGGGATATATTAACTTTTAATTTTAATTATAATCTATTAGTTCAAGGGCCGGGTGCACTGATATACTGTGAGCAGGGTCATGACTTTAGTTTAAATATTTATATAAGTAATGTTGTTGGACAGTTGGGTTATTGCTCAGGCATATCAGTGCAGGTGCCCGGCCAGGTTAAGTGTAAGAACAACCTTTGCGTCAGTAAATGGATGAACTTCGCCATTTCAGAAAATGCACAATATTGATTTTGTTTTTGTTTATACCTTCGCAACTTTGTACCTTCTGAATAAAGATCTTATTTATTTATTTATTTATTTATAAAAATTCACTTTCCACCAAGACAACAAAGAAATGGAGAAGAGGTATGAGGGTATCAGGGACAATAGAATATAAATATGATGGCGGACTATTATTGGATGTTGAACAGGGACGCTCGTATGGTCAATTTAAAAAAACAGAACACCAAACGGAGATTTTCGGGCAAAAGAGAAAGATTTTCTAAGAAGGGCAAAGAGTAGTTCGTTTTCCTTTTGCTATGTTTCTTTATAGTTTTTTATTGATACTTTGTTTTTTATACTTATTTTATAAATAGGAAATTTTAAAATCATACTATTATACAGAGTGCTTCAGTAGTACGGTACGTACCTTAAGGGGGTGACTCTGTATGATATTCTAAGAGAAAAAAGTTTATATGAACAAGAAGTGTCCGGAGTCGGAGGAAATCGATTTTTTATAATCTTTCTAAATATCCTAGTCCCGATTTAGTTAAAATTTGGTACCGTTATTTATAATCATATTCAAAAATTATTTTATTTTTAATTTAAATGTTTTAATTAACTTTGAAATACATTTTTATTTTTTTGGACATGTATTAAAGTGTTTTTTTTTTCTCTCGAAAATAAGGAAAGATACGAAAACAATTCAAGGATTAAAAAAGTTGTACTACTAGTTGGTAAATCTAAAAAAAAATTACAAATTGGAAAAAAGTCAGTGGCGTACATTTTGTGTCAATAATATTCGTTAAGGTGCTTCCTGGGACGCCACTGAACTTAATAAATTTAATCTACTTATCTTTATAAATAACAGTACAAAATTTCAATAAAATTGGTAAAAGAATATTTAAAAAAATTATTAAAAAACGTTTTTCTTTTTTTAAATTCAACAACCTGTATATCAAAAACGGGGCAACCCTGAACACATGTTCATATGAACTTTTTCTCTTAGACTATAAGAAGGAATCACCCTCTTATGTTAGTACCGTACTTCTGAAACACCCTGCTTATACATTATGATTTATGTAGATTTTATTATGACAAGAAACTTTACGAGATACAAAAAAAATAAAAAGAGATTCGAAATTAGGGATATCAACTTACCCAAATTCTAGTAAAAAAACAATTCACGTTCAATAAGGTGTAAAAACGCAGGCCTGTGTAATTTGTCCCAAGAACTTTCCGTATCAAAGCCTAAAGCTGGATTTATAAACTCGAAGCCGGCGTCGGCGCTCGCGCTGGCGTGGGCGCTGGAAGTTAAACAAGTGAATCGTAATGGAGCGATTTATAAACTTCGCCGGCGCTGGCGCTGGCGCTGGCTGGCGTTCGACATAAACAGCTTAAAGCTGGATTTATAAACTCGAAGCCGGCGTCGGCGCCCGCGCTGGCGTGGGCGCTGGAAGTTAAACAAGTGAATCGTAATGGAGCGATTTATAAACTTCGCCGGCGCTGGCGCTGGCGCTGGCGCTGGCGCTGGCGCTGGCGCTGGCGCTGGCGCTGGCTGGCGTTCGACATAAACCATCTTTTTATTGCCAGCGCCGGCGTTCGTAGGAAATCCGTAGCGCCGCGTCATAACCAATGAGATTTTAGCATTTCGATCAAGTCATGTTTGGCATCTGCCAAAGTGTCAACGGCCAAGCGTCATTTTAATTTTTGTGTTGATGTCAGCTTGGTATTTCTAGATTATTTGTTTTTGTGGTTCTTATATTGATCTCGCTTGTGAAAAAAATTGCTCTAAATACTGTTAAATATGAGTAAAATGGAGAGTGAGACCCTTGGTAAGTACAAACATACTTTAAAGTTAGTTTTATTTGCTAATTTTATTTGCTAATTTTATTTGCATCTGATTTTAGGTGAATCTGAAGTTCTCCAAGGAACAGAAATTGATTTGGGGCTCCTGATAGATACGATCCAAAACTATACTATGAGTATTTATACAACGTCAGCAATAGATATTACAAAGATGCTAAAAAAAAGAATCTTGCGTGGGAAGAAATTGCAATGATTCTAAATACAACTGGTTATTAAAAAATTATACCAAAATAGAAAATGCATAAAAATATATAAGAAAAAAGGTTAGCTGCTTTAATTACAATTAGGTATCTGAAGTACTATGTTTACCAATTCGTATATTTTGTTTTTAGTTGAAACATGCCAAAAGCATTGGAAAGCCAAGTTTGTGACAAGTTTGTTAAGGAGAAGAAGAGCAAATCTGGGTCTGGCGCCCCAGAACTTGAGTGGTTATATTTTAAAAACATGTTGTTTTATACAAAGTATACAAAACCCAGAAAGTAAGTCTTTCATTTAAAATATAACTATTTAGTTTTAAAAATATTTCATATTTTAGAACATACTGTACCACGGTACAACCATCAGTTAAAAGTCGATCCCAATCTGCAGCTTCTGGCTTGTCCACAATAAAGTCCATTTTATCTCCCACGACTGCTGTTGAGGAAGGAGAGATATTTGGCACAACACCTACCGTTACACCAGGTACCTCTAAAGGTAGCATTTGGTTTATTTTGTAGCGTACAATTATTAATATTATATATATTGATGTAATTCTTTTCCTATTTTGATTATTACTATTTATAGGGAAACCAGTTACGAGGAAGAGAAGAGCTGATTCCGAAATAGAAGGAGTCGTGGAAGTCGCAAGAAAAATTTGTGCCATTTTAACTGTAGATGAAAGTAAAGCGACTGCATAATTTCAAACATTTTTGCTATGGACGACAATATATTGTTAGGTCGATAATTATTGACGATTGATTTTTTCTATTTTTAAATATAGGTGTTATGGCTGTATATTTATTAAATAATAAAGAAATAAAATAAACAATACCATTTTTTATTATAACATACTCATTACATGAAAAACAGGAACTATCTGATAAATGTTACAAATTAACAAGGAGGACAAAAATATACAAATAAAATAGTGCAAAGGAACAATACCCAACACAAGACTGCCTAAAATAACTAATCCTAAAATTACTGTTGAAAAAAAGTACAAATTATGAGAAATATATGAAAAATATAAGAAAAAAGTAGACCAAATTATTTCTTACAGAAAATCACAGAAGCTTGCTTGCACAATTCATACACTTTATTGTAACAATAAACCTGCAACACAACTACTGCTTTAATAATACTATCTACTGTTTCCACGTTGGCATTTATTATTGTTATATTTCTTTTTTCTTTAAATAAATAGGGCTTAACGTTTCCCATAGTGCCTCACATGTTTCTTTTATAATTTTATGAACAGTCGTAAGGCCAACATGAAAGTTCCATGCTAGGGCTTGCATACTGCTCCCTTGAGACAAATATCTAAAATAAAAAATTATATATATTAGAATATTAGATATAAATATACAAAAGAACTGTAGCAGTCTTCTACTGCTAACTGCACTGCGTTAACTAAAAAATATACATACTGTAATGTTATTATCACTCATTCCTCGGGCGATATTCCATCGGATCTCATGCCTCTTTGGATTCGTAAAGAAACAAAGTTAACTAACTTATCAAAGGTAGAAACAGTCATTCGTGTATACTTAAAAAACTGCTGCATATCCATCGCCTTAATCTTTTGAAAATATTTAAATCCACCTTCACTGCGTCTGGCTCTATTTATGGGTCTCGTTTTGAAGCGACGAGTGCGTTTCTTGGGTAATGCTACATATAAGCATAAAACTACCCCTAAGACACCGAGCCAGACGCAGTGAAGGTGGATTTAAATATTTTCAAAAGATTAAGGCGATGGATAAGCAGCAGTTTTTTAAGTATACACGAATGACTTGTTCCTACCTTTGATAAGTTAGTAAACTTTGTTTCTCTACGAATCCAAAGAGGCATGAAATCCGATGGAATATCGCCCGAGGAAAGAGTGATAATAACATGTACAGTATGTATATTTTTTAGTAAACGCAGTGCAGTTAGCAGTAGAAGACTGCTACAGTTCTTTTGTATATTTATACCTAATATTCTAATATATCTAATTTTTTATTTTAGATATTTGTCTCAAGGGAGCAGTATGCAAGCCCTAGCATGGAACTTTCATGTTGGCGTTACGAATGTTGGTATATTTTTCATATTATTTTTCATAATTTGTACTTTTTTCCAACAGTAATTTAAGGATTAGTTATTTTAGGCAGTCTTGTGTTGTGTGTTGTTTATTTGCACTATTTTATTTGTATATTTTTGTTCTTGTTAATTTGTAACATTTATCAGATAGTTCATGTTTTTTATGTAATGAGTATATTATAATAAAAAATGGTATTATTTATTTAATTTATTTATTATTTACTAAATATACAGCCATAACACCTATATTTAAAAATGGAAAAAATCAACTGTCAATAATTATCGACCTAACAAAATATTGTCGTCCATTGCAAAAATGTTTGAAATTATATTATCAAAAAATATTTCTGATTCATTAAAAAATTATATTAATGCTCAACAACATGGATAAAATATGAAATATTTTTAAAACTAAACAGTTATATTTTAAATGAAAAACCTACTTTCTGGGTTTTGTATACTTTGTATAAAACAACATGTTTTTAAAATATAATCACTCAGATTCTGGGGCGCTAGACCCAGATTTGCTCTTCTTCTCCTTAACAAACTTGTCACGAAGGGCCTTCCAATGCTTTTGGCATGTTTCAACTAAAAACGAAATATACGAATTGGTAAACATAGTACTTCAGATACCTTATTGTAATTAAAGCACCTAACTTTTTTACTTATATTTTTATGCATTTTCTATTTTGTTATAATTTTTTACTAACCAGTTGTATTTAGTATAACTGAAATTTCTTCCCACGCAAGATTCTTTTTTTAGCATCTTTGTAATATCTATTGCTAAGGTTGTATAAAAACTCGTAGTTTTGGATCGTATCTATCAGGAGTCCCAAATCAATTTCTTTTCCTTGGAGAACTTCAGATTCACCTAAAATCAGATGCAAATAAAATTAGCAAATAAAACTAACTTTAAAGTATGTTTGTACTTACCAAGGGCCTCACTCTCCATTTCACTCATATTTAACAGTATTTAGGAGCAATTCTTTTCACAAACGAGATCAATATAAGAACCACAAAAGCAAATAATCTAGAAATACCAAGCTGACATCAACACAAAAATTAAAATGACGCTTGGCCGTTGACACTTTGGCAGATGCCAACGATGACTTGATAGAAATGCTAAAATCCCATTGGTTATGACGCGGCGCTACGGATTTCCTACGAACGCCGGCGCTGGCAATATAATAGTATATTAAAGTACATGTTTTATAAAGCATCATCTTATAGCACGCGTCCATGTTAAAAAACGAGCCGCTTGCGGCGAGTTTTTTAACGGGACAAGTGCTCTAACTGCTTTATAAAACACGTACTTTATACTATTTTTTCTATTTTGTATTTTTTTCAATAAGAAAATACATATTTAAAAAGAAAATCAACCCTTCAAATTTTGTAAATTTGTGTGTCTAAATTCTATGTTGGTAATACTCTAAATTTCTTTTTATCATAGTAGCCTTGACAATAAATAATATTTTCTTTGTGTCATTGTCACGAAATTTGTGATTTAATATTTCATAGAGTTGTTCATAATTATAATTAAAAAAATATGGAGCATGATAATCTAAGTTTAACTCCCCCTGAGTTAAGGGATATTGCTAATAAAACGATAAATCAACTTTTACCAGAGAAATCCCGAAAACTTTCTTTTCTCATGGATAACAATAACAGGAAACGTCAGACGTCAACAGAATAAAACATTTAAATATAACCAATGCCAACTTTTAAAAAATAAAATTCGGAGTTCGAAATGGATATATTTCGAACTCGCTAGCGCGTTCGAAATATCTATTTTTCGAGACAAAATTAGAAAAAGATGGTTTATGTCGAACGCCAGCCAGCGCCAGCGCCAGCGCCGGCGAAGTTTATAAATCGCTCCATTACGATTCACTTGTTTAACTTCCAGCGCCCACGCCAGCGCGGGCGCCGACGCCGGCTTCGAGTTTATAAATCCAGCTTAATGCTCTTTCCACTAGACCACGGGAAACTCTAAATTGCTGTATAAATTGACAGTAATCTGCCTGTCAAAAATTTACAGGTTATGTGCAGCGATGGGTCCGTAGAAAACTTTAAGTAATTTACCTAGGTAAAAAACTAGTTCTAGATATGCGTCAGGGTTTTCTACCTACAGGTAAATTACGAAAAACTCATCAAAACACATAGCCTAAGAAGAGAAATCATACATAACCTCATATTTTTTGACCGCACATCACAAATTAAAATCTTTTTAACGTTTTTGACTGTCAAAAACGTAAACCGTCAAAAAACGTTTTATACGTATCAAAAACAAAAATATAGGTAGATACACAACTCTGGTTATATATATGATAACCGCTTTTTCGACTTTTGTTAAATATTAATAAATAATTCTAAGCGCCACACGGGCTTCCGGCGATTCTTGACATCTTTGTATTGAAAAACACTGAACTTACCTCTGATCATTTACCCGTAATCACAGAGTACGGGGATCCCCGGGAGAAGAGCCAGGGTTTCGTAACAAAAACAATAACTAATTGGACCACTTTTAAAAGAACATTGCTAAATAACGAACCACTGCTCCCTGTTCAAATAACGGAGGACATCACAAAACATATTGAACAGCTAAGATATAACATAAACATGACCATCTTCCAATACAAAGTTGTCGACGTTTTCGAAGTGCGTCTTCCCTAATGATCTTGGACATAAAATCAGATACAAAAACAAAACACTGAAACGGGTTTACTGCACTGGTGAGCTGCGCATTAAAGCTCTCGCCAGTGTTCAAACACAAGAGATCAAAATAGCGATTAAAAAACTTGATTCCGACAGATGGGACCAAAAATTCAAAGAGCTAAATGTAGTAGACAACTCTATCTATAAAGTCACAAAAGCACGAATAAAAGGAGACACAAAACCTGTCTCCTACATAGAAGATGCCGAAAATGGTCAAATAATCGTGGACAGAAAGCAGATAGTCGAAGATTTCGCAAACTCGCTAAAAAATCAATTTAGTCCCAACCCAATGTCGGACAAACAAAAAAAGCGCGAATTACCAAAGTAGTGCACCTATACAAAAATATGCCACTACCCTTTATAAATATCCACAACGTTTCATTAAACAAAGTTAATGTCATCATCAGTGCTGCAAATGTCAAAAAGGCGCCGGGCCTTGACAGCATGCGAACCATCGCGATAAAAACATGCCAGTAAGTTCGACGCAGGAGCTAGTCAAAATCGCGCAAGCCGTCCTCGAAAAGGGTCACTGTCCCCCCCTACTGGAAGCATGCAAAAGAAATCTTACTCCCTAAAAAAGGTCAAGACACCACGTGGAGCAAATAATACAGGACCGCATAAACGACTTTGTATTTCTCCACAACATTTTACCACCAGAGCAGTTCGGTTTCCGGCCTGCTAATTGCACGGTGCGCGAAACAACCAGGTTAGCGTCAAACGTAATGACACAAACCAATAAAAAATTCGGGATGGGAGTGATCTTGTTCGACATCAGTAAAGCATTCGACAGGGTCCGGAATGACGGCTTGATCCTAAAACTGATAAAATCGAGTCTACCTGTATATCCAGTCAAAACAATAATGTCATTCCTGGAAAACAGATCATTCGCTGTGTTATCGGAAAAAGAAGTTTTACCACAAAACTAATAATCGCAGGGGTCTCGCAAGGCTCCCCAACCGCTCCAATCTTATATAACATATTCGACGAGCGATTTTCCCAAACCGCTCAAGCGGAAACCGCATCCGCCAGAAGGCCGCCAGTATTCGAAAAATTGCAACATCACATCAATCTTATAGACAAATGGCTGGGCAAGTGGAGAATTAGGCTAAACGACTCCAAAACTCGGGCCAACTTTCTGTCAAAGGCTAGAACAGACCTCACAAATACTAGGGTCAACGCCAAAAACACACCCATATAATGGAGTGACAATATTAAATATCTAGGCTTACATTTTGACAGAAAGGTGAACTGGAGTCTCAATGCCACCCATAGACTCAAAAACGCGAATGCACAAACAGCTGCGCGGTATCCCCTCCTTAATAGAAACAGCAGGTTAAGCTAAAAACTAAACTTAACCTCTACAAAAGTATGATCAGGCCTGTTCTTTTATATGGGGCACCCACGTGGTGCACTGTGTCAATGACTTATCACAGAAAAAGTCGAATTTTCCAAAACAATATTCTCAGAATGATCACCAATGCGCCGTTTTTCACCCCAACAAGACTTATACCGTAAATATTCCTTTTCTTATGAGAAGAAAAAAATACATCTTGACAGGATCTCAAACTAATTTCATTTAATTAAAGCGAAAGCTACCCTACAAGCAAATAAGAGTAAAAGGCCTTGGCTATACTTAGAAGCACTAATCGACACAAGAAAAATAAATAATTCTAAGACGAGATAAAAGAGAAATACTTTTATTCTATAACCATAAATTATCTTCTTCTTTCTACTTACTGGCTATTTCAATAAGCAATTTCTAGGATCTATGTAACCAGTGTTACTCTAGTCCAACGTCACCAATTTATGCATTACATTTTATTTAAAAGGCCAATAATTAAACTTTGGTCTTAAGTTCTATGTACAACGCTCGATCAATTTACGCAGCGGTTTAAGACGCACCTCCGTTTCGCTAAACTAGGCCTTAAACGCGAGTTGTACAACCGGGAATTAGACACAAAAAACATGTGATGTTTTATAAGTAACCAGAGTGTTGCATACAGTGGCGTATTTAGGGGGGGGGTCCGGTCTGGACCCCCCCCCCCGTGGACTCAGTAGTAAAGAAAACTGAAATTCACATTCATTTATTTGCAATAAATAACGTGAAACATTATTTCAAATTTTCCAGATGTTTGGGGATTTCCACAGTCTTTTAGTTTAATAATTGTTGAATTTTATTTTTCATTCCGTGTTTTCTAATTCAGGTGAGTAAAATAGTATACCGTTATACATACCTTCAAAAAACTAATATTTCAAATGCAAATATTGGCGTTTATATTTAAAAATTGCTTTATTTCTACGTTTTTTTTTGAGCCGGGCTATCAAAACGTAAAATTGGTAAGTTTAGACAGTCCAAAAAAGGGCGTGGCACCTAAAAAAATTTTCCCTGCGGCGCATTTTTTTAAGGAACATAAGTGGACCCCCCCCCCCGTGTCACAATCCTAAATACGCCACTGGTTGCATACAGTGCCCTCTACAATTTACATACAAAATTTTAAGAGCAAACCTGAACTAACTTGGACTAAGGTGAGGTTGCTTAAATAATAATATTTTTGGATAAGAAATCTGTGGATTCGTTGAACAACATTAATTATCGGACACCCTGTATACCCACATATTCTTTTGAAATATGTAAAAGAAAGGAATAAGGAACGCAGCACGAAATTATGGGATCTATTGAATCTCCGACACATTTAATACTTCATACAAACTAGCATAACTAATCAGTAAAATTGGCTCTTGATTCCAAATGCGTGAAATATGTAAATTTATGTTTGTTTATCAATCATTTCGAATTAGTTTTCATTGATTGATTCAATCCGTTTGATTGAAATTTATCACTTACGATTTAAGGAGTGGTCGTGCAATGGGCTCGAATTTATGACGAATTATTTCTTGTAATATTTCATCAAAACAAGACTCGTTGGCCTTTGGTTTTTGAGATCGTTAAGTTAATTTTGATGGATAGCAAAGTATTGTAAAGATTTCTTTAATTCATTTTTATTTCAAGTTGGGATGGAGCTGTTAGATAATTTTAAAATACAAGAATAAATCTGTTATAGAGGGTAATTCACTAAGGATAGTGAGCAGCTATTTATCTTAAAAAGTATTGGTCTTTAAACTTATAAGAATTCTTTTTTTATGTAAACTGACTGTGAGAAAACGCTGGAATATATTTAAGGTTGTAGAATTACTGCTGAGGCAAAATTATATTTTTTTCAAAAATTGCCCCATTAGGTACAGGGTCTTCCAACGAGGACTGAACAGGGGCTCATTTTTGAGCTTCCTTGTATTTAAAGAAAAATCCAAAATAGCCAATCGATGTACTTTTTCCCGCAGAATTCAAAAATGAAACCAAAAATTTATTTGAACCAGAAACAAAAGAGTTACGCTATGGATAAGGTGTTTTTTAAATGGAACATAGCTTTTTTTATACGATTTTTGGAACGAGTGATTTTTTTTTTGTCCCTTCTGATTAAAATATTTAATATTGTGACAGCTATTTTTATTAAATTTTAATGTTTTATCCAGTATAATTTAACTTTAACCTGTTTGAAACATACACTAGGTAATAAAGGTATAATCACCTTTGAATCCTTCAAAGTCAAAAAATTTGACAAATTTACTATAATATTGCCGAAATGAAATATTCATTAGATGATTCTTGCATTTTCTTGGCATTTGTAGAACAAGATAACAATCTGCAATCTCTCATCTAATGAATATTTCATTTCGGCAATATGATAGTAAATTTGTCAAATTTTTTGACTTTGAAGGATTCAAAGGTGATTATACCTTTATTACCTAGTGTATGTTTCAAACAGGTTAAAGTTAAATTATACTGGATAAAATATTAAAATTTAATAAAAATAGCTGTCACAATATTAAATATTTTAACCAGAACGGACAAAAAAAAATCACTCGTTCCAAAAATCGTATAAAAAAAGCTATGTTCCATTTAAAAAACACCTTATCCATAGCGTAACTCTTTTGTTTCTGGTTCAAATAAATTTTTGGTTTCATTTTTGAATTCTGCAGGAAAAAGTACATCGATTGGCTATTTTGGATTTTTCTTTAAATACAAGGAAGCTCAAAAATGAGCCCGTGTTCAGTCCTCGTTGGAAGACTCTGTACACTGTTAGAAGAGAACAAAACAAAAAAAAAAGTAAGTTGGTCTCTATGGCAACCAAACCAGAAATGACAGAAAAAATTCATGCAGGTAGAAATGTGGGGAATAATTTACTGAACAACTTTCATAAAGTTCACTTTTCATATACGAGGTAATTCAAAAGTTACAGGCATTATGCGCGACTTTTTTGCCACTCTGTGTAAAAAAAATTATGTTAACATTAATTTGACATTATTGTACAGGGTTATCCAACCAAGACTAGACAAGGCGATTTTTTGACTTTTCCTGTACTTTTATAAAAAAACTGAAATAGCCATCTTAAGTCATTTTCTCCCGCGAATTCGAATATCTTCAGCAAAAAACAATTGAACATCAAACAAAAGTACTAGGGGTCACTCTGATATTTTTTTAAATGGGATGCCGTATTTTTAATGAGCTTATCCGATTTCTCATATAAATTTTGATCTAAAATGTTGGATTTTTAATTCAAAAACGCCTTTTTTCTTCAGTTTTAAATTCGGAAAATGTTCGTCTACCGTAAGATTAATACCTGATAGATGGATACCCGTTTCACCTATTCACCCTTAACCTGCTTTAAAGCGTCCGTCAGTTAGACAAAATAATCAAGTTTCAAATTTCTATATATTTTTCACGAATTAATTACAAATAATGAAATATTCTTTAGAAAAACGGCTAAATGTAATAAAATTATATTACAAAAGTGGAGAGAATGCTCGACAAACACAAAGAACATTTTTTGAGAGTTTCCAGAGACACATTTCAGTGGATACAATTCTCAGAATTAAGACCCTATTTGAAGAAAGTAAGACATTGAAAGATAAGCCAAGAAAGATGAAAAGACGGAATATAAGGGATCGAACTATTGTTCAATATTTTACTATAAATCCGAAGAGTTCTATTCCGCAAGCGGTACGAGAAGTAAGGTATGGTCCAGGGCTCCGGAGAGTAAGCTATGGAACAGTTCACAGAACTTTAAAAAAATGTGGTCTAAAACCATATTGCATCCTTCCCGTTCAATACTTAACACAGCTTCAAAAAGAACTGCGATTTCGATTTGTTGCTTCAATGCTGATGAGAGAGCAAGACGAAGATTATAATTTATATAATAAAATTCTATGGAGTGACGAAGCGTCATTTACAACATCGGGGGTATACAATCGGAAAAATACAAGATACTGGGCAGCAGTTAACCCTCATAGATATGAAATGATAAAGTTTCAAGGTTGGAGCTCACTTAATGTTTGGTGTGGGATGTTAGAAAATCGAATTATTGGACCACTATTTTATCGTGGCTCTTTAACAGGCCAAAGATACCTCCATTTTCTTCATAACGATATCGAGGATTTCTTGGAAAGGTTGCCATTGCAAGCCTACAACAATATCATTTGGCAGCAGGATGGTGCTCCGCCTCATGCAGTTCGAGAAGTGGTAACATACCTAAACGAGCGTTACAATCAGTGGATTGGCCGTAACGGAACAATACATTGGCCACCAAATAGCCCCGATATCACGCCAATGGATACATTTTTATGGGGTCATTTAAAAAATGTAGTTTATCAACGACCCAACAGAAGTCTGGAGGACATTCGTAGATGGCGCTGTACGTTGGCTAACACGTTTTTGATCGGCTCCTCGAAAATTCAAAAAATCTCAGTTTCCTTACTAAATGAAAGAGTGCAATAAACGTATTTAAGGGTTTTTGTATAAAAGTGATAAAGTTACATAGTTGTATTTGTAAGAGATGGCCCCAACTCTTCGAGAATTAAATGGTCGTATCGACAAACTTAGTGGCATGTTTGAGCGCCTCATGCATGAATTTGAAAACCAAAACAAAACCCTCAATCGTCCTAGGTTATCTTTAGCAGGTGACCAGTCTCAAACCAGCCTATCTGAAGAGCTTTCTACTTTTAAAGACATGGTGACAATTGAAATTCAGGCCATCAAAAATGATTTGGGAATTCTTCAAAAACACTCCGAAGAACAAATCTCCGAACACAACTACTTGCAGATGCGCAATAACAACATTGCATGTGTCGTCCATGGCATTCAGGAAATCAAAAATGAAGACGTCTACAAGGAGGTTATTAACTTTATAACAACAAAATTAAATGTAAGCATTCAAAAATCCGATTTATCTCAGTGCTATCGATTAGGTTCTAAAAATAAAAATACTGAAAAAACACGTCCGATTGTAATAGTTTTTGTGCATCGTTGGAAACGTGACGAAATATTCTTTTCAAAAAAGAAACTTAAAAATAGTAAGTTTTTAGTCACTGAATTGTTAACAAACGTAAATCGCAAACTGTTTACAAGTGTTCGTGAAGTTATGGGTAACTCGGCATGGACCCAAGGCGGGTCGGTGTATATTTTTCATAATAATAAAAAAGTGCTCGTAAGTTCTGAAAAAATGTGGGCTGATATTCGAAGTGAATTCTAAATTATAATGTGCAATCACTGTGTTTACACACACTAATGAATATGGTCTCCACCATTCTGTAAGTTCAAATTTTTTATTGCTATATACTTTCTTGAGATCTATAAATAATCAACGTACACCTAACTATTATTGTCACTAGTGTTACTGTTTACTGCGTAATTTTAAATATTATATTAAATTTTTATGAGGGGTTGTAGAAAACCTATAATTTGTTATAAGTCCTACATTATTATTGTTATATTTTTTTTTATTTTGAGTTAAATTATTTATCTTTTTCTAAATTTTTTTCACAATTTCTGTTTGTTTTCTTTTGGTTTTATTAACAATTAATTTTGATTATTATGCCGTCAACAAAGTTTAAAGTATGTCATTTAAATATTTCTTCATTAACAGCACACTTTAATGAATTTAGAGAACATATTCTCGAAGAAGGCTATGATGTTGTTGCAGTGGGGGAGACAAATTTAAAGCCACATATATTAAGTAGGCATATAGAAATTGAAAATTATAATTTTTATAGGTGGGACAGGTTGGAGCGTGATCGAGGCGGGGTGGGCTTATATGTAAAATCATCATTGCCTCATGAACTGAGTCACCAATATCACGAAGTAATTGAATGTCTTTGGGTAGAAATTAAATTTAAAACTGAAACCGTGACTGTAGGATGCATATACAGACCACCAGATTTTCAATTAAAAAAATTTATTCCGGAACTCGAAAGGATCTGTACCGACCTTCTCCCTCGGACTGATCACTTGGTCTGTCTTGGCGATATTAATCTGAATTTGTTTGATTTGAATGAGTATGGAGTTGGTCCGTATATGGAAGTTTTGGATTTGTTAGGATTGGAGCAAATTATTGATGAGGCTACCAGAATAACGCCAACTTCTGCAAGGTTAATTGATCACCTAATAATATCTAACGAGTTACGTGTTTTGCAATCTGGAACTCTTCATCTTGGTGTCTCGGATCATGAGTTAATTTTTGCGGTGATCGACCTCCATAAGGAGAATAGTCAAGTGGAACCGGTTACGTACAGGGATTTAAAAAACATCGACATTCAGGCACTATATGACTGCTTGCGATCCATACCTTGGAGAAATATTTTCGATCTTAACAATATCGATGAAAAAATTGCATTTTTCAACCAAAATATAAACGCCTTATTGGACTTGCATGCACCTTTAAAAACATCCATATTTAAAAAAAAACATTTGCCCTGGATCACTGAAAATATAAAACTTTTAATAAAACTTAGAAACAAAGCTAAATTTAAATTCAAAAAAAATAAGACACCAGAAAGTCATGCAGCCTATAAAGACTTAAGAAATTTTGCAAATAACGCAATTCGCCGTGAAAAGAAAGTTTATTTAGAGCAACAACTAAATAATAATAATAGCAAAGTATTTTGGAAATCGCTAAAACGTCTTAATATTATTAATAGTAAACAAAATAAAAATATACCAGCTCATCTTTCAAACCCTGATGATATTAACAATTTCTTCATCAACACCATTCCCCCAACCACTATTTTGCCAGATATTAATAAGTATTATAGGAGTGCTGGTTCTAAAATTCCTAAACAATTTGAATTTTCAACCGTTTCTGAAAACGAAATTTCAAAATATTTGTCACAAATTAAAACCCGAGCGGTTGGATCCGACGGGATTCATGTAAATTTTGTAATTTTTTGCTGTCCTTTTATTCTTAAATATATTTGCCACTTAATTAATTTTTGCATAACTCACTCAGTGTTCCCTCTCGACTGGAAAATTGCTCATATATTGCCCTTGCCTAAAACTGATAACCCAAAAAGATATAGCGACCTTAGACCAATTTCTATTCTTCCTATTTTGTCAAAAGTTATTGAGCGCATTTTAAAAAATCAAATTGTTGATTATGTAGAAACAGAAAAATTAATTGACAGCACTCAGTCGGGCTTTAGGAGGGGACACGGTTGTGCAACGGCTCTTTTGAATGTCACTGACGACATTTTTCGGGCTATTGATGAGGGCAGGTGTACGATATTGGTTCTGCTTGACTATTCGAAAGCCTTTGACACTATAAATCATCAAACCTTGTTAGTCATCTTAAGGTATCTTGGCTTTCACTTAAATTCGGTTAAATTAATACAAAGTTATTTAAAAGATCGCAAGCAGAGGGTTGTTCTGGACGGTGTAAAATCTGGGTATCTAGACATAAACAGTGGTGTTCCGCAAGGGTCTATATTAGGGCCATTATTATTTATTCTTTACACGTCTAAGTTTCCAGAGTTTTTACAAAATTGCAATATCCAGAAATATGCGGATGATACCCAGATTTACCACTCATTTCCGCCTTCCTTAATTAGACAGGGGTGCAAAACTGTGAATGATGACCTAAAAGTTATTGAAAGAGTTTCGAGAGACCATGCTCTTTGCTTGAATCCTGAAAAGTCAGTTGTAATGCTTTTTGGCAGACCTATAGATATCAAACGCCTGACTCCTATAGTTTCCATTACTGTTGGAGATAAAGTGTTGCCTGTAAAGACAGAAGCAAAAAATTTAGGTTTAATTTTAGATAATCAACTCCGATTTAATAAACATATTGCTTTATGCATCCAAAAATGCATCGGCAGATTAAGAGTTCTATATAATTCGAGGCACATTCTCAACCAAAAAATAAAAAAAGTTTTGTGTGACTCCCTTGTTCTATCTATATTTAATCATTGTGATGTAGTGTATGGTCCGTGTTTAACAGCAAAGTCCGCTGAGCGGATACAAATGATTCAGAAATATTGCTTGAGATTTATATATGGTATTCCCCGTAGACGTCCAATAAGTCACAAACTTGTAGAAGCTGGATGGCTCGATATGAAGACAAGGCGCTATATTCATAGAGGCTCTCTGTATCACAAAATTGTTAAACTCAAATATCCTCAGTACTTATATAAGAGGATTACGTTTAGAACCGATGTAAATACCTTAAACTTGAGGTTTAATGGAATAGTTATCCCTCGTCATCAAACCGGAATATTTGAGCGATCTTTTGCGTATGACCTTGCTAAACTTTTTAATGGCTTACCCCCTCCGCTTCGGTCCTGCTCTGTTCAATCTTTTTCCAAGCGTTTAAAACAGCACCTTACTGGCTAACCTGCTGCTATTATGTACGGCTATAATACATGTCTCTATATATGTATTGTATATATTATATAAATTAAATTTATTTTATTTTTTTTTTATTTTTTGATATTCACCTATTTAGAGAAGAAGAAATGTACTATTAGTTGAAATATTTTATTGTAAAGCGTATCTATCTACCTAATAAGGATAAGTGTATAAATCAGCTAGGCAGTCTCTGTTCAGCTGCACTCTTGCCTTTTCAATGTATACCCTATGTATATTTGAATAAAGTTTATTATTATTATTATTATTATTATTATTCAGCAAAAAATTATAAATGAAATTAATAGACTTAACCAGGACCAAAATATTGTAAGAGATTCTTTGGAGAGTTTAAAAAGGGGGCATCGGTCATGTTTTGAAAATAATGGAGGACACATAGAACAATTATATTATTGAGATTAAAGTTATTCACTTTAGTTTATAGTTTTTTCTAATATGTCATACTTTTTTTATACGTAAGCAATAATAGATTTGCAAAAACTACTAAATTTGTAATTAATTCGTGAAAAATATATAGAAATTTGAAACTTGATTATTTTGTCTAACTGACGGACGCTTTAAAGCAGGTTAAAGGGTGAACAGGTGAAACGGGTATCCATCTATCAGGTATTAATCTTACGGTAGACGAACATTTTCCGAATTTAAAACTGAAGAAAAAAGGCGTTTTTGAATTAAAAATCCAACATTTTAGATCAAAATTTATATGAGAAATCGGATAAGCTGTGACCCCTAGTACTTTTGTTTGATGTTCAATTGTTTTTTGCTGAAGATATTCGAATTCGCGGGAGAAAATGACTTAAGATGGCTATTTCAGTTTTTTTTATAAAAGTACAGGAAAAGTCAAAAAATCGCCTTGTCTAGTCTTGGTTGGATAACCCTGTACAGTAAAAATAATTACGAAGTTAGTTAGCTTAACACTTTATTCATGTAAATTGTAACTTATTTTATAAATCACCTTTTACAAGCGACTTAACAGAGAGCATAGCAACTAGCTGCGATACTCATTTCTGCAGTAACTTTTACTGTGTAAAACAGTTAAAATTACTGCTTTTTAGTCAGGTCAACAGCTCGTCTCGAATAGATTTAATTTTTATGCGTTAGTTATTTTGATTTTTGTAGTCATTCAAAATGAGTACTTTTAAATATTAGTTTAATTTTTTAAAAATAAGTTTAATTGTTGAGAACAAAATGGACCATTTCACACTTTGGATTTAGAAAAGTGAAAAAGCACTATCAATTATTTGAGCTAAAAGAACTAAAACATCTTAAAACATTTTCAGATCTTTTCGTTTATTCAACTTAAACAACTATAGTACCGACTCGTTCATTTCCACTTTAAAAGGTTTAGGTACTAATTGTAAGGCAATATAGTTTTATAACAAAAATTACTACTTCTTATAATAATTAACAAAAACATATTTCTAAGAATTAGTTCGCGTATAATTACAGGTAGGTTATTTTCATCTTTGTTTGTGATTCAATTAGGTTACCAAAACAAAAACATCCAAACTTTTAACTATAAAATATATTATAAATTAAAAAGTGGTATGTAACCTTAAGTCTAGTTTATATAAACGCGAATCGCCAATTTCGTTATCATTGATTAATCTCTAAATATTATTTAAAATTTTACCAATTGAAATGGTATTCGCTATGTTATAAAAAATAATTTCGCTAATATCTAATGGTAATTAATATTATTTATCATATCTTAAAACTATAATATACAATACAGGTATACTATACACATTGAGGAAATATTCTGTTTTAAATTTAAAAAAATTTATATTTTGGAATATTCAACTTATCTTAGAAACTATATTTTTGTTTAACAAATATTCTGTAATTGTTAATATACGCAGTGCAGTATTAATTTGCAGCATTTACCTTATAACTAACCGAACTAATTTTTTGTAACATATTCCGTTATATTATTATGTTATTATGAAATATTTTTAATTTACACTTTTAAGGACAATAGTTTTTTAGGTGTACAAATTTGCTCTTACTACAAATACCTACTTTGAATACAAATGAATAAAAATAAATACAAGTAAATATATACTGTAACGCAGCAGACCTAGGCCTCTGTATTTGAAATTTTTTTTCGCTATTTTATTTATTTATTAATTTGGCAGGCCTGTTTTTCCCCTGACCATGATGTATTTTGCCCTATTATTTGTGTTTATTTTAGTTATATAATTGTATTATTTGCCCTGCAATACTGGTAAAATATTTTATGAATATAATACAATTTATTTCGTAATTACAGCAAATAACATATCTATTTGTTTAGTATTGTCAAACATAAAACAAAGTCCTCAGTATATTTCATATATTTTAAAAAAAGCGCGTGAACTTTGAACCGTTCGTATCTTCGCCGGAATCATTGTTTTTTCCAGCAAGCATCGACATAGTGAAAGACGCAGGATGCTAAAGAGAGAAAGAAAAATTTTGGTGGGGTTAACAATAGCCAGCTCGTCGGGAGACGAGTTCAAGAGGAGGACTTGATATCATCCTTTTGGTAGGGTAAGCAGCTTTCATTAAAATCTCTCTCTTCTATAATTATCTTGAAGTGTTGTTTTCAAAATATAATATTTCAAAGTAAATTTAACAAAAATTATGTGGAAAAGATTCATTTTTGTGTTTGTTTAATTTTGGATAATTTAAATTTATTAATTAAAATTAATTAAAAAAATTAATTAAATTCTTATAAATAAATAATTTTTCTCAAGACAATAGCGTGGTATTCCCGTTTGGTTAGGAAGTCACCCCTTTTGTCAATTCTTATAAATAGATAATTTTTCTCAAGACAATAGCGTGGTATTCCCGTTTGGTTAGGAAGTCACCCCTTTTGTCAATTCTTATAAATAAATAATTTTTTACAAGACAATAGCGTGGTATTCCCGTTTGGTTAGGAAGTCACCCCTTTTGTCAATTCTTATAAATAAATAATTTTTCTCAAGACAATAGCGTGGTATTCCCGTTTGGTTAGGAAGTCACCCCTTTTGTCAATTCTTATAAATAAATAATTGTTCACAAGACAATAGCGTGGTATTCCCGTTTGGTTAGGAAGTCACCCCTTTTGTCAATTCTTATAAATAAATAATTTTTCTCAAGACAATAGCGTGGTATTCCCGTTTGGTTAGGAAGTCACCCCTTTTGTCAATTCTTATAAATAAATAATTTTTCTCAAGACAATAGCGTGGTATTCCCGTTTGGTTAGGAAGTCACCCCTTTTGTCAATTAACTGTTGTTTATAAATTGGCAGTAAATAAAATATGTTGTTTATTTTTATGCTTTAGCCCAGTATTTTGCTTGTTAAAAACAAAAACTAAAACACTAAAACTAAATAAATCATGGGAAATTTAAATTGGTAGTTACTAATTAACTAGAAACAAGAGGCATAACTCACAAAATTTTAAAGTATGTTTTGAAGGAATTTTGCATACGAATTTTTAACATTTCTTTTTACCCAAAGTTGATTATGGCTTAAAAAAATAATAAAACAGTAGCAAAGGGGTTTTTGGTATCTGTTGTTAGGACCAAAGATTAAATCAAACGCAACGAAACTGAGTTATCATCACAAAAGTATACTTAGTTTTATTTTTCTACATAACTGAGTTATGAGAATTTTTCCCAAATGATTTAAGTTCAGGGTTATCCTATACCATGCTCTCCCTTCGCACTGTTACGGGGCGACAGCCCACGCTGGACGTAACATCGAGTAATGATCTCGTGGGGATGTGGGGATTTTTTATCAGGCAGGAAAAGCACCTCTCATTTTCTTACGTTATGTTCTAGTCCAAAGCAACGATATCAGCGTCAGATGTTTAAACTAAACGGTGGCAGTGTTTTGCTTCTTTTATCAACTCACAAACCTAAATCTTAAAACTTAAATTCCGTTGAAGGTTGTACAGGGAACAGTGAATGACTCGTTCTTTTTGATACAGGCTGGTAGGCTCACAGTGTTTCCTTCAACGTGGGACGGCGGCCGACAGACCGGTGCGACAGCACATTCCAGCAACCGATAGTAAAGGATACCCTACAGGGATAGGCGACAGCCTAGAGCGACAGCTCCTTAGTCTCGTCCGGTGCACAGGGTAGGGGATTCCTTTGGAAACGTGGTCGAGAGTGCGTTACAGGAGCTTTTCTTTGGAACAACTGACAACTTCTGGTTTTAAACTCACAAGCTAAAAGCTTAGAATTCTGCCACCTGGCGTGTTTCACAGTTTTCTTTAAAGAAGGGGATTATTTAAATAGCAGCCATAATAGATTTTGGTTTTATTTTGTCCACTCAGTATAATACTTCAATTAGTTTTTTTTCAGCGAACCTGACGAACACAACGTAGGGTTGGCACTAGATTCTTGCCCGAATCTAGACAGTCACATCTGAGCCTGTTTCTTTATTTTATGTGAGACATGCTAATGCATTATTTTTATGTATTTGAATGTCACGCGTGGAATTCTGAAATAGGTGAATAATGACTCAATTCCATGAGTCGTGCAAATAACACTTTTGTGTTAAATCAGACCTTAAAGGGCACAAATTTTTTTGTTGATAATAATCATAATAATCTTAATTTTACTTTTCAGTTTCGAAATTAATTACTTAAATTATTTAATTAAACTATTTTAATAACCCATTAATTAATATTTCTTTCAGCTTTTTACTCCGGTCGTATGAGCCGGGGGCCGTAAGGTTACAATACATATAAATAAAAGAAATACATTTAAAAATCCATAAATTCATTATTTATTTGATAACTTTAAAAGTGTTTATAAATACCTACTTTTAGCGCTAACCTATACCGGGTGTTGCATCGTCGAGCGGGACATAGGAAATCCCATGTAATTTTAAATGGGGTCAATTATTGGCTTCCCTAATTATTTTAAAGAAAAATTCTATTTAGGTTTATTAAAGAGCACTAAAACCCACATTCAAAAGAATAACTTTAGATATTTTTGATGAGCCCGTTTACGGGTTATCGCCGATTTCTTTTTAACTATTTCTCCTTTTTATGGCCCCGTATTTGCGGGCACCAGTCAAGGTAAAAGGTGACTGTCAAATAAAGTTGTCATTTTGAAATGTGTGCTTTATTGTTATAAAAACTCGTACATCGAAAATATTAAAGGTGTATTTATGAGTACAAATTAATCTGAATAAAACTAAAATAAAGTATCCAATTACAAGGTTAATTATGACATTTTACATGTTTCAATATTTTACTAATTAATAGGTAGGTACTATTAAATTGTTAGAACTTTAGGATTTAAGAAGATGTTGAAATATTCCTCCATTGACTGCTAGACAATAACCGAGGCGATCATAAAATTCTCTTCTTACATTCGCTAGTTGGTAAACTGAAATTCTATTGCATTCGGCAGAAATAGCATTTTTTAACTCGTCTAGATTTGGGTATTTTTTATCTTTGTATATCCTGTTTTTTAAATGGCCCCAGAGAAAGAAATCATTTGGCGATAAATCAGGAGACCTGGCTGGCCAATTTACTGTATGATTTAAGCCAATAACATTTCCATTAAAAGCACGATTTAAATATTCCCGGACAGCCAGGGTACTATGTGCCGGGCAGCCATCCATTTGGTACCAAACTTCCTGATTTTCCCTGGCGGCATCATGTAAAGTAGGTAAAATATGATCTTCAAGTAGTTCCAAAAAATATTCTGCATTTAAATTTCGTGTAAGAAATAATGGCCCGATAATATTTTCTCCGAAAATCCCAGCCCATACATTAACTTTTTGTGGATATTGCGTCCTTGTTTCAACAAACCTGTGTTGGTTTTCTTTGCTCCAATATCGATAATTTTGAACATTGGGTTCATTGTTTAAGGTAAATGTGCATTCGTCAGTGAAACAAATGTTTTTTAAAAATTCCCTATCTCTTAGCTCTTGGTGCTTTTCATATTTGTATGAATAATATTTATGTCGTTTCAAAGCTCGTAACGCTGTGGTGTGATCTAATCCTATGTCATCCTCAAGTTTCCTTGTGCTGATCTTCCCATCATTTTCTTCCACGCACAATAAAACTTGCAAGTCCCTATCATTTCTTGCATCTCTTCTTGGTTCCTGCCTTTCTTCACATCTGCAGTTATTTATTACAGTGCCTTTTGTCTCAAATTTCTTGATAGTCCTTTCGACTGTAGATTTTGCAGGTATCGGTCTATTCGGATACAGAGCAGCAAACATGTCTGACACATTTTGATAACTATTTCCTTGACAATACCATTTAATCATCAATATTTTTTCTTCAGAAGTGTAATTCATGGCTAATATTTTCGATGTACGAGTTTTTATAACAATAAAGCACACATTTCAAAATGACAACTTTATTTGACAGTCATCTTTTACCTTGACTGGTGCCCGCAAATACGGGGCCATAAAAAGGAGAAATAGTTAAAAAGAAATCGGCGATAACCCGTAAACGGGCTCATCAAAAATATCTAAAGTTATTCTTTTGAATGTGGGTTTTAGTGCTCTTTAATAAACCTAAATAGAATTTTTCTCTAAAATAATTAGGGAAGCCAATAATTGACCCCATTTAAAATTACATGGGATTTCCTATGTCCCGCTCGACGATGCAACACCCGGTATATCATTTAGTAAGTAATATAAAGAAATATTAACAAATCTAAACAATAATTATGTATTTTAAAATAAAACAAAATAAATAACTATTAGATACTTACCATAAACGTACATTAAAATATTCAAAACTAAAAGATTTACTTAAGAGTAACCACCGGCCAAAATATGATAAAAGTGCCTGTCTGTTCCTCGCGGCTGTAGGGTAGAGAAGACGGCGGACGGCAGACACTGGGTAGTAGGACACGCGCGTTTTTTATTAAGTCAAAAAATTATTTAGATATAGTCCCTATAAAGGCCAATTTTACTAACCAAATGTTTAACAGAAGCATATTTTACTATTTCAAATATATTGATTTTATACACTGAGTAGTTATCACAGTAAATATTACTTTTATTTGATGTCGACCTAACTTTTAAAAATATTTCGTATTCAATTCTCTTTGGGATAAATTAATAACTAAAAGAGGAATCAAAACGAATATAAAATTAATCAATGTAACTTGTACTTTTATTTACTTGAGTGACAAAGTTATTGTCTGTTAATTTTAACTCACTATTATGTTAAAACGACTCTTAAAAAAGTTAGTTCCTAACAATTGATTTTTACTAAACATAAAAGAGTTAAACAAATTGTGACAATATCATTTGTTTGCTTCTGCTATTTGATCTAAAAAGTATTCATCAAAATAACATCGATAAAAATACAGTATGCAGAAGTGTACCCCTCTGAGTTTACTAGTGATTTTTTTTCATCAACATAATTATACAGGGTCGTTGGTATGTATGGAAACGGTCGATTATTTCTTAAAGTAAAACAGTTAGCAAAAAGTATTTAGGAGAAAAGTTTCAGGGTTTCTAAAGTTCTATTAGAATTTCTGAAAAATAAGTATACAGGATGAGTCAGAAAACCGTAGAGAAACAAAGTTACTTTTTTTTAAACGGAACACCCTATATCTTAGAACATTTTTGGATTCTACATAATATTACAATTATTTTTTAATAAGTACATCATAAGTCTAAACCTAATAGTTTCCGAGATATCGACTTTTGGAAAATTACATTTTTGAAATTTGACAGTTTCTAGCTTTTTAACGGTACGTCTTAGATTAAAACGTCCCTATCTTAGTTTCTTATTATCTTCCTAAAGGTGTCAACTTCCGTTTAATCCAGATGTAACTCATAAGCCGGAAATACAGTACTTCCGATTTAACCGGAAGTTGATGTTTTTGGGAAGATAATAAAAAAGTAAGATAGGGACATGTAAGCCGTTTTACTCGTCGTCGATATCTCGGAAACTATTAGGTTGCAACGATCGTACTTTCAGTACTTACTCAAAGTATTTAAATTTAACATATTGATGCAGGGAACCGTGAGGGTGTGCTTCCCTGGCGGGTAAGTATTGGCGGGGGCCCGGTTTGAACAGACTGCACACTGAAACCCCTTTGCAAAGTCTTGAGGGCTGTTCGACGGTGACATAAGTAATCTTATTAATTCTTAATGAAATTGTATCTTATTTTGTAAGTTAATCAATGTTTACATTTCCATCTTTGACACTGTCAATTTCCCCGATGTCACTTTAGACAAGTAAGTGACATTTCAAACGTCAGAATTAAATGATAGAAATATTAAATCTTAAAAATCACTGACAGGGATGGTGATATGGATTGAGAGAGAGAGGTAGTTTGAAATATAAAAAAAAAATGATAGAAAAAGTGTGGAACGCGGATTAAACGGCGCCTTACTGATAACGCCCGAAATTTAGACCTTTTCTGTCCTGATAGCTCTAACACGAAATGTGATTAAAATTTAAAGTTTTCAACTTATTCAAGTTTTATTAGCCTGAAGACATATGACACGAAATCGCTGTGTTTCTTGAAAATCATGTTTATGCATCGTGACATACCTGCTACTGCAGTTTTAAGACCAAATGGCATGACTAAGAATTCATACACTTGATTGTCAAATAGAAATCGGCAATATTTAGTTGATTCCTCTGACAGGCCCACTTGCCAAAAACTACTGGTGAGATCTAGGGTACTGAAATATTTTGCTGGGCTATATTGATACAATAAATGTTCTGTAGGTAGTGGGCACTTATAGTCCATGTCAATCCTTTTATTTAGGCTTTGTGCATCTAAACAAATCCTAACTGTCCCATATTTCTTTATTATTGGAACTATTGGTGAGATATACGGCGTTTCTGATCTTCTTATTATGCCCCATTCTAGCATTTCTTCAATTTTTCTAGTTACTTTTTCTTTGTGGCATAGTGGTACAGGGTATGATCTTGGTTTAAATGGCTTATCGTCTATGAGTCTTATTTTGTGTGTGTATATTCCAGTTCTTCCTGGTTTATTTGTAAAGATGTCTTCAAATTCTGCGACCAAATGCTTTATTTGCTCAGGTATGTCTTCAATATTCTTTGGTATGGTATCTTGTATTTTCCAATAAGTTTCATCTTGGATAACCATAACTTTGCTACTTTCTGAGCTCTCCTTCATGTGTACAAATGGTATCGCATTACTTTGTATTTGCAAATTTTTTTTACAAAAATCTATTTTTCCTTCCATCTTATACAGCCAATCTATTCCCACAATAACCCTGTATATTAAATTTTCTACGACCAATGCCACAAGGCAATACTCCATATGCCCAATATCCATTTTAAGGTAAACCTGGCACAGAACATTCTTGCTCTTTCCTCCTGTAGCACCTATTAATTTAATACCTGTAGCTGGCAGTTCCAAAATGTTTTCATTATTTTTAATTATCTGTTCATAAAACTCTTTTGAAATACATGTTATTTGACATCCAGTGTTATCCAGAATTGTACATGGTACATTTTCTATTTTGGCTTGAATTATTGGCATTTTATGTTTTGTTTCTTCAATTTCTTCTTCTTCAGTTTCTATGAACATGGTATCACAAATTACTGTCTTATCTATTTCTTCATTTTGCTTTTTTGCTGTATGAATTTGTGCTACTGTTGATATTATTGTGCCTTGTTCTTTATTTCTTTCCAATCTCTTTTCTTTTGCTAACACAGCTCCTGCATCGTTGCAAGGTTTAGGCTTATAATGCACTTATTAAAAAATAATTATTATTTCATGCTAAATCCAAAAATATTCTAAATAGGGTGTTCCATTAAAAAAAAAAGTAACTTTGCTTCTCTACGATTTTCTGACTCATCCTGTATACTTATTTGTTTAAAATTCTAATATACCTTAAAAAACCTTAAAATTTTTTTCTAAAATATTTTTATACTTTAAGAAATAATCGGCCGTTTCCATATATATCAACGACCCTGTATATCGATGCCTGAAAGGTAAAAGGTTATAAGCGACATTTAATACTTTTTACAGTAGACCAATTTAAAGTCTATTTTTTTTTTTAATAATTCACAACTTAGTTTTTGGTTAATAAATTGAAATGCTAAAACTGATAGAGTTAATTTTAGGACGTAATTGTTCTTTTCCTTATAAATTATTGTTACTCGAATCATCTGATGTATAGGTAGTGTTGTTTAAGCAAATTCGCCCTGAAATTCAATTTCAGTAAAAAGGGCTTAAGGTAATGCGTTAAGATTTATGTGTCATAGTAAAAGTTCCTAACAGCCAATATGCCCAAGTAGTAACAGTAAGTAAAACAAACTAACGTTTATAATTACTTACATTTTTCTTCGCAAAAAACGAGTAACCGTTATGAATCACAAAAAATAATTGCAAAACTTAACTTTTATTTTTAGGGCGAATGAACAATTTAAGATTTTATTTAGTATGTGATGAGGAATTAATATAACATTTTTGAATACAATTTTTTATTAGAAACATACAGAAGGTGTGTGGAAATGTCAAACAAGAAAATAATAAGAATTTTTATATAAAATAACATAATTCCCAAAGTAAATGCACATTTACTCAAAGTCTTTATCCTCCAAGTCGGTCTCAGCTAGAATATCTCTGATATTAGCAGCAATAGGAATATTGAGATATTCAAGATGAAATAGGGGAGGTATCACATTGTTTGAACAAAGCCTATTTAGGTTTTGATATGGGTATGAGTGTTTTGTAGCAGCTAGTTGGAGTTGCTCTTACTTTTGTTTGAACCTCGATTTGGTAGCTTGGTGCCTTACCATCCATAGAATTTTTTATTATTATTTTGTTGGCAGCCCTATTATTTTTTAAATGCATTAAATAAACTAGCCTAAATGAATGAATGAAAAATAAGAAACAGGTAAAACAGGATAAGCGCCATTTTCTCAAATTTCTTTGCAACTTGAAACAATATAAGTAACACTTAAGTTCCTAAAGGTGCCAATGGAAAACAGTCTAAAGCATAAAGTGTTTACTAAGTTATTTAGAGTAAAACAGGATAAACGACAAAAAAATAAAAAGATTTAGCATTCCCAAATGGCGCAAGGTCGGTCTTCTTTCTTGCTATATAATCCAAGTAGTAATATTTTAAAATGCTCTTAAATAAGGTCGCTTGGTAAAGAAAAATTTACATAAATACCAAATTTCACGGTTGGCTTAAGCGACATATAAATAATCGTAGCCAGCTCAAATACATACCATTTCGCGCAGAATAAAAAACTACACTTAATTTCACTCAAAACACAATTTCTTGAAAAATGTCGCTTACACCCATTTACCTTTCAGACATCGATATTATGATAATATACATTATACCAGAAAGTATGGTCCGCCTATCTATCTTACAAACTCATTATGAATGCTAATCCCTAATGCCGATAAGACCCAGCGGGTATATAAGATACAATACAATTAAAATTATAACATATAGGACGGTTACTAATTAAAAGAAAATATAGCTACATATACCTATAAAAAAGTACCGTGTCAGAAAACTAATTATTGCATTTTAACTCAAGTCAGTTTCACTGTCACTGTCGTCATCCAAGTTCATAATAATTCTTTCTCTGGGCAACAGATCTATATTTACGTATAATTTTTCTACTTTTTGAATTGGGTTAAACATGCAATGATTAGGAGGAAGTCTTAACACGGTATGACTCATTTCTGCCGCCAAAGTGTCACAATAATATTGCTTTTTTATTGAAAATGATTTTAAAAATTCAAGCAACTCCTTTTTTGTGTAATTTTCCTCAAAATACATATTATTTTCCATTATATAGTCCTGGATGGTAACTTTTGTGTCATTGGAACACGGAACTTTATTTAACCTACGACTGTGGTAGCTCGCATTATCCATCAGTACCACACTATATGGTGGTATATTTGGTAATAATTTGTTTAGTCTTCAAATAGTTCTGCCGTAGTATCATCGTGGTAATCAACAAGGGAGTCCTTTATATTTTTGGCTGATAAGGCCAAAGCGTTTGGTATAAATCGGTTTCTTGTCCCAGCATGAATTATTGTTATACGCTTACCTATATTTGATGGAGCTTTGATTCTGCATTGACCCGATAAATCTACCCAACCTTTATCTGGAACTTCGTGTGTGTCATACCACGTCTCGTCCAAATAAATAATATTCCTTCCATCCTGTCTATATCCATGGACTGCAATTAGGTATTTCATCCTTCAACTTTTTAACACGGTCGATTACATAATTACTTTTAATTTTTTTTATTTTAAAACCGTTTCTTAAAATACATTTCCTTAGACTCTCACGACAACACTCTATTCCTGTATCATATTTTTTTAATCTTTGCAATAGGGTTTTTAAAGTGGGGATCATTTGTTCCCTGTACATGGCATACATTTTTCTACGAATTATATCGACATCCGTCGCGTCCAGTTTCTTAAAAGTAAAATAGTCTAGTAGGGTGATTCAGACTACATAGGAAAATTCGGGCTAGGATATAGAAACAACAGAGGGGAGACACTAACTTCATAAATTCCGAAAAACTGTTCTGCTTGAATACGTTCTATAAAAAACAAACGCAAAGGAAGTGGACGTGGTGTAGCCCAGATGGTCAGTTTAAAAATGAGATAGACTATATCCTCTCAAATAACAGAACAATATGCAAAGACGTTTCTGTATTAAACCAATTCAACACAGGTAGTGACCATAGGCTGGTTCGTGCCAGTATACACATCAATACAAAGATAGAAAGAAAAAAACTATTAATGAAAAACTTCTTTCCAACAGCAAAAGTTATAGCACAAAATAAGGATAAGTATCAGGAGGAACTAGCACGGAAGTTTACAGTAAATTCACTAGAACACAAGAATATAGACGAATTGGCCGAAAAAATAACTAAGGACACACAGATAGCCACAAAGAAAATATGTAGTAGAGTAAAAAACCAAAAAGAAACTAGACTAAGGCCACAGACGATAGAACTAATGGAAGAACGGAGAAGGACCGAAAGAGACCATCCTGATTATAGAGCTCTAAATGTATCAGTTAAGAAAAATATAAGGAAATATCTAAGAGAACACAGAACGAAACAGATATTGGAAACTATAGAGAACAACAAAAATATGAAAGTTCTGAAAGCAAATAAATCCATTGGAAGACAAAAAATCATGAAAATAAACAACGAACGAGGAGTATTACTGTCGCACAAGGAGGAAATTGCAAAGGAAATTCAAGAATTTTATGGAAAACTTTACCAGTCCACCATTCCAAACACCAGAAATTACTCCAAACACATCATAAATATAGGATCAGATCTTCCCGAAATAATACCATCTGAAATCAAAGTCGCCCTTAAGCAAATGAAAAACAGGAAAGCCCCCGGAGAAGACAGAATTACTGCGGAAATGCTACAAATGGGAGGAAGCAAATTGGAGGAGACGATAAGGCTATTGCTAAATAAATGCCTATTGGAAGGAAAAATACCCAAACTTTGGAAAAACGCGGAAGTCATTCTACTCCATAAAAAAGGGGACATCGCAAATATTGAAAATTATAGACCCATAAGCTTGCTGTCCCACATTTACAAGTTACTAACTCGAATAATAACAAATCGATTGGGAGCGAAGCTAGATGCGTACCAGCCAATAGAACAGGCAGGCTTTCGTAAGGGATTTAGTACTATCGAGCATCTACAAACACTCCGGACAGTTGTGGAAAAAACAATTGAATACAATATACCTTTACACCTAGCCTTCGTCGATTACCATAAAGCCTTTGACACTGTCGAGACATGGGCTTTCCTAACAGCTCTGGAAGACGCCAGAATTGATTCCAGATATTCAGCCCTCATCAAGGACATTTACGACGAAGCTACTTTCCACATAAAGATTGACGAAGACCAAATAACCGAAAAGATAAAGCTTGGCAAGGGAGTGAGACAGGGCGATACAATCTCGCCCAAGTTATTCACTATGTCCTTAGAAAGTGTCTTCAAAAAATTAGACTGGGACGGAAAGGGTCTAAAAATCGATGGATCGTACCTTAGCCACTTAAGATTTGCGGATGATATAGTATTGATAAGCACAGACATCCAAGAACTAAAATCAATGCTGCAAGACCTAAATGAGAAATCAAAAGAAATAGGGTTGAAAATGAATGAAAAAGAAGATACTGCTATAGAGAACATCATCATAGAATAAGTAGAAAAATATATATATTTGGGACATATAATTAAGAACGAAAAGGAAAATCAAACCTTCGAAATTAAGAGAAGGATACAGCAAACATGGGCGGCATTTGGCAAACTTAGCTTCATCTTTAAGGATAAAAACGTTCCAATATATTTGAAACGCAAAACGTATGACAGTTGCATATTACCAGTGGCAACTTATGGACTGGAAACCATGGCAATGACAAAAAAGGTAGCAGAACAACTGAGGGTAACTCAACGAGCCTTGGAAAGGATTATGCTGGGCGTAAGATTGATTGACAAAATCCCCAACACTGAAATACGTCGGAGAACCAGAGTAACCGACATCATGGACAAAATAGCGAGGCTCAGATGGCAGTGGGTGGCACACATAGCAAGGCAAAATACAGAAAAATGGTCATACAGGGTAACATTTTGGAGACCCCGAGAAACGAAAAGAAGCGTAGGAAGACCCAGAAAGAGATGGATAGATGATATCGTAACCATAGCGGGAAAACAATGGATGAGAACAGCCAGAAATAAAAAAGCATGGAAGCAACTAGAAGAGGCCTATATCCAACACTGGATGAATGATGGCTGAAAGAAGAAGAAGAAGAAAATAGTCTTTCCTCTTTCTTCTCTCCACTATAGGTTTATTTACAACAAATCACACTGAACTCCCTAGCCTGCGTGTCAAAGCTGCCGCTTCCTTTACTGCACCAAATTTTGAAAAACGACGTTCAAGAAGGGTGGTGTAAACGTCAAGGATTACTTTTTTTTGTGTCAACTGATAAAATATTTAATTGGTTTTTATCACGACCCGTAGATCCACTTGGCGTACTGGTTTCTTTCCACGGACGAAACATTCTTAGATATCACGTTTAATTGGCAACAAATAACTTTTTCTATTGTGTTTACATTAAAGGATCCAAATAATGAGCATTCTTTAGGTAGGTCCACCCTGAACTTATCGCAAGCTATTGTTATATTTGAGAATTTGCCATTGTTATTGGGAAAATCCCTTAGTCAGGAGAGTGTATTGGGGAAGTTTTTAAATTAAAAATCTTAAATATGCCTATTCTCCTATAAAATTGTATTATATTATAAGTATTCGTAGGATTTAAAATAAATGAAAACATTTAAAAAATCGTATACTATTTTACGTAATATAATTATTACAAAAACAAGATATAATATAGAATCTTACAAACAACGCATTTTCAAAAATCGAATAATACTTTGTCGTTATTACTTAATCAAAGTTCGATTCGGAAGATGAACGTTTATTAACATCGTTTATAATAAGCGGTTCAACTATTTATTCGATTATCATATCTACCTACCACATTTTGGCTTCTTCGTCTATCACATGATCAATACGCCTTTTTCACTTTTCCGCACTGACTTTACCCACAGCTTCATTTCATGAGTCGTGTTTTTTCTGGCGACATCTGTCTTTATTTCATATAAGTTCGATCGGGTTTAATTCGCAGTGGTAAGGAGGGAGTCTGAGCACAGATATTCCTCGTAACTTTGCCATTTCATGAACTACGTATTTTTTAGTGCATTTTTTTTGTAAACTGGCGAGTACCAATAGATCTTTTTTTAATGAATCTAATGGAAATTATATTTGTCTTAAACTTAGCCATTCTGTTATTTCACTTTTACTTGTCGGTAATTTTTCTGTCAGCCTAGAGAGATAACTTGCATTATCCAATACAATTATTGCATCTTTTGGTATAAGATCCAACATTTGCTGGAACCATTCTTCAAAGATATTGGCATTCATATTCGTGATAGTCTCTTGTATTTTTAGATTGTAACATCAGGAGACCACCTTTAACGAAGCCCCAGGACTTTTAATATAGGTTATGATAAGTCGATGTTCTTCTCCAGGTGACGGTCTTAATCCTGTTAACAATTCTACTGAATAGGCTTGCCTTGAACTTTTAATATTTTCATCCTGTCAAAATATAGTCACAGTGTGGCTTTCATTTAGCCATGTCTCGTCTAGGTAAAATATTTTTTTGTTTTCTTCTCTGGCTTTTCGGATGTTTCTTAAGTAATTTCTTCTCCAACAGACGATATCGCTTCTGTCTATTAAAATCGATTGCCTATTATGTTTTCTCCACCGAAAACCCATTTTTTTTATTAATTTCCAAAGCGTATTTCTACACATAAATAGTCCAGGTTAGTTTAGGTTAGTTCTCGGATTGAGGACAAAATTTTGTTCAGCGTGAGAATTTCTTTTTTTAAAAAAGAACTAGGTATGAACTTTTCGTCTTATTCTCTGCTTTAAAACGTCAACCAGCTCAAGTTTTGGTCGTCCTGGAAAAGTTTTTGGAGGTATCGATCACGTTAAAGACATGGACTACAGATTAATCCCATTAACTAAAAGATAATTTTCAGGACTTATATTTAATTTGGCACAGCATTTAAAGATTGACCACATAGTATGGAAAATAGATCTGCCAGAAAGGACTTTTATTATGGATCGTCATCCAGAACTCGATTTTCGCTTTTAGATCACCAGAAACAACCAGCTTTGCAGAGGCTGTTGGTTTTAATAAGGAAACGCTTATGGGTTGGAAAAATAAAGCTGCAGCGTGGAAGAAGATAGAAAAAGTAAGGAAAAGGACTTGCAAAAAAAACGTGAAAAGCAAAAAGGAACCTACGTCGGCATAATATGTCGGACCTTTGATGAACATTGGATATAGTGTACCAAATGCGGACAATGGACAATGTGAATGTGCTGACATTGATAGATCATCCCATTATTACACCTATGACTTATGTAAACTTTCTTTCTAATTCTTTGTTCAATTAAAGTTTTTTTTACGAAAATCCGTCCAATTTTTGTACCGGGTGATCTGTTATATTTTAACCTAATTCACTCATTTGAAGAGATATCAAAAAAACTTTAAGCATTAAAGTTGTAGGATCTGTCACGAATTTTTTGGAAATGATATAAGACGAAACAAGTGAATATCAAAAATGGCAAATATTTTACAACTTAGTGTTTTCCTAAATGAAACACGCTGTATATTATACGCTCTTCTGGTGGAAAATTTCATTCTGGTTTCAAATATATATGGGTTGTATGGTCTATTTTAAAATGTTGTGTTAATAATTACAATTTTAACAAATAACATAAGTAGGCCTAGACAAAATAATAATGGCCTATTGAATATGTTGCAATTGTTTATATTTTACGCATCTGTCAAATAATTTACATTTCTTCACAAAAATGGGGTATTCGGAAGAAGGAAAGTTTAAAATCTTTGAGATTTACTTAAAAAATAATAAAAATAAATACAAGGTGCGCCAAGAGTATATTAATTTATGTGGTGAGAATCGTGAGAATCTAAATAGAATACCAAGTCTAAATACTTTTAGAAATATATACAATTTCGTGCACACCACAAAATCATTAAAAAGAAAAAAAATAACGGTGATTATAAATGAGCAGCAAGAATTGGAAATTCTTCTCTATTTTCAAGGTAACATAATATCGTTAGTTGTTGCTAGTTGATTGTGTAATTTCAATGTTTCTAGAAAATCCACTGAATTCTATACGCGAAGCCATGGCGGATTTAGACAAATCATATTGGAAAGTCTTTAAAACTTTAAAAAAATATAACATGCATCCATATAAATGCCACAAAAAATTAAGTGAAAGCGACAAAGAAAGAAGGCTTAATTTCTGTAGGGATATTTTAGCCAGACTAACGTTACCAAAGTTACTGAATGGTTAAATGCCGATTTCGAAGTTTGGATTGGGAGATATGGCGTTATATCCTGGCCGCCTAACAGTCCCGATTTAACACCACTGGACGCGCTTCTTTGGGGAACTTTGAAAAATAAAATATATTTTAAAAACAGCGATAACATATTAGAAATTCAAGCACGAGTGATGAACGAAATGGAGAATATTAATACTAACCATTCCGATTGGATAACTGCGGCAACTAATAAATTTAAAACGGGGTATCAAAAATGTATTGATGCAAACGGGTGTCATTTCGAGCATTTATTATAAATGGATTGTTATATTGTTGCTTTTATTAGGTAATACATTGTTTTATACAAAAAATTTTTAAATGTGGGTTTATCATCCACTAGCAGTATCTGCAAAAATTTGTTTTTCTGGATTTTGTCTTTTGTTGATATTCATAATAAATTTCACTAATTATTTTTCTATATTTTTGTAGTATCTACATACTATTGTTAAAAATAATAGTTTGCCTGTAGACAACTTATATCTAGTAGACAAACAAAGACGTAATAACAATTGCCGCACATTCAATACGCCATTATTATTATTTTGTCCACGCCTACTAATGTTATTTATTAAAATTGTAATTATTAACACAATCCTTTAAGATAGACCATATAAACCAGATATATTTGAAATCAGAATAAAATTTCACATCAGAAGGGCGTATAATATATAGGGTGTTCGATTAAAAAAAAACATTAAATTGTAAAATATTTGGCATTTTTGATGTTCATTTGTTTCTTCTTATATTATTTCCTAAAAACTCATGAAATGCCCTACAACTTTAGTTCTTAAAGTTTTTTGATATTTCTTCAAATAAATGACATAGGTGGGTGGTCCAAATATAACAGATCACCCGGTACTGTTCCAGGTTACCCTCAGAAATTTTAAAAAATATTATTAAATTTTAATGATTTAAATTAAGGTGTTTTTCAAAATTTTTGCATTTTTCTGGTTAAACTTATGTTACTCAATCTATCTAAATCATTAAACAGTTCTCAGTTCTTATTTATCTTATTCCCTTCTTAACAAAAAACATAAAAAACTTATAAGCAAGATAAGTCGTTTGGCTGGGAATATTACTAATAAATGTTGTTCGTCTATATAGGTTAAATTTTCGCCCCATACGTCTGATGCAACTGCTACCTGATCCTTTACCATTAAAAAAACTCTGTAATAGCAGGGAAAGCTTACACAATGACAGAATAGATAGGTTGGAATGAAAATTCGATCCGCTACGCTCGCGTTCGGAATCTTCCACTCGGATCGAATTTTCATTCTAACCGAGTCACAGATTAACCTAGATTATCTGTGACCGAGTAGCAGACTATATTTTCTCCACGACCAAAAAGTACGAATAAAAACAAATAAAATCTGTACAAAGCAATTAAGTTATTTATTCGCAATATTCGTAATTTCAGGTGGAGTATTATCCAGTTCCATATCTGATTCATCCGATTTTTCACTCATTTTTTGACTTGCACTAAAATTTGTCTGAAAATAATTATTACAACGCGGCCATTTTTATCTGACACTGACAGTTTCGAAATTCATGGCAAACTATGTCGTTTAGATCAATTACAGAATATTCATTCCGTGTCTTGTTATGGAATGAAAATACACGCAAAACGCATAAGAAGCAAGTATTTCAGAATAAATATTCCAACTCAAGAGCGAGAATTTTTACATTCTATTATCAAAAATGATTTTGGAATTATTGCATTCAGTAATGGTCGTGGAGAAACAATATTATTGCCACTTGTAAACTAAAAATTAAAGTTTTACCAGCTAATTTTTAAGGTTACGTGCATTAACGAAAACGTTTTATTCAAAGCAGTCTCGGAAATTACAACAACACTTCTAGACTCAGCAGGGTGTATTTATGGGTGATGGATAGAGACACATACATCTAAAAAAGTCATTCTAAAAGGCTCTTTGTTCGAAGTTGTTCGGATATATTTATATCAAGATGTATTTAATTTATTCTAAGAGATTAGATTTTTGATTAATAATTTGTTATAAGTGTATGACATTCGAAATGCTAAGTAATTAATTCCACTACAAACGTTTTTATTGGGCAAACTTAGCTTGAAATCGATAATCTGAACTTAATTATAATTACATAAATTACCGGACTTTCATTTCTTAAACAATTTGCATACAAAAGAACTTAGAATAAAATGGCCTCCCCCATTAACTCTTTATAAGCATACAATATGAAAGAAAGCATAATTATTCGTGTATTATTATTCATAGAGATTTACTGATACGAAAGTTACAAATGCAAAAACCTTTAAGTATATAAGCCCATAGAAAAATGTTATTAATGTTATAAATAATCCCATTAATGTGGATTAACGATTAAATTGAATTTGCTGATAAGTATTTAGTGTTTCGTAAATGCTTCTTTTTGTTTATTAGTAGTCCCAGGAGGTCCACTCCTGTTTTTTTGTCAATTTTACTCATATTGCTTAAGTCAAATACTAACTGATAAAACATGTCATTATTTTAACATTAATTTGACATTATTGTACAGTAAAAATAACTACTAGTTAGTTAACTTAACACTTTATTTATGTTATTGTTAACTTATTTTATAAATCACCTTTTTCAAGTAACTTAACAAAAAGGCAACTAACCTGAACTAACCTGAACTAACTGCGATATTCACTTCTGCAGTAACTTTTACTTTGTAAAAAAGTTAATATCACTGATTTTTAATTACTTCAACAGCTGGTCTTGAATAGATTTAACTTTTATACGTTAGTTATATTGACTTTCGTACTCATTCAAAATGAGTACTTTTAGATATCAGTTTAACATACCCAAATAATAAGTTTATTTGTTGAGAACAAAATGGACTATTTCACAATTCAGATATAGAAAAGTGAAAAAGTACTATGAATTATTTAAGCTAGAAAAACTAAAACATCTGATCTTTTCGTGTATGCAACTTAAATAGCTATAGTACCTACTCGTTTATTTCTCCAAAAATGATAAAATGGAAATACAACTTTAAAAGGTATACAAATTGTAACGCAATATAGTTTTATAGCAAAAATTACTACTTCCTATAATTAACAAAAAAATATTTCGAAGAATTAGTTATCGTAAAATTACAGGTAGGTTATTTGCATCTTTATTTGTGATTCCATCAGGTTACCAAAACAGAAACATCCAAACTTTTAACTATAAAATATATTAAAAATCAGTAAGTTATATACAGCGTGTCCAGAAACCATTTTAACATATGGGAAACTTTTTTATTTTAGACTTTACGAAAAAAAGTGATTCTTCATAAAAAGTTTTGCATGGTCTAAAACCTAAAATGCAACTATCAGATATTAAATTCTCCCAGGCGTATACGAGGTAAGTCAAAAAATATGAATTTGGCTTTAAAGTAAAGTACCTTTATTTTTGATAATATCGAAAATTGTTATTAAAAAAAGTTGATCAGAACTAAAAACCACGTTCAAATATGAAATTACGCCCATTTACCTTGAAAAAATTATTTCGACTTTTTTGAAACGTATGTCTACAATAACAATGCAAATTTAACTGTAGTTACATGTAATCTAGGATGGTTGTAACATACAAATTAATTGTTGATAGCAAGAAATGTTTGACAGCAACCGTCAAAACGCGTTAAAATTAATAAAACATAAAAATGGTAGCGTTATTAACTTCTGAGGAGGAAATTGAAATTGTTTTGATTGTGGAAGAAAAATTCGTAAAAAATAATAAAACCTAATTTTTCAATGCATTACCTAATTGTAATTTAAACGCGGTTTTTGGTTCTGATCAATTTTTTTTAATGACAATTTTCGATAATGTCAAAAATATGGTCTAAAGTTGCCATTCGAGAGGCGACTTAGCTTAAAACAAAGATACTGTGGCGTAATGTTGTTGTTTCTCCTGATTCCACAGTTTCTCTAATTATCTCACAGAATTTTTCAGAAAAGGGCGAGCAAGATTTTAAGAAGCGGTATTCATTCTCGTTTAGTAGGTCCAGCACGCCTTGGAAAACTAAATGAAACCATGACAAAACATTCCTTTTAATTAAATATGGTGCTTAAATTTACAATCGAGGAAAAAGTTGAAATAGTGTTAATTGTTGAAGACCACTACAAGACGTACAGTGAGGCTGCTCAAATTTTTAATGCAAGATATCCAAATAAAATTATTAGCCATGTAACGGTTGGAGATATTTTTAATAAATTTAAAAATACCGTATCTGTAAGTAATAAATTTTCTGACAAGCATCAGGTTTGGCGTACGGACGAAGATACCCAATTGAATGTTTTGCTAGCTGTCGTGGAAAATCCTAAAATCTCATTGAGAAATATTTCACAAACTGTTCCACGACCTGTTACAAAGTCCACTGCCCAAGTTATTTTAAGGAAAAATAATTTTTACCCATACAAGCCAAAATTTCTTCACAAACTGCAGCCTAGAGATTTTGATTCACGATTTTTGTTTTGCTCTTGGTTTCAAGGTGAGGTAGAAGATGACCCACTATTCGCAAGAAAAATATTGTTTTCAGATGAGGCGATGTTCACCTCAAATGGAGTAGTGTGTTTTCAAAACTGTAGGTGGTGGAGTGATGAGAATCCCCATTTTGTAATTGAGTGTCGTGACCAGTATTCTTTCAAGACAAATGTTTGGTGCGGCGTTTTAGGAACCAAATTGTAGGGCCGTACTTTTTTCGAGAAAATATTACCGGTGAAATTTACTTGAACTTTTTGGACACGGAATTATTTGAATTTTTTCATGGACTACCAATGAATATAAGACAAACACTTTGGTTCCAACATGACGGCGCTCCATGCCACAGCTCTGCAAGAGTGACAGAATTCTTAAACCGGACATTTCTACAGAAATGGATTGGACGAAGATCAGCATTTGCTTGGCCACCAAGGTCACCTGATCTAACACCTCTGGATTTTTTCGTATGGGGATTTTTAAAACAAAAAGTATATACCCACAGACCTTTCGAGAACATAGACCATTTAGAGAGAATTATCAGAGAATGTGTCCAAGAAATTTCCCCTTAGATGGTTAGAAATGCAGTAATGGAATTTTCACGACGTACAACCGTTTGTATGGAAAAAAACGGTGGTCATGTTGAAGCTTAGTGTAGTATTTCATTATTGTACTTTGTAATTAAAATTATTAAATATAGTTTTCCATTTACGGTATTAATATTATTGACTTTCTGAACACCCCGTATGTGCTGGCTCAAAACTTTTGATTTGAATGTTATTTTATCAACAAGCAGAACTTTTTATGAAGAATAATTTTTTTTCGTAAAGTTAAAAATAAAAAAGTTTCCCATATGTTAAGATGGTTTCTGGACACGCTGTATAAACTGAAAAGTCTAGTTTCACTCTAGTTTATATAAACGCGAATCGCCAATTTCGTTATAATTGATTAATCTCTAAATTTTATTTAAAATTTTACCAATCGGAATGATATTCGCGATGTAATAAAAAATAACTTCGGTAATATCTAATGGTATTGAGAATTATTTACCCTATCTTAAAACTATAATATAAAACAAAGGTATACATTACACATTGAGGAAATATTCTGTTTTGAATTAAAAAAATGTATATCTTGGAATATTCAACTCATTTTAGAAACTTTACTTTTATTGTTACTTTATATAATAATATTATGTGTTGAAAACACTGTAAGGTCCCTTTCCTTTTTATCAGACTCTATAGCCTTGCCGAGGAGCCGTAATACGTCGAAACGAGTCCAAGGATTGGGTCTGACAGAAAGAAAAGGGACAAACATCTTTCTTTTATATCGCGTTTTCGGTTCACAGAAACCCAGTGGCGGCTCGTGGCCATTTAAAGTGGGAGGTCATTAAAAAAAAAATAGCGCCGCATTCGAAATTTTTTTGGGTGCCACGCCCTTTTTTCATTGATGGTAATTTACCTGCTTTTCAATTAGGAAAAGTAAAAAACACAACACCAATCCTCAAGAAAGTAACAAAAACAATCAGGTTCATTATATTATAGGTTAGATTTTTGTCAGAACGACAGAGAGACAAGATATATATATATAGGGATGTATCGTAATATCAATAATATCAAATGGATGATATTTTTCTTTGGACATGTTTTTAAATTTTTTAATTTTTATTCCGATATATCAGAGTATCAATAGAAAAAAGTAACTATACCGGTTAGAGGGGTACAACTGGCAACGCCGCATTTTTAAAACTATTTTTAAAGGCTAGAATTTTATGTCTTATATGCATTCTCAAAATTTCAAAAATATATTTCTATTAGTTCTCGAGATACTTCTAATGTGCCATCGAGTTTGGGAGACCCTGTATATAGCGATATATTTTTAACGATGAATGTATGTTCGTCAATGGCACCGCTCGCGCAGTGGTAACGCAGTGACGCAAAATCTGTAACGATATAATATTTTTTCGATATCAGAATCAACATCCCCATAAAGAACTACAGACTGCCGACTGCAGAAATCAACGGTATTCTGTCTTCTTCCCATTCATTCTAAAAATTGCAACGTGCGTCTAAGCTCAATAAAAAAAAAACGGCTGACAGCCGACAAAACCTCTTTTTCTTCGAATTTAATACAAGTGCGAGAGCGATAACATGCTATTTATTCCTCTCTTTACCCCCACAGGCTTTGTTGGGTGACGCTATTTTTCGTGGGCAAGCTCGATTTTGACCTGAAATTTTTGCGGGGACGCATAACAAGTAGCGTTACGTCTAGTTTGTTTTGCTGCATGTGCAATGCATTAATAAATACGAGGGATATTTTAGAGGTAATAGTATCCGAGCAGTAAAATTTGGTTGATTGAATCAATTTTAATTTTAAAGTTAAATATTAATATGTTAGGTGGTTGGTGACTTGGCGTGGGAGGTCATTGCCTAAATGACCTTATGGTAGAGCCGCCACTGCAGAAACCGACGATTGGCTTTCAGCGACACCTGTCATTAGATACCTGCTTATGCGGGTTCCATTCCAGCGTTTGGTCTTCTCTAAGACCTCGCTGGTCTGGTTGGGTGGATAGCTCGATCGCTACGAGATGTCGCCACGTGCAATATATCGCATATATGTATATAACTTTACTTTTGTTTAACAAATATTCTGATATTGTTAATATACAGTGCAGTATAAATTTGGGCGTTTACCTTATAACTAACTGAACTAACTTTTTGTAACACATATTCCGTTATAACACATGAAATATTTTTAGTTTACAAATTTTAAGAATAATACTTTTTTAAGTGTACAAATTCCTCGACAAATTCGCTCTTAAAAATTGATAAAAACAGTTACCTACCTAGGGGTGCGACACTCCTTAAATAGGTGTGGAAGTTGTCGAGATGTATTAATATAAGTACATTTAATTACAAATGAATACAAATAAATACATAGAAATACAAATGAATACAATTAAATACCAACAAATAGAAAGAAATACAAATAAATACACATAAATAGAAATGAATACATACATGGGATTTAAATGTAATTTAAATATATTTAACAATGTACTGTACTATGTTCGCTTTGAAATTCTTACTTTTTAAAATAATCAGAAATTAATGATTGTTTCATTTTTATTTTCATAAAATTCAGATTCACATTTTAATAGCAATTAAGAAATATTTATAGGCTTGTCACAATTGTTAACATTATTAAAAAAAGTCTCTTAAACTTGCGCAGGCTTTAGATAGGCTTGATATTTTCGACACTGGAGCAAGTTTAGGTTTCTCTTCCTCTGTCTCAAAGTTGGGAGTAGTTTCATCCGTTTCTTGGATCTCTTCAATACACTCGATGATAGTCAATTCTGCACTTTCTGTTGGCAAATCGTTATCAATAGACAAAAATTGTTTCAAGTTCACAAATGTGTCCTTAATGTTAGGAAACAGTTGTGTGTGAGCGGAATATTATCTTCTTCGTCAATATTATCTGTATTACACATAAATCTGGCTTTCATAAAGCAATCCTTTTACTGTCACTGGGGACAAACTGCACAGGCCACCGAAACCCATATCAAGGCGTTGGTTATGGTAATATTATTTTTGATTTGTTGAAGAGGACAACCATTGTCTATACATGTTACAAGTCTCTTAATAAGGTAGGTTCTGTAGCGCATTTTAAAATTCTGAATAATGCCTTGATTCAAAGGTGGGCAATGTGAAGTAGTATGGGGTGGAAGGAAAATAGGTTTGACATTATCCAGTGTAATTTTGGGATGAGACGTTGTATTATCCAGAAACAATACCACTCTTCTATTCTGTTTCTTCATCTTGGTATCAAATCTGTGAAGCCATGTTGTCATGATGTCTGCTGTCATCCACGCTTTTTTGTTCGAGACCCATTCGAAAGGTGACTTATTAATATGTGCGCCCTTAAAACATCAAGGATTTATGCTTTTGCACTGTATAAGTGGTTCCTCCTTCGCGCCTTCCATATTTGCATAAAATAGAATTATAAATCGTTGTTTTGCTCTTTGTTCTCCAGTACACTTGTCGTCTTTCAATGCACATGTTTTTGTTGACAATGCACGATAGTAGAGACCTGTCTCATCTGCCTTGAATACGTCCCTTGGGGCATATTCTTTTAAAATGATCAATAGGCTATCTTTCCAAGCAGTTACATCTTTAATATTGACATTGGCTGATTCGTCGCATATTTTCTTGAAGGTAATATCGTGCCGACGATCGAATTTTTCTAGCCATCCATTTGATGCCTAGAAGTTATCTAGTCCTAGACATTGAGCAGATTCGAGGGCTTTTGCTTGAATTATGGGACCGAATATTGGTAAGTGCTTGTTTCGCGCCTTACATAACCAGCTAAAAACAACTTGGTTCACTGCCGGTCCTTCGGTTTTTTGAAATTTTCTTCTTTGTTCACCGTTGTCACCTTCTTGAAACAAATTTCTAACTTCTGCTTTATTTTGAAGCAACATAGTCACTTGGGTCTCACCCACTTTAAAATTTTTAGCCAATATCCTGGCACTTACATCAATTTTTTCGCTTTCCTCTATTATTTCAATTTTTTCGCTTAAAAAAGACATTTCCTTTTCCCCGCCATCCTCAAATATTCACGGTAGTCCCAAAATACACAAAAACTCTTCAAAACAAAATAATGTTAACTACCGATTTATCAGCCTTTATTGCAAATATTTCTTAAGAATTGCCGGGTCGTCTTTTACTGCCTCTTATGAAGGGGGTTTTTCGTATTAACCTTTACTAAAAATTCCGATGATGAGTACCCGCGGTCTTTTAATAGATGGGTCGGTAAAGAGAAGTATAGGATATCGTAATTTAAATTTTTAAATATGGAAAATTCATAACCGGTCGTTTAACGCAGGTTGTCACTTTATAGAGGCGGTCGCAAACAGAGGTTTTATTGTATTAGTATATTTCTTTTTCTTTGTATAAAATTTTTTTAAAGCAAGAAAAAAAGCAAGAATTTTGAACTAACAATAAGTATAGTAATACGCAGTAGTGATGAAATAAGTGTCATTATGCGATTAAACTCTAATTACTGTTAAACTACGGCGCCGACGTTCATTCAGCAACCCCAAAAATTGTTTTTTACAATTGAACCAGTGCAGAGTGGTCTAAAACCCAGAAATAAGGAAAAGTATTTTTGGAAAGAGATGGTGTGTCCGTGACTTTTTTTCTTAATTTGCACTGTTTCATTTATCACCCTGTATTGTGGCATTAAAATTCATTCAAACCAAAACTAGTCAATCTGCCTAAGACCAAACAGAAACAATAAGCCCTAAAATGCTTCAAACTGCGTTACAATATTTTTAATATTTTCTGAGGTACTTCATTTCAAATAGAGATTAAAAATTTTCCCTAGCGTTAGCATTTTAGTGGTGTCCCGTCAATTCATCGTACGACATTTCACCGCGCGACTTTTGATCGCCGACAATTGAGCGCGCGACAATTCATCGCTACGACACTTCATCGCGCGTCAATTCATCGCAAATTCTTCTGTTAATGATTTTACAGATATAATTTCTATATTTTCCATTTTGGGTCATGTTGAGTACTATAATTACTTAATACTATAATTACCTAATCCTCTTAAGGGGGTTAGTTCAGGTTTCCTGAATTAATATTCCCCGGTGAACTTGAAAAAGGCGAATTGGAACCAAAAAGGTGTATTAGATGCCGTGTTAGCGCTGTTTAACCAAAATAAGTCTATATATCTTCTGTTTTAATTGTTACAATATAATATATTGTATATAACAATACGGCGATAAATTGTCGTTCGATGTATTGTCGCGCGATATGTTGACGCTAAATCCATTTTAGTATATATACAGGGTATTTCAAAAAACATGTGCCATCGCTTGTGTGGTAATTTCTTACCCAAAAATAAGACAAATAGTTCCCGTCAACATAGGTCCGCAACCGCTTTAGTTTTGAGATACAGGGTTTTGAAAATTTAAAAAAAAATCTGTTTTTCCTTAATATTCTTAAGACCACTTTAGATATCATTTTGAATTTTAGTAGGTACTAACTAGGCATAAAAACACATTTATTTCATAAAAAAGATTTGCTCTACTTTTAGCAGTGCCGTCCGCGCTAACTTGTATATTATTTTTAAAATTGCCCTATCCCTTAGCAAGAAAAGCTCTTAGACTTTTCTTCGTGAGACTAACGGTTTTTGATTTAACAGATAAGTGACATTTATTTGCATAACGCTATGCCCATATCAGAGTCTGATAAATTGCATTTATCTCCTAAACAAAGCCGAAATCAAAAAATTATCAAAAAGTACTTCGCATTAGACATTAAACTGCCTACAGAACTGCGTTCTCGAAAGAGAAACCGGCAGTGGCGTACATATTTTTTGCTCTGCTTAAAAATTGTAACACTCGGTATCTCAAAAATAAAGCGGTTGCGGACCTATGTTGATAGTTACTATTTGTCTTATTTTTGGGTAAGGGACCACCACACGGGCGATGACACATGTTTTTTCAAAAACCCTGTATATATAATTCGGTTTACAACGTTCTTCGACGTCTTCCGATTTTAATAACTCTACATTCTTTAATTATATATTTATAGCCATTTAATTTAGCATAGGTATGCTTTTCCTTCTTTTTCCGTTTTCCTTTCTTATTCTTTTCCTTCCTTTTTTTCCCCCATTTTTTTAACTACTTCTATTTTTTTCCATTTCTTTTTTGTTTTCATTTTTGTGTTTTTTTTTACTTTTTTTTTTCCTTTACAGTTCTATTATGCTGGTTATAACGTATGTATATAATAAACAATAAATATTTACATAATTTAATGAGACAAAGGTTGAGGTACAGATCCTCTCAAGTTGTTAAATAATGAGGTTAAATAATTTTTTACTTTGTTACATTTTTAAATAACCTATTCCAAATCTCACCCCAGTTACATAATTTATTTGGATTTATGTTTGATGGGAAGTTCGAATTCTTGAAATTATTCTAATAAAGCTTCAGCGAGAGTTTCTAATAACCTAATTAATACGTGATTAGGCAATACTCATAGGGGTTTTTAAGAAACTAATCTTTTTTTTATCTGCGTTAGTGAGGTTGTTTCACATTCTAGGTATTGTTGAATTTTAAACAATTTTCTAAACCATTCTAACCTGTAAATTGATTCCTGAAGTGTTACCGTCTATAGGATTTAATACTCAATCGTTTAAAGGTGATTTCAGAAGGTATGGGATTCATTAAAGTGAGGAAAATGCAAAAGTCCGCGTCTGCGTGTGCAATAGCCAGTGAAAATCAGGCACTGACCGGACGAATTGTTCTGTTTCCTTCCTTAGAAATAAATCTGCATTCATTACTTGAGGCCTTTTTATGTATATGTATGGGGAGAAGGTCGGACATATACATTAATTGTACATAATGAACGTCATTAAGTATGGCATTTATTGGCTGAATGCGTAATATTAAAATCTTATCTTATGATATTTTTATTTATTTGTGTAGTTTTGAAGACTGTTATCGCGTTAAAAAAAAAAGATTTTCGTAGTTCAATACCGAACTACAAACATACATTTAAGAAATATTCTAATTTTAAACGTTTAATTAAATAATAACATGCCTAAAAAGAACACAACACTTTTATATTTAGATGTTATTACCACTTTTTACTTTACTCCTCCCTCAACTGCACTGCTCCTCTCCAAGGATTATCCCTATTTCTTTTCTTTTTCTCTATTTTAATAACCCCAAAAACCCAATTAAAAGCCCTTTATCTACGAACACTATTAAAAGTTCAAACAAGGGTTCAAATTCAAATTCAAATTCAAATAAGCTTTATTGTCAGAAGTTCCAAAGACTTATTGACAAAGCAATACTAATAATATTAAATTACAATTAAAATCACAGTATCTTATAAATACCTAGGTAAATCAAAGATATGATCATTTAAGAATTTTACAAAATAAGTAATAAAGTAAAAGGAGGAGACAATTCAAATATATATTAGGGCATTAACATACAACATTAAAAATAAATGAAGCCCAGGCAAGCCTAGTTAATTATATAAAACATGAACCAGGAAGATGCAGCGCATAAAAAGTACATTATTAATTATTAAATTAAGTCATTTATATCAAATATAATTCGAATTCAAGTATACTTTGTTCTTGAAAGAATGTTGTGGTTCTCATCAAGAAAGTTGGTATAAAGTATTCGTATGCACGGAAAGAATACAATGTAAACTATTAGTCATATACAGGGTGTCCGGAAATGACGATAAAAAATTTTAAGGTATGATTGTACATAAAAAGATATGAAAAAAAGTTCATATTAACATAGGTCCGGAAATGCTTCCAGAGGGAGCTACAGGCCCTTGAAGATGGTGTCATAAAAGTGGTTTTTATTTAATTTATTAGGATCTACTTACAATACAGGAATTAATTTCTACGTATAAGTTAGAGTGATTGATGGTCACTTTTTGAAAATATCAGGTGACCCATATTGCAACCACTGGCGTGGGAACAAAGGGGTGGTTAGTTATTTAGGGTCATATTTTTTTTCGCCGAGTGTATTTTCGCTACCTTTTAAATAAATTATGATTCTTTGAACATTTCTACGTAAAAAGGGTTCCCTTGGTATAAAGTCGTATACTCGACCGTTTTCGAGATAAACGGACTTAAAAGGACGACTGCAGCGCCTAAATACAGTAAACAGGCTATGTAATAAAAATAAGAAGATGCTTGAATACTATTTTAAAACGAATTTACTGGTACCTACTACATTGGGTACATTTTTAAATTCACCTGTGGATTCCACCAAAAACTTCATTTAAAAATGTAACGCATAGGATACCCAGCGCTTCGCAACAAATCATAGTTGGCTTAATTCAAATGCATTTGAACTTGTTTAATAAGCAGCTTCACTTTGTCACTTTTTGAAGTTTTAGTTGAACAACCCGTTATTGTGACTTGTGTGTTTTTACTATTTAAGAATTTGACTAAAAAGCTGAAAAATGAATAATTACTCATTTCAAGAAATGGCACAAATGCATTTTCTGTATGGAAAAGCAAATGGTAACGCTCTCGAAGCGCGGAGATTATATCAAGAGACGTACCCTGACAGGCAAGTTCCATGCATTCAATTTTTCATTAATGTGCATAGAGGACTTTGTGAAAAAGGATTTTTTAAACCAGATTACTCAACTGGTAGACCACGTACCACTCGAACTGTCGAAGCTGAAGAGAGAGTTCTTGAAATAGTCGCAGGTAATCCAGGGTAAGCATTAGAAGGCTAGCTACGTAAGAAAGCATTCCAAAGAGCTCGGTTTTAGAAATTTTGCATGAACAGTATCTCTACCCATACCACATTCAAAGAGTTCAGGCTCTAAAACCCGAAGATTTTGAACCCAGCATGCAATTCTGTCGATGGCTAAGACAAAAATGGCACCGAGATCCCGACATTATAAGTAAAATATTTTTCACTGATGAGGCCGGATTTACTAGAGACGGAATTATCAATTTCCATAATAACCACGTATGGGCAGACGAAAACCCACATGCGATTATTGAATGAAGACACCAAGAAAAATTTTCCATTAATGTCTGGGCGGGAATATTTGGGGACTATTTAATAGGGCCCTACATTTTACCAAATAGATTAAACGGTGAATCATACTTAGAGTTTCTACGAAATGTGCTACAAGACCTGCTTGATGATGTGCCTTATGCTCTAAGGACAGATATGTACTTCATGCAAGACGGGGTTCCACAACATTTCAGTCTTAATGTGAGGGCACATTTAAATGAAGTTTATCCTGAGCGATGGATAGGACGAGGGGGCCCTGTAGCTTGGCAACCTCCTTCTCCAGATCTAAATCCATTACATTATTTTTTATTGGGTTACCTAAAATCCTTACTATACGAAGTACCAGTTCGCGGCGTTGAAGAATTAGAGTAGCGGGTGTTTGCTTGTTGTGAAGTTATAAAAAATAAACCTGGTATTTTTAGAAAAGTTAAAAGATCTATGAGAAAACGAGTACGAGGATGCATTGAAATGAACGGAAATCATTTTCAACACTTAATATAAAATTTATAATAACATTGAAAAATATTTAAAAATTTAGGGACAGCGTTGTTTATTATTTTGTTATTGATTTGTTGGTATTTTTATTAATAAAATTATTATTCAAAAAAAAAAATCTGAGCATTAAAGTCTGTTTATCTCGAAAACGGTCGACTATACGACTTTATACCAAGGGAACCTTTTTTACGTAAAAATGTTCAAAGGATCATAATTTATTTAAAAGATAGCGAAAATACACTCGGCGAAAAAAAATATGACCCTAAATAACTAACCACCCCTTTGTTCCCACGCCACTGGTTGCAATATGGGTCACCTGATATTTTCAAAAAGTGACCTCCAATCACTCTAACTTATACGTAGAAGTTAATTCCTGTATTGTAAGTAGATCCTAATAAATTAAATAAAAACCACTTTTATGACACCATCTTCAAGGGTCTGCAGCTCCCTCTGGAAGCATTTCCGGACCTATGTTAATATGAACTTTTTTTCATATCTTTTTATGTAGAATCATACTTTAAAATTTTTCATCGTCATTTCCGGACACCCTGTATATAAAACAATTTCCACAATGTAAACACATAATACTAACACACAAAACAAATCAACAAGGTGTCACAGGTTGAAACTTAATTACATATCAGAACATGTTTTGGGAAGACGCAAGAAAGATCAAATTTGAAATCACAGAGTTACACGAAACACAAAATGATTTAGAGCATAAATCTACACATAAGGTATAAAGTAATGGATCAGTGAGAAGAATAAAAATAACATTCAGCTGATCATGATATATTTTTGAATTTTTATTTTTATTAATATTATTTGCTTGAGAATCCAGGGACTAGAACCTGTCCTCATACAATTCCAGAAGGGAATAGTACGGTCCATAAGTAAGTAGCTTCTTTATGGATCTTTTAAATGTCTTAGTGTCCAGTATCAATCTGTATGCTACAGGTAAATGATTATAGACTTTAATACTTTCAAAAATTAAAGAGTTCTTTGTGAGCGCTGTTCTGGGAATAGGAAGAGGTATATCAGCACTGTTGCGCGTATTATAAGTATTGTTAATTGCATAACTTTTGTATCTTTTGTGAATAAGGCAAACTGTTTCTAATATAAATAGGCCCACAACCGTTAGAATTTTTTCCCTGATGAAAAGTGGCTTACAATGATCTCTTGAGTTTGCATTACAAAGGTATCTCAGAGTTCTTTTCTGTATAATTAGTATTGATCCCAATAACTATTGACTGCAAAAGCCCCAAAATGCGATTTCATACCGCAGGTGGCTTTCAAACAAAAAAAATTTACAGTCCTTTACAAAGATGCAACCGGGGGAGACATTGAAAATGCCGAAGCAGAGTGCAACGCTTGTGACTATTGTGAGATTTGAGATCTGCGAAAACTCATAGATTTGAATGTTATATTTGTCCAAGATTTGATCTTGCAAGAACTTTAAATCCCGTGCATAAATATTGTGCGGCCATCCCTCGCGCTAATGAACACGGACTAGCCCGTCTCGCCGTCGACTTCCTTCTTACCTCGACCCGCGACAAGAGTGATCATCAGACAGCAGACTGAAGTAGAGCGGCGAGAGTAACGCCTTCACGTGGCAAATTACTTTTTGTTTTGTAATAATAAGTTATAGTTATGTCAAATATTTAAGTGTGCTAAGTTTAGTTGGTAGTAAAGTTTTGTACTACTCAAACAAGTGTTTCATTCTTACGAAGGGGAACCAGTGACGCCAACAAGCTAGGGTGATATTCGGCGACAATTGCGGAGCCGCATCCCCTACATTAAATGATCCAATCGAGCCGGATACAACACACAGTACAGCATACAGCAGCAATACAACACACAATACAGCATACAGTAGCAGCACATCGCAGCAGCAGCATCGCAGTAGCCGAGGCAGTACCACAACAGGTTTCACCTGAAGCAACAAAAGTTTTACACGAAAAAAAATACACCACAGTACTCTGGACAGCACTGGTGAGTCATCAATTCCCATTATTTTCCATATTTCACATATTTTTCCATTTAAACTGATTTCCACTTTGTGTTTTAAGTGTTTCAAAGATATTTGTATTGCATATTGTTCCTTTCGGATTGGTGTTTCGCTAGGCTTATAACCATGGCTACAGACTCCGAAGAACAAACTTAACGTAAATATACTAAACAACGCAAGGGTTTAAAGAGCCAATTAACCCGGTTTGAGACATTTTTAAACACACTTCAGAATCACGATGACAAGGTTCAGATGAGCGAGCGTTTACATAAGTGTCAATCGGTTTTTGATAGCTTTGATGCCTTACAGAACGAAATCGAAGTACTAGACGACTCTGAGGTTCAAAATGGGGAGCGTATAGCTTTCGAGAATAAATATTTCAAACTCATATCTCAAGCAAAGAGAATTTTATACCCATCAATAGAGGAGCAATTTTTGCCTGTCACAAATTCAATAAATTGTGTTCAAAATATTCAATCAAATCAAAATGAAGATTTTTTGCAAGTCAAATTGCCTCCTATTGAGCTTCCTACGTTTTCAGGAGAAAAATATTCAGATTGGTTGCCATTTTTTGAGACTTTTAACGCTTTGGTTCATAATCACAGCAAATTAAATAAAATTCAAAAATATTATTATTTGCGATCTTCATTAAAAAATGAAGCAAAAGAGGTAATACAGTCTCTTGAGGTTACAGAAAATAATTATAGCGTAGCTATCGATTTATTGCGCGAGAGATATGAGAATCAAAGGTTAATTGTTGACAATCATGTCAAAAATATTGTTAATATGTTACCTATTCAAAGGGAGTCACACACAACATTGCGTAAACTCATTGACAGCGTTCAACGCGATATAAAGGCATTAAAATCATTACAAGAGCCTGTGGGTTCATGGGATACTTTACTTATTGTCATTATAAGCGCAAAATTAGACAGCGTCACCAGACGTGAGTGGGAAATTCATAGTGTAAAACAAAATATAACAAAATTTTGTGAATTTATTCAATTTCTCAAGGACAAATGTCAAGTTTTGGAGACAATGCAGTCTTATAAAATGGACAACAAAAATCAAACACAAGGTCATAGCAGCAACAGCGAAAAGACTTACAATTCAAAATTTAAATCGCATGCATTTTTAGCTTCGTCTCAATCATGCCCATTTTGTGAACAAAATCATAGGTTTTTTCATTGCATTCAATTTTTAAATCTTTCACCAAGTGACAGAGTTAATGAAGTGAAGCGTTTAAAATTGTGCACAATTTGTTTACAATCAAATCACGCCAGTGAAAATTGTACATGGTTAGGCAAATGTAAGCATTGTGATCAATCACATAATACTTTATTGCACATATATTCACAAAGAAATTTATTTAATCAAAATTTAGGAAATAGAATGCCTAACACACAGCACAACTTACAAAATCAGCCACAAAATGGGTTACAACAAAATCGCTCACAAAATCGGTCGCAAAATTATATACAAAATCGCACACAAAATTCACAACAAGATTACTCACAAAATTACACACAAGATCGTTTGCGACATCAATCACAAAATTATTCGCATAATCCAGCGCAAACTCATACACAAAATCCTCGACAAAATCAGTCTCGATTTCAAACTCAATTCACAAATTCACAATCACATAATCACAGACCTAATTCACAACATTCATCTACAAACTTAGTTACAAATCCAAATACATATTATTCTGACTCTGAGCAGTTTCCAGATCAGCAAGTAGAAACAATTACTACACATTCTTGCAATCCTGCGCCTAAAATTTCTTGTATGTTAGCTACAGCAAATGTGATTATTTTCGATAACGAAAATAAACCTCACAAAGTTAGAGCGCTTTTAGATCCAGGTTCAATGACAAATTTTATGACCAGTTCCCTTTGCGATAGATTAAGTCTCTCCAAAAGGGATATACATTTGTCAGTTTTGGGCGTAAGCACAACAATTGCAGCGTCAACAAAAATGACACAGGGTACTATAAAATCTACTCACAATTTGTATGAAGTAAATTTAAATTTTTATCTTTTGGATAAAATAACAGGTCAACTGCCTATAACATATGTTAATCCAGGCAACTTTATTATACCAGAAGGCATTACATTAGCTGACGAAACATTTTACATACCAGGTATTATAGATTTATTATTGGGTGTGGATATTTATTATGACTTAACATGCAATGGAAAACTCCAAATGACAAAAAACCAACCTTATCTAATTGAGACAAAACTCGGTTGGGTAGTTTCTGGTAAGTACAATTTTTGCAAAAAACACGATAATGGTTCAAGGTCAAATGGAAGCATATATTGTAATTTATCAATGTCGCATATCAACCCACCAATTAATGAAAGTAATTTAACGGATCAGCTTGAAAAATTTTGGAAAATTGAAGAGCCACCTTTCATTAAAAAATACACACGTGAAGAACAGGAATGTGAAGATTTATTCAACGAAACCACAAGATATGACATAGATGGACATTTTACTGTCACTTTGCCCGTGAAAGAAGGTATCGAGAATTTGGGACAAAATCAAGACATAGCTATAAAGCGTTTCTACAATTTAGAAAGAAAATTGGAAAGGAACACAGAAGTCAAAGAAGTTTATGTTGAATTTATGGAGACGTATGAAAATTCTGGACACATGAGTCAAATACCAAATGAAGAAATTACTCAAAGCCAGCAACCGGTTTACTATTTGCCTCACCATCCCGTTATCAAGGAGTCAAGTGTTACATGCAAGTTAAGAGTTGTGTTTGACGCAAGTTGTAAAACAAACGCGGGCATTAGTCTCAATGACAAGCTCAAGGTCGGTCCAATAATACAGGACGATCTATTTTCAATTTTGGTGCGTTTCAGAAAGCACAATTTTGTTTTGGGTGCAGATGTTGCCAAAATGTATAGAATGGCATGGATTGAACCGACGCAGCGTGATCTTCAGCGAATCGTTTGGAGACCAACACCTCAACAAGAATTACAACATTTTCGTCTCAACACAATAACGTATGGTATCGCTTCAGCCAGTTTTTTAGCAATCAGGTGCTTACAACAAGCAGCAAAAAATTATGAAGAAATATATCCATCGTCAGCTCTGTCGATCTTGCAAGATTTTTATGTCGATGACTATTTATCAGGATCAGACACTCTGAAAGGTGCTATGAAACTAAAGAAAGAAGTTTCAGAAATTTTATCTCAATCGGGACTCAACTTAAGAAAATGGATATCAAATGACAAATCAATACTTGATCAGTCAGATCAGGCTATAGAAAATATCGAATATTATATCACAGAAAATACTCAAATAAAAACACTCGGAATCTTATGGAAAGTAGATGTTGATATGTTGAAGTACGCCTTTACACCAGAAAAGGAAATGAAACCCACCAAAAGGAATATTTTGTCTATTATTAGTAAAATATTCGATCCATTGGGTCTCATTGGGCCAATTATAGTAAGAGCAAAAATAATTTTACAAAAAATTTGGACAGAAAAATTAGATTGGGACGACAACGTATCTCAGGAATTACAAAATCTATGGAATGAGTTTTATCAAGATTTGACATTTATCCAAGAATTACAGACTTCAAGACATGTTTTAATATTTCAAGCAGTTCAAATTCAATTGCATGGATACTGTGATGCCTCGGAGCGAGCGTATGGAGCTTGCATATATGCCAGATCGGTAGACAAAGAGGGTAATGTATGTACAAATCTACTTTGCGCAAAATCAAAGGTTGCGCCGTTGAAGAGCATTTCACTTCCCAGATTGGAACTTTGTGGTGCGCAGTTGCTGTCAAAATTAATGAAGTCAACTGTGAGAGCACTACACGAGAAGATTGATGACATTTTTTATTGGTCAGATTCAATAATTGTGCTGTCATGGTTAGCTGCAGAGCCAGCACAATTGAAAACATTTGTGAGCAATAGAGTATCAGAAATACAGCAGTTTACAAATATAAATCGATGGTCACATGTTTCAAGTCAAGACAACCCTGCTGATATTATTTCCAGAGGTTACAGTCCAACCAAACTAATTGAATCTTCATTATGGTGGCATGGGCCCAACTGGCTTAAAGAATCATTTGATCATTGGCCAACTTCAGTTATATTGGTTGAGCCCTCAGAGAAACGTACAGTCCACGCTCAAGTTTTTGTCGCTCTTTGCGAAGAAAATTTATTTACGCGATACTCATGTTTACTTAAACTTAAAAGAGTCATAGCTTTTTGTTTCAGATTTATTAAGAATTTAAGATCTCCCAACAATAAAATGTTAGGTAGTTTAGCAGTGGAGGAATTAAATTTTTCATTTGAGTTTTTAATTAAACAGGCACAATTACAAGATTTTATACTCGAAATTCAATATTTACAACAAAAAAAGGACTTACCTAAATCAAGCAAGCTTCTTACATTAAATCCTTTTCTTGATCATAAAGGTATTTTACGTTTGGGCGGTAGAATAGGTAAGTCACAAGCGGAATATGATACTAAATTTCCGATTTTACTTTCAGGAAAACATCCCCTTTCTGAGCTTATAATTAGACAAGCGCATATTACAAATTTTCATATGGGCACACAAGCTCTGTTGGCTAATATCCGATCTCAGTTTTGGTTACTTTCAGGTCGTAATGCTGTCAAAGGAGTATTGCGCAAGTGTGTCAGGTGTTTCCGTGTCAAACCAGTTAATATTAATACCTTAATGGGTGAGTTGCCCGAGTCAAGAGTAAGTACTTCGCGACCATTTTACAATACTGGTATTGATTATGCCGGACCCTTTTACACCAAATCATCTAAATTACGAAATAGTAAAATTCTAAAATCATATTTAGGCATATTCGTATGTATGGCATCAAAGGCGGTACATATAGAGGTTGTTTCCGACCTGTCGACTGATTCTTTTTTAAATTCGTTAAAACGATTTTTCTCACGCAGAGGAAAAAGTAAGCATTTATTTTCCGATAACGGAAGTAATTTCGTCGGTGCAAATCGCGAACTGCAAGATTTAACAAACTTATTACGGAAAGATAAGGATATTTTGCATAACGCTCTGTCTCAAGACGGAATTACTTGGCATTTTATTCCGCCGCGATCAGCACATTTTGGTGGACTCTGGGAGTCATGCGTTAAGTCTGCTAAATACCATCTCAGAAGGGTGATCGGTGATGTAAATTTAACATTTGAGGAACTGTCAACAATCACTGCACAAGTGGAGGCCTGTATGAATTCCAGGCCCATTTGTCCATTGTCCGATGATCCCTCAGATCTCAATCCTTTAACCCCAGGTCATTTCCTTATTGGTGGCCCATTAGTTGCATTACCGCAAGGCGATTACCAACATATTCCCGTGAATCGCTTAAGCCGATACCAGCATCTATCCCAAATGGTGCAGCACTTCTGGAAGAGGTGGTCTGCTGAGTATTTACCCAATTTGAATCCAAGGTCAAAATGGTGGCAAGACAATTCAAGGTTATTAAAGGAAGGTACCATGGTGTTGCTTAAAGATGAATCCCTTCCCCATTGAAGTGGTCTTTGGGCAAGATTATAAAGTGTTACCCAGGACAAGATCATGTTGTGCGTGTAGTAGATGTTCGTACTTCTACTGGTGTTACAAGACGCGCTATTAACAAACTCGCTGTGTTACCGATAGACAGGCCATAGTGAACTTATTGAAAGATAGTACTTTCAAGGGGGGCGGCATGTCCAAGATTTGATCTTGCAAGAACTTTAAATCCCGCGCATAAATATTGTGCGGCCATCCCTCGCGCTAATGAACATGGACTAGCCCGTCTCGCCGTCGACTTCCTTCTTACCTCGACCCGCGACAAGAGTGATCATCAGACAGCAGACTGAAGTAGAGCGGCGAGAGTAACGCCTTCACGTGGCAAATTACTTTTTGTTTTGTAATAATAAGTTATAGTTATGTCAAATATTTAAGTGTGCTAAGTTTAGTTGGTAGTAAAGTTTTGTACTACTCAAACAAGTGTTTCATTCTTACGAAGGGGAACCAGTGACGCCAACAAGCTAGGGTGATATTCGGCGACAATTGCGGAGCCGCATCCCCTACAATATTTAGGTAGCTGATATAAGGTTTATTGATTCATAATATAAAAAATAGTAAAATAAATGTTATACACTCTAACGTGCCTCTAAGGTATGGTTTGGCTGGAGCAGTCAGCGGCCGCGGCTGGCGTTTGCGATTGGTAGCTCGGTACTGGTTTAATGCGATTTGCCGATTTGTATGTACACGGTTTCACTGCCGCAGCTCAGCGACACAGCGTTCGCCGTCAATTGCAGTGGCTGCGTTCGGACTGCTAGAGAGACCAGTCCAGCCGTGATCGCTCAGCAGAATGCCACCGTTTTCGGCAATTGCTGACGAGTGTTTGATAGAGGAGGTGCAAAAGTATACAACTATGAGAACGAAAATTACAAAAATGTTGTAATGAAACAAAATGCATGAAAAAAAGTGGCAGCAAGTGTAGGGAAGAACGGTAAAGTGTACAAAACCATTCTGTTTATTTTTCAGCATTACATTACAAAGCTTATAATTAGGGTAGACTGGGGCAACTGCGAAGCCCTTTTTAATAGTTCAAGTTTATTTCCTTCCTACTTTAAATATACAATATTTATAAAAGTGTCTTTGTAAGAAAGTAATAGTTTAATATGTTTACTTTTCATACTGCATAGGGCACTCATGAATTATTTTTGAGATCTTGAGATTTGAATGATTTCTTTTTATACCGAAATTTTACACTTACCCCAAAAAGGGAAAGTGTAAAATCGGAATACAATTTCCATGCATGTTCGCAGAAGTGGTAATGGGAAAGTGTAAGTTTATATCTCCCTTGCCAATTTTTCTTTTTACAGACTTAAAAAAAAATAAAAATCTGGGAAGTTATGAACTTTTTATTGTTGGGAAATAGTTAGCCAAGCAAATCATAAAAACGAAAAATTAAAAGGTACCTCTGAAAAATAATAAGTAAACAAAAATAACCCCCAAAAAATTCCTATTAACAAGAATAATATTTTTATAAACGTATTTATCCGTTCAAAACCCAATGTTTGGCTTTAATCTCTAAAACAGTAGGAGTTATTCCCAAGGAGAAACTAATACAGAAAAGAAACTTAAAGTTTAAAAATTCGAATAATTTTATGGAACTTGTTAAATATTGTATCCCGCAAATTTCACATTAAAATGAAAACCTCCTCGGCGTGTTACTACCGGTTCAGGTAAACGAGTCACTATATCGTCTAGCTGTACTACATCGACATCATCGGTGAGTGGCCATAAAAAAATTGTCTTTTAGTTTTCTTGTAAACTTGATTTCAAAGCCGTTGTCAACAGTATTTACCTGGCCAATAAAATGTTTCTTTGCTTTTGGTAATGTGTATTTAACCAGTACCAAGTCTTCAATCGAAATATTGTCTTTGTTTATTTCAGGAATCTGATCTTCGCAATCCGATTCTAAAGTGAAACTTTGATCCGATTCCATAAAAGGTATACTTTCATTATCTGATTCACTGGAGCTGGATTCAAATTGATACGGACTTGGCCGACTTTGTTTACTCTTTCGGTCAATTTTCATAGCTGGTTTAGATATAGTAGATGAACTTGTAGAGATTTTTGACTGACTACTTGCGATAGTACCTGCAATGGTTTGGCCACCTTGAATTAAGCGCTTTCCTTTCCTTGGATTAGAAGAAGGACTCTGTCGGAACGAATCAAGTAGTAGATCATCAAAACTTGCCTTCTTTTCTTGCCGATTTTCGGTTGTAGCTGGTACTACAGGTTCCGTTATAGGCTCCTGATCATTATTTAGTATATTTCTTCATTTTGATCAGAGCTGACAATTACTTTGAGATTGGTGGCACTAGATGCTGAAGGAGCTGTAAGTAATTCTGCATTAGAGGCTAGTTTCCTTTTAAATGAAGCGCCAGATGTAGAAGGCTTTACTGTTTTTAACATTGACTGTTCGAAAGTAGCGGTTTTTTCTGTTATGTTCGGTGCTACAGCATCATGTTCATTCCTTTCAATATCAATGCGATCTGGCCTCGGTTGTAAATCTGTTACAGATCTTTGATTTTTTAAGTGTTCCTGCCATCTTTTTAGGGCATCGATGTCATACTTTTCTTTAGGAATAACATTTCTATTAAATGGAACAATACCACCCTTTTTGAATCCTGTTTTTTTGATTCCGGAATCTACTTCAGCCCAGGTTTTCACTAGCAATGTGGCGAAGTCCCTTTTTGGTAGTCATTGTCCCTGATGACGTCTTTGCCATGTTATTACTTTCCTCTCCCATATTGCCTTAAAGGATCTAAACATACTCAAATCGAGAGGTTGAAGTAAATGACTTGTATGGGCTGCAGTTTAAGTATATGAATATTTTCTTCTCTTGCGGCTTGAATTAATAAGCAATCCACATGCGAGACATGCCCATCATATATAACAATAATTGGTGCCTGATCACGAACCAAAGGAATAAAAGTCTTTAGAAAGTAATTTCTAAATATTTCGGAGGTCATCCATCCATTGGCGCTGGCTGCATTTACGGTGTATTTGAAGAAGTCTTCATTTCCTTCTGAAATCCAGCAATATTATTGCCTTTAAATGATATCAATGTTATTGCCTTTAAATATTATCAATGGTGGCAATTTTCTACCACTAGCAGTTGCTCCTGCCAGGACGGTTATATTTTCTCTGCCCCATCCAGCAATAATGCTTAAAGAGGGGTTGTCTTTCGCGCCAACAATTTTAAGACGAGAAGGATCTGTACACAGTGAAGTCTCATCTAAATTGTAAATACATTCAGGACGATCCTGAAGACCCAACTCCAATATAGCCTTTTCCAATAAAACAAAATATTGGTCTATTATGAATGGGTCCGTAGATTTCTTTTTGCAGTACTCTAAGCTTTGTGGTTTCTTCATACTCAAGGAGTGACGTTGTTTAAACTTTATTAGCCAGTCTGTGCCTGGCATATTGTTCTTAAAAGGATTGGGAATATTATTTAAAGTTACAAAGTCCCGAACTTTTTCTTGAAGCTCTCTCGAAGTTAATCAATATCCCCACTTCTCCATCGTTTTTATATTTTCGGCCAGTTGACACTTATCTTGCCAAGAAAGTATTGGAGGTCGGCCCTGTGTCTTGCTTTTTTCGCCACGGCGGCCAGTTATTCTACAGTAGATTGTAATGTATGGGATTCTGAATTCGGTACTAGCCATCGACATGGTTAATTGACCTTGATTGACGGCATTTACTGCAGCATTTAATTGCTCCTCCCCATAGGCAGCCCTATCGGACTTTCTTTTATAATTTCGTACCATGACGTCAACTCTCTGTAAAAAATAAAAGCTTTAAGTGTCAGTGCCAACGAACTTTAGCATTCCCAGGAAAATGGGGCAAGTGTAAACTAACCTTTACACTTTCCCCATTACAATTTTCACACATGCCCCACATTATGTTTTTTATGGTGGAAGTGCAAACCTGCTCGTGAGTAAAAACTGCTTTTAGATTTGGTCGGTATATAGGATTTTAAAGCTACAACAATTGACTAAACAGACTAAAAGAAAATGCAATAAAACTAAAAGTATATTATAAGTTTTTACCTTTGACAAATTTTTTATGGAGATATCACACACTATTTAACGGACCGATTCGGAGGTTATGTTACAAATGACTACTCAGAAAGAAAAAAACACCTGGCAACTCGCCGGGAGTAGATAATTCAACAGCGCTAACGTATAGTTAGTTGCCTCGAACCACACAGACAAGTAAACTTTCAATATTGCATGATTGGCGCTCTGATTTTCCACTTACCCCATTTTTACACTTGCCCCAGTCTACCCGATACCATATTCAAATCCAAGATTATGCATACGAAGGAAATATTGATAAGTACTTAATGACAACCGTAACTCTATTTCGATTGGTCAAGCGGCAATAAAACTAAAAGGCCCTGGGCGACAGGGTTGAATTTAGTTTACCCGTGATTTTCGCATTATTGCATTGTATCGTTTGGTGTTATTGTTTGTTATCAATATTCTGATATAAATATTTGTGTTTTTGACCGTTGTATTTGATTGTATACAGGGTGTTTCAGAAGTACTAACCTTAATATGTGTCCGGAGTTGCCCCGTTTTTGATGTACAGAGTGTTAAAGTTTTTTTAAAAAAATCGTTTTTTTATTATTTCTGTAAATATCCTTTTCCCGATTTTATTGCAATTTGGTACCGTCATTCATAATGATAAGAGGCTTAATTAGCCCTAACTAGATTAAATTTATAAAGTCCAGTGGCGTCCCGGGAAACACTTCAACGGATATTATTGACAAAAAAATGCACGCCACTGACTTTTTTCTAATTTTGTTTACTTGGTATGCTGCAGCTTTGATTTAAATATGGTACCTATAGTATAAATTCAAGTGTTAATATGACGTTTGTCGAAATGGATGAATTTGGGCTAACACCTCCTCTTCGTCTTCTTCCTCCAACAACAGCATGCAACTAATGTTATCGGCGTTCATTATAAATCATACATAAGCGCTTCATAGAAAAAAGAAACAATCTTTTTTCTATGAAGCGCTTTCACTACGAAATACGAATATGATCTGAAGCGCACTCCAGCCGCGCCAGCCAAACCACCCTGTGGCGACGGCCGATTGATATAAATACGATGCTACGCTCGATCGCGAACGCCTGCTGCACCCGCTGACTGCTTCAGCGGAACCATACGATTACTCGCGACTTGGTCTGATCCCGATCATTTAATTCGGTGTGACGTCAGGGACAAATGCAACACAAGAATTTCGAATTCCGTACCCATACTACGTGCCCGTGCGATAATATAAACATTTTCAATGTTAAAAATAAACGGTTCGCCCCATGTGTTTTCCCAGTTCGTTTGTGACGACTCTCGCCGCAAAACAACCCGACGCCAATCTTACATTCAATGCAAGAATGTAATTCCAAGATTTAAGTTTGTCATTAATTAAAACCCCCAAGAACCTTGCAACATTTGCGTTCCTTACAAAATTATTTTCTAAAACCAATTCTAAAAGGAACATTTAAATGTAACAATGCTGGTCTTGCTGACATTAAAACACAAAAGATTGGAGTCACCACCTCTTAACTAGGAACAGATCACTCTGTACAACAAGCTTCAATTCATCACAATTCCGACCTCGCCATCGGCAAACATGGTAAAAGTACCGCGGATCAATTCTCGCCAAATCATTAATATAGAGTAAAAATAAGACCGGGCCAAGCATCGAACCCTGCGGAACATCACCAGAAGAAGTGCTAAAGTGTATTACTTTTAACACTTCTTTCTCTTTTCAACTTTTATTATTAATTTGAAGAAATAGTCTATACTTCAAATGGAGTTGAAAGTACAGGGAAAATTAAGTTAAATGTTGATCATTTCAAATTATATACAGGGTGTTAATGTGATAATTTTATAAAGTTCCGAAAACGTTTCCTAAGGGAGCTAAAGATAGCCCTTATTGTTAGTAAGTTCATCTATTTGAGCCTATTGGACTCTTGTTAACTTTAACCAGGGGCGTGCGAACCAAGGGGTAATAAGGTAAATTTGGCCCCATTCCTCTAAGGCTTCAATTTCTTGGCATTATGACATCAGAATATGATTTTTCTAAGCCTTTTACATAAAAAGAATACACTCTGTTAAATTCGCTAAATGTCACCTTTTCTTCGGAAATTGACTGAAAATAAGTTAAGATACAGAGATCAATTATTCAAGCCTTAAAGAAATTAGGTCGAAAGAATAATGAGGTTTAATACATATGGTATTATTACATTATTGTAGGTAGCACAAATGCTGCCATCACACACGATACATTTATTGCGCCTTCGCAGCATATTTAAGTTGCCGTGGATAAAACTGCAGGCGTGGATTGGATTACTTCAGCCGCAGCGGAAATTCTAGCCACCAAATCTTCTTCTGACTCGACTGGAGTTTCATAAACGAGATTTTTCATAAACCTCAAAGAAAGAAATGTATAGGTGTTAGATCTGGGAAGAGCGCTGGCCCGGTGACAGGGCCTATGCGACCAATCCAAAGTCTTCTAAAATTTTTATTTAGGTGCTCGCGGACAACAAAATGAACTGGCGCTCCATCATGTTGGAACCATAAGTTCTGTCGTATATTTAGGGGCAGATCATGTAACAATTCTGGCAACGCATTCCTTAAAAATTTAAGATAAATAATACCGGTTGAACAAGGAGGCAACATGATCGGTCCAATTAATCGTTCTCCAACAATGGCGGCCCACATGTTGACTGAGAACATATTATTATGTTGATATATCAATACCATAAGGGTTTTCCTCAGCCTACATATGACTACATCGCGAATTAAAAATACCTTCTTTTGTAAACAGAGCCTCATCAGTAAAAAGTTCATATTTTGAAAATTGAGATTCTTCTGTACACCGGCCAAGAAACCACTAGCAAAATTCTACGCGGGGCATAAAATCATTTGGTCTCAATGCTTGCACTTTTTGACGATGGTAGAGGCAGAGAAGCTGTTCATGCTGACATGATTTACATGCATGGCATCTGCAACTGTTCGGGTACTTACAGAAGGATTATTTTCAAATCGCCGAAGCACCTCTTCCTCAAAATCCGGGGTACGCATGGTCTTTTGCGCGCCATTATCTAACCGTTTTATTTTACGGAGTCAGTTTCCCTTAACCGTTGACCCTTTCAAACAGTGTGTGAGCTGGGATTCGCCTTTCAGAAAACCGCTCCTCACATAGTTGAGAAGCGGCTCTGCCATTACATCGAACTTCCCCATAAATGAAAGCACTAATTTAATGACAACAGTGAGTTGAGACCTTATTAATGAAATAAAGTTTTTATTATTAAGCTGCGTAGGTGCAATAGGTTAATGTATCGAGCGTAGTGGCAGGCATTTTCAGCAACTACTATTTTAAGTTTCTTTTTGCACTACCTATCATAATAATAACGCTAATTAATTTATCTCTTGATATCTGTATTGAACCTCATTGTTCTTTTGACCTAATTTCTTTCAAATTTCAACAATTAATTTCTGTATCTTGTTTTTAGCAAAATTTTGAAGAAACGGTAACATTTCGCGGGTTTTACAGAGAGTATCCTTTTTATGTAAGAGACATAGGCAAATCATAATCTGATGGCAAATGGCAAGAAATTGAACGGTACGTGGCCTACCTGCATCATTGGTATTCTAATTAAGAGTTCCAGTTTCTACAAGATGCCTATGGTTATTCGAGAATATTCAATGATCAGGTATCATTCTATTGGGATAGGGCTCCATGTACAGGGTGTCGAGTTTTCGATGGTTTTACTGGGTACCTCCGTTATTAGTAAAGATAGAAGGATACGATTTTCGCAGCACTCTGCTACTTTTTTGTGAAACAAAAGATGCCGTAATCAGAATATTTCTAGTCTTCCTTGCTTTTGATATACATAATACATAAATATATACCACTTGTTTTCAAAAATTTTACATTTTGGGACACCCCCAATATTTAGGTTACCCTGTAGCTTATCAAAGAGAAAATAAATGTTCTCTTTGTAGTTTTTACGTAAAATCCAGTGACGTACTTAGATTTTTTCTACGTACAATAGTTCCCGAGAAAAAAAAACAAACATGCTTTTTTTTAAATGTCACCCGTCACCCTATACATATTTTAATAATATAGCTTATAACAAGATTGTCAGAAATATATAATACCTTATTTTTATTTTTAATATTAAGCACGAAATTTACGTTTTATTAAAAATATACATTTTTTGTTAGTAGGCCATGACGGGTATTTAAAAAAAGAAAAGAACCCAGTCATTTATGTCATAATAAAAATTGCTTTAATTTCTCTCAGCGCATTCAGGTTGTTTTAAAATATCTAATTAGTAGTAAAATATCAGTTTGTCCTAATTATGATAGCAAATGCAAACTTTAAAAATAATGAAAGATACGACATGCTCGTTTGTTATGTCCATTGTAATGAAAATGGAGATAAAGCATTAGAAGTGTATTTCAATAGGTAAATATACGCCTTTTTGTAGTATCTCTATGAATATTTATTAAATTTCTTAAATTACATGTAGATATTCCGAAAGACGACAGTCGGATAAAGGAATTGAAATGAAATGAAATGAAATGAAATGAATTTATTAATCCGAAACAGATCACAAATAGGATGTAGGACAAGTCAACATATTATTTAACATAATATATACTTAAACTAAATAAATTAAATTACTTCACAGTGAAAACATACCTTAGAAATTCATCCACTGAGTAGAAAGCATTTTCCAGTAGTATTTCTTTTATTTAACAATTGAACTTCCCATTACCTAACTCTCTAATATTAATAGGAATTTTGTTATAGAATACTGCGCCTATATAATAGGGATTTGATTTATATAACTCAAGTATATGAAGGTCATACTGCAAATCACTCCCAAATCTTGTCTCATAGCAATGGTATATATTTTCAGTTCTAAATTCGGAAATATTTAGTCTAACAAATTTCAGAATTTCAAAAACGAAAATTGAAGGTAAGGTAATGATAGATTCATTGATGAATGTTTGTTTACATGATTCCCTAAAACCAAGACCAAACATAGACCTAATCGCTCTTTTTTGCATTGAGAATTTTGAAGGATAAAATTAAATTTAATTGAACACGGTTCATTTTCTAAACCTTGGCCTAAAATCTACAACAAAGAAGACCGCGAGACTAATGAAATAAATGTTTAAGCTTCAATTGAAACAAATCCAACTAGTTATTGCAGAACGGTTGAAGATTCGGTCGGAGTAGTTAAATCAAGACTTCAAACAATCCTAAAAAAACACAATTTTAAGCCATATAAATTCCACCTGGTACAAAACTTACATCCTGGTGATACACAGTGCCGTATATGATCCGACGAAGCTCATTTTATTAGTGCTGGCATATTTAATCGGCATAATACGAGGTTTTGGTCTCGGGAAAATCAGCATGTAATATTTCCACTCGAACGGCAAGGCAGGTTTGGCTTTAACGTTCCATGTTTTAAACTAGGAAGCGAAATAATTTATCATATATTTGAAGGCAGCCTTAATGCAAATAAATATTTGAAAATTCTGGAAAACGTTGTGCGGGAAATAATAAAAGAGGTGCCCTTAGCGGGTCACAATAACTTTCATCTGCAACAAGATGGAGCACCAGTTCAAAATGCAATAATTATCAGGGCCTGCTTATAAACAATAATTTTCCAGGCCACTGGGTTGGAACTAATGGACCTGTAAGATGGCCACAAAGGTCACCCGACTTGTCGGTTTTGGATTTCTTCTTGTGGTGATACCTTGAAAATAAAATTTATTCTATTCAATACCAAACAATTGCAGATTTAAGAAAAGGCATTAAAAGAGCAATAATGGAGTTACAAACGCTTCCTTTTATTATTTCAAGGTCACTAAGGCGAATAAGAACTATGTGTGAAACATGTCTAAGGCATATTGGAGAACAATTCGAGCAATATGTATGAGAAAGTTCTATGCATTTTCAGCTTTTGTTTCTAATGTTTTTTTTTCACAACTCGATTTATGCATTGTTTTAATTTTTACTGAAATATAACTGCTAATTAGATTAAAAAGTTCAAACTATATTTAATATAGTATTTCTCATAGCAGTAATGTTTTTTTTTTTAAATAGCCGTCATAGCCTACTAACAAAAAATGTATATTTTTTAATAAAACGTAAGTTTCATGCTTAACATTAAAAATAAAAATCAGGTGCTATATATTTCTCAAAGGACTGTTATAAACTACATTATATTATTAAAAAATATATAGGGTGACCCATTTAAAAAAAGCAAGTTTGTCTTTTCTCGGAAACTAGTGAGCGTAGAAAAAATCTGAGTACGTCACTGGATTCTACGTCAAAAACTACAACAAGGACATTTATTTTCTCTTTGATCAGCTACAGAAAAACCTAAATATGGGGGTGTCCTAAAATGTAAAATTTTCAAAAACATCCCGTATATCAAAAATAAGGAAGACAAGAAAAATTCTGATTGCGGCATCTCTTGTTTCACAAAAAAGTAGCACAGTGATGCGAAAACCGTATCCTTCTATCTTTACTAATAACGGAGATATCCCGTACATTGTTAAAAGAAAAGAATCAAATTTAACTTTTTTTTTATGTCCCAGAAAGTCCACTCCCGTTTTTTTGTTAACTTAACTAAAACCGCTTAAGTCAATCAGTAACTAATGAAATATGTTGCTATTTTAACATTAATCTGATTTTATTCTGCAGTAAAAATTACAACTTAATTAGTTAATTTAACACATTATTTATGTTAATATTAACTTATTTTATAAATCGTATTGCTAAGTTACTGCACAAAAAAATCACCTTAACTAATTTTGAAAAGTTACGTTGAGACAACTCTGCAGTTAACTTTAATTTATCATACAAGTATATTTTACTGTTTATTTTAATCATATTAACAGCTCGTCCTGAATAAATATAACTTTCATACGTGATTTATTTCGATTTTAAGGCATAAGTTAAGATAAATACTTAAAAACATCAGTTAGTGCTACAATACTAAATTGATTGCTTAAAACTACCAAGAAAGGAAGACCTTTCTGTGTTTTCTTTAAATAAACCAAAACAGTAGGTTTAATTATTGTTTAGAAAAGTTGTATTATTAATTATATTTATAGGTAATTTAAGTTTTTGAAAAATTTCTTCACACTTATTAACTCAACTAAACCATGCTTTTCCTTTTAAACTTTGCTCCTGAAAAAGTTAGTTCATCAGTTTTTGAAATGAAAATGCCATTAAAATATTTTTAACAATTAAATATATTAAAAATAAATGAGACATAATCTAATCTTAGAAAACTTAAAAGAATTAAAAAACATATTGTTTTAAACAAATATTCTCTTACCTATCTGTACCTATAATACAGGGTGTCCACGATAAGGAGGGCCTCTATGGGGATCTCGGTTATGATAAAAGTAGTGTGGCGTCAAGCTATTATAAGGAAAGGAATTTTAATAAGATAATAAATAAAGCAATACTCACCTATGACCTTCAGTTTAAATATTTCAACCGGGTGAACACGTAGGTATACACAAACACTGCAATTATTAAAAATCTCTCCCGTCCGAACACGTCGAACACTCGTAGAAAATGTCTTGGTCTTGACTTGACCAGAGGGTGGGAGAGACGGCTTCGGCGGAAGTCGGAGACAGACAATTCGCGCGTTTTCTTTGATTAACTGGATAAATATTTATATTTACTCCTTTTAAATGTAGATTTTACTACTAAATAGTTCTTAGCAGCATATTCGATTATAACTAAAATGTTGATTTCACACACTGCGTTGTTATTAAAATGAATATTACTATTATTTTAAGTTGAAACAACTGAGAAAAATATATTATATTAAATATCTTTTAGTGTAAAATCCTAACTAGAAAATATTTTGACAATGATTATAAGCTTAATCAAAGTTACTAGCATTTGATTCATTTTAATTGTGCATGTTAATATTAGTTAGTTGTTATGTTAAAACGACTTCCGGAAAAGTTACTTCTTAAAATCTAATTTTTACTGAACACAAAAGAGTTGAAATAATTTTACATTTTAGGTTAAATTTGATTTATTTTAATTGACTATAAATTTTTTTGATTCTCATGTCCAGGATTTCTAACAGTGTAAAACTATCGAAAACTGGACACCCTGTACAGTGTACAGACGTCTGGCTTCTCTTGCACCTCAGCCATTTGAGAATTCGTAAAATTAGAAATTGTTACGTGATTATGACGAGTATCTAAAACACTTTTACACCATACAGTTTATCAATCAACCAAATTTTATTGAAAAGCATCACAATACTGTACAATATTAACTTAAACCCAAAATAACAATAATAATATACAATATATTTATATGCAAAACTTAAACTAGGCTAATACTAAACTTAAACTGCAGCGAGATACTAATTATTACACCAAGAGAACTAGATTATTTAAAAATTCATTTAATGAATAGTTAGAATTTACAAGATGCGTTCTAAGCATATTTTCAAATTTATTGATAGATAAGTTGTTCATATGTGTGGGGAATCTGTTATATAGGTTCTTTCCTTGGTGGAAGAGAGAATGTGATGTTAGTGAGCTGCTAGACTGTGGCACTCTAATATTTTGATTAAATCTAGTGATATGGTTATGTACATCCCTTTTGAAGCATTTTTTACCAGTCTGATTGCTCTTTTTTGTAAGAGAAAAATGGTTTTTGATGCCAATGTTAATTAAAACATTTAAATTATAAATAAAATTATTTTTTTAAATAAATTTAAAAAAATTCAACAGTTACTTAAAACACATGTTGAAAATGGCCACCTTCTGATAAAACGCACGATTGCAATCGTCTCACCATTGACTCTCTTACGAGTTCATAAATGGCTGCATTATTTCGTATTGCATTGCAACTTTCAATAATTCGAATTCTTACGTGGTTTTCGTCTAGTACAGGCATCTTGCATACAAGAGACTTTAGGTGACCCCGTAAATAATACTCTAGAAGATTCAAGTTCTTATTTGTACAAGTACGTCTTCAAACAGAACGTTAATTTCTTCAGATAGAAACTGCGTATAGGAGTTTCCATTCAATCGATGTGATATAGAGTATGGTCCAATAAGATAGACGCCATGATCCAGATTCACAGAAAATTGTTACTGAAAACTACCTTCTCTAATTCTATGAAGATTATCGTCCGTCCAAAAATAATCGTTGTGAAAATTCATAATGGCTTCTCTTGAAAAAGAGTAAATAAAGTGATCGCTACAAAATTTTTGTTATGTACTACTGTATTCAGCAACCACCTACTAAAATCAAATCTTGACTGAAAATCACGGGGAAGCAGAGCTTGCGCACGTTGAATATTACATGGGTAAGTTGATAAAGATGCAAAGCCCTCCAAACAGTTGATGCACTTGTTAGAAGTTGCACTGCTACCTTCCTGGTACTAGTTGAAGGATCATCTTCTATCTCTCTAAGTATAGCCTGTTGTAACTCAAGCATGGCTACTGTTGCAGGTATGTCAGAAAGTTCCGTACTACGCTGAAAACTCCCAGTCTCACTGCATGGAACTGTCTAAATGTTTTTGCACATGGCAGTACTCTGTTTGGATAACGTTCCTGAATAATTCGCCGAGCTTCTTCAGCATTTTCATTTGCTAGGCCATCATTGAAATGCATCTGGGTCATTTCAGCGTTAGTAAAGTTATTCATTTTTGACTTGTTATTGACAAAATTGGTAAATTAGGCATCGAAACTTACCTTTACCTCATATTTTAATTAACTTTGAAATACATAGATATTTTTTTTTGTACATGCAATAAAGTATTTTTAATTTTTTTCTCGAAATCGAAGAAAACAATTCAAGGAACGAGAAAGTGAAAGTTGCATTATTAGTTGGTAAATCCGAAAAAATATAAAAATTAGAAATAAGTCAATGTCAATAATATTTGTTAAGGTGCTCTCCGGGACGCCACTGGACTTAATAAATTTAATCTAAAGTTAAAAAAGTAGTCCATACTTACAGTTAAGTCAATGTAATGTAAATGAAACAATGCAGTCTTCTTCCACAGTTTAATGTTAAAGTAAATTTTAAGTTCCCAACATGTTTCGAATGCTTAAGCATTTATCATCAGGGGATACTAAAAGGATAGCACAGGATTGAGAATGAACAGTGAATATAAAATAATGTTTTAGGACTTACCTAACATCCAGTTTAAAAGCGATGTATGTTGTAACTAATGAGTACAATTTTCAATGTGATACAGTAATATGTGAAAGTTGAAGACTTGGTATGAACTAGCTAGTTGTGTTGAAATTAATGTAAAGTTAAAAATTTGAGTGAAATGTGAAATTTAAATAGAAAAAGAAGCATTTTAATGAGACAGTAAATTAATTTAAAGCATATGAAGGAAAAAGTTTTATTTTATATTGTATTGATATTAAATTTGTTAAACTTAGGTGTTTAACCAAATTTAGAAATTAAAATTTTTATTATTTTTTATATTAAAAAGAGGAAATTTAAATTATATTGGTGTCTTAGCTGACATGATGGTATGGGGATATACCCGATATTTTAAATTGTATTTGAATTTTTAGCATTATATTAAATATTTATTGGAGAGTTAATGAAAATTTTTAGGTTATAAATAAATTAAATATAACCTGTGTTACAACACGACCGCAGTACCCGCCTACAACAAGCATTCGAAACATGTTGGGAACTTAAAATTTACTTTAACATTAAACTGTGGAGGAAGACTGCCTTTTTTCATTTACAAATTTAATCTAGTTATGGGTAATTAAGCCCCTTATCCTTATGAATAACGGTACCAAATTTCAATAAAATCGGGAGAAGGATATTTAAAAAAATTATAAAAAAACAACTTAAAAAAAACTCAACACCCTGTATATCAAAAACGGGGTAACTCCGGACACAATGACATGTTCATATGAACTTTTTCTCTTAGAATATCATAAGGAATCACTCCTTTAAGTTACGAGCCGTTTCTTCCGAAACACCCTGTATATTGATATCTGATAGATGCACTTTTTATTTTAGATCATGGAAAACTTTAAATACTACTAAATAAGAATGCGGCGTAAGCCAACGTCCCTTCTTAGTACGCCACCTGAAATTTTCATTATTTATTACCATTTTGTCAAGAAGCACAACATGTTATAAAAAGTAACTAATGTACTTGTTAATTAATATAAAAGACATAAATAAACATACAAAATTATTTAAATAAAATAACTTCATTGTATAATGATTAAAACTTCTCAATATCACGTTTCAATAGCAAATTTATTTAAAAATTAACGATGACCATCATACTTCTAAAATAATATTCGTTTAAAAAATTCATACAGAAAACAGAAACCTGCTCCATTAACTCAAAGGGACAATCGAATAAATATGATGAAGGTAGTAATTAGATGTAAGTCTTTGAATAAAAGAACGTTTTGACGAGAAAAAGACCAAATGCGGTTCTAGATTCTATAAATTTATAAAACCTGAAAAAACTGTAATGGATAGGTTTACTTTTCTTTATTAAAATAAATCAATTTCTGTATTTTAGATCTAGGTATTTTATATCAAAAATAAATTTTGTAAAAATGTCAAGTTTTTTTAGTGGCTTAAGTAGTTTAGGATCGATTCTACCAAGCAAATAACGCAGGCCTGAGTTTTTACACCTTATTGAATGTGAATTGGTTCCTTGTAAACAATTTTCTTTGTTAGTATCAATGTTAAAAAGTTTTCATTTTGAATTTTGGATTTGATTTTTTTCTCATCTTCTTCTGTATTCATCTTATGTGCATTTCTTATTCCCTATAGTATAAATCAAATCAAATCAAATGTGTTTATTGTCATTTTTTGGCAATAGGCGTTAGACATTACAGCGATACAAAATAAATAAAATGACAGTAATACATTAATTCCAATACAAACTAAGAAGAAAGGACAGGGAGAAAAACAAATATAAATAAAAATAAATAGGTAAATAGACAATGTATTCGAACGAAAAAACAATGCTCATAAAATTGCAGGTACCATCAACAAATCCGATTATGGTTGAAAAAGTCTTTAAACTCTTGCACGCTATAAAATATAATATTATCCTTCAAGATTCTCTTTAGTTTTCTCTTGAACAGATTTATGCTTTGATTTTTTAATTCTGTAGGTAAAGTCTGTTCAGAGATATAAGAAAGTGCTGTAAAATTGAACTATGGCGGAATGGGTCCGTATTTTGCTTAGAATTTAATCATGGTTTGTAATAAGAATAAGTAAGACATTAAATAATATTTTATTTATGTTTAAATATGAAATTACAAGTTATTTTATTATTAAAAATTATATTTATGATTACAAAAATATACAAATTATTCGGTACTTATACTAATTATTCACTTAATATATCAATATCACTATCGCTATCATTATCTGTTCTAATTATTATTTGTGCTATATTGTTAATATTTTTATAGGATTTTTCCACTTTTTCAACATGTGTAACAGAATTTGCCCAACTTTGTGAAGGGATGTTAAAAACTTCAGTTTCTATAAGCAGCAAGTACACTGGAGTTAATGATAGGGCAAATATTGTTACGACGAATGGCAGATTTCAGTTGGTGCCAAACATGTTTGATGGGATTAAATAAACAATGGTATGGTGGAAGCCTTAAAACTGTATGTCCTAGATTTTTTGCATAATTATCACAGAAGTATTTCTTTTGTAGTTTTAAACTTTGTAAAACCTCAATTAATTGCCTTTTGGTGTAATCTTCCTAAAAATAAATGTCATTATCATACATGTAGTTTTGGATTGTTGCTTTTGTGTCATTTGAGGAGGAAGTCTCTGCCTACTATGGTAGCTTGCATTGTCCATTACAATTACGCTATTTGGAGCTATATTTGGAATTAGCTTGTTTTTAAACCAATCTTCAAATCAGCAGTGGTGTCCTCATGGTAATTCAAAGAAGAATCTTTATTGTTTTTTGCAGACAGAGAAAGTCCATTTGGAATCCTTCAGTCTTTAGATCCAGCATGCAAAATCGTAATTCGTTTACCTCTTTTTGATGGCGCGCATGAAATTACGTCTTTAGGATTTGCAGTTTACTTTAAGACATTTTTAAGTACGGACCATAATTTACCTGCATTTATTCATTCATTTATTGTTTGTTTATGGCCACCCTTGGATAATCCCATTCAAAGGCAAAGTGTAACTTTCTTATATCTCTGGACAGGCTTTACCAGATTATACAGTTGCATTCCTTGGTAAAAAAGGCTGTTTAAAAATTTAGTCGAACCCGGAAAATTAGGCCTTAGCAGATCATTTCGGACACTATATGTATGAATATCGGAAGCAGATGTAAATTTTCGTTTGTTCTTATGTATAGACATCAAAGTTCGGTAAACATAACATGATGGAAGTGTCATTATCCTAGTCCTCTTAAAAGCATCACGACAAGATGCATTCTATTCATTATCCTTGGGCTCTTTTTCTGAGTACTGAAAATCCCAGCACTACGACTCTGATTCCCCCAAAATCAATTGCGTGCATCATCTTACAGTGAAAGTAACCGTAATAGGCACATTTCAGGACTTTGTCTGACACCACGTCATGCAATATTCTAAGAGAAAAACAAATTGAATTCAATTTCAAACTAAGATCTGACAGGTGTGTTTCAAATTTAAGATTAGCATTAATTGTTAGCCCCGAAATTTTAATTTCAATAATTCCGTTCAGTTAGGTACTTGGTCCCCTACTTCCATACCAGGCATAACCGCATTAGGCATGATTTTGTTTCCAAACTACATGTCTGTATTATTTATCAGGGGGGGAGCCAATCTTTAGGGAATTTGTGCTTTAAGTTCGGTCCATGGGTTCATGAATGAGGTTTTACGTCAGGGCATTTGCTGCCTTTGACATCTTTTGGTTCTACGACTTTTTTAGGTATTTTCGCATAAAAACTATTGCTATCAGCCCTTGCCTTTGTTGAGTATGCCGCGCCGTGTGCGGTTTAATTGAAAATTTGGGTTTGCATATTTTTGGCGCCTTATTCCGTTATCTAGAAAGGTGATAGTGCCTCTCTACTATTAGTGCTCCTCTACTATAGACCGACGGGGAGTCAGTCTTTAGATAGTTTGTAGGTCGCATTTTGTCTCGCTCTCGTATGTGAGTCAGTAATATATGGGTTTGTCGAAAAGTCCGTACGTCCGTAATAGTTGGTTATGATTTTGAAAAGAACTCATTAATAGTTGGTATGCGGATGTCCTGGTGCAACACGCGATTCATGGTGTACCTCGGGACATCTGCGATCATTTTCAGCGATCTATTCTAAATTACCTGGAACTTATTCAGTTCCGCTCTACTTATGTTGCACCACGAAGGTGCACTATAGGTGAGAACCGGCCTTACCAATGTCTTGTAGAGGTTGACCTTTGTCCTATTTGCAAGTATACTCCACCTGTGAAGCAGAACTGTCGCAATGCACGCTTCACTATATTTATTGAATTGAGCCTCCAGTCTAGTCTTTGGTCAAAGATAAGTCCCAGGTACTTCACTTCCTGGCACCACTGTACTAGACCAAGAACTGTGTTGGCTCTGAGCCTTATTTCAGGCCGACGTACGCGGCTTTTTGAGAAAAATATTGCCTTCGTCTTAGTAGGATTCAGGCGAATCTTCCAAACCGAAAGCCATTTGTGCAGCTCGATTACGTGATGCTGCATCCGGCTGACGATAATGAGCGGAGATTTGGCAGTCGAAGCAATTGCTGTATCGCCAGCGAAAAGATAGAGCTGCGTAAATCTATCTGGCGAAATATCATGAGCATAAATGTTATATATACAATATCGGAGAGAGAGGTTAGCCTTGTGGCACTCGCACCCTGATGCATTTTTTCAAAAAGGGGGCGTTCTCTGACGAGACCGCAAGACTTCTGTTCTCAAAAGCGAGCCAACTACCTTGACGAGGCAGTGCGGAGCTCCGAGCCTTATCAACTTTAGTAACAGACCGTTATGCCATGCCTTATCGAAAGCTTCACTTACGTCGAAGAAGACCACTCCCGTGTGTGCTCTCCTGTTAAAGCGTTTTACAATATTAGACGTTAAACGCGTCGTTTGCCTAATTGTGCAATGTTCGGCCCGAAAACCGAACTGCTCGTTAGGCAAAACGTTGCTTGCAACGACATAGTCATTAAGACGACATAAAATGATTTTCTCGGCAATTTTAACTAGGCTGGATAACAGACAAATCGGTCTGTAACTCGATAGCGCCGTCGGGTCCTCTTGATGACACCGCGAATGTTCTGTCCTCAAGGTGTGAAATCAAAACTTTTATTAAATAATTGGGCATACCCACCCGTATCAACTTTAATATGAGGCCATTGTGCCAAACTTTATCTAACGCTTTAATAACGTCAAAAAATACTGCTCCCGTCGATTTGCGGCGCTAAATCTTCTCAGTATGTTAGTCGCTATTTGCGTTGTTCGGCGCACCGTGCAATGTGCAGCTCAAACTGCTCCGGTGCTAAAATATTGTTGGCTAATACCGTTCTCCGATTTAGAATTAGTTTTTCAACAATCTTGCCAAGACATGATAATAAACTTGTCGGTCTCTAGCTGACTGCTAACGTTAGCATTGGAATTAGTGCCACCTTGGCCTTTTTCCAAGTATCGGGGAAGCAACCTCTTTTGAGTATAGCCTGGGCTATGTTTACTACATGTGAAACTGTATTTACTGACAAAATCTTCAAAAGTGCGTTCCTAATACCGTCGAAACCGAGCTCTTTTTTGCTTTAATATAATGTTAAACAGACTGAAGTTCATCAGATGTCACTTGCGGAATGATACTTTCTCGATGACCTATGGTTTTGTAATTTGAATCGTCCATCTCTTTCCAAATCGTTACTGGGAAATTCACTGAATTGTTCGCAGAGACTGTCGGCGAAGAATTCAGTCTTTCCTCTGGATTTGTGAGTATTTGGCCTATATTTGGATTCTTGATGAAGGACATAGATTTCTTTCCTCCTTTAATTAAGGAGTTAGTGAATTTGTATAATGTGTTATCCTCGATTTTTAATCCTCCAATTTTAGTGGACCAATTTCTAGATTCTCTCTCATTTAATGCTGTTCTAATGACTAGAATCATTGGATTCGTTACTGAACCCATAATTTATAAATGGGCACTAAATTTGGAAAGATTCGGACAGTTTTCAAGAAACGGCATCGAAGATATTCTTGACGACCTTCCTTTAGCAGAAATCAATAATATTTGGTTTTAACAAGATGGGGCTCTTCCTCATAATTTCAGAAATGAGATTAACTATTTGAGAAAACGGTTTTAAAACAATTTAACTGCTACTACATAAGCTATCCTCCGCGATCCCCAGTTATTACACCGATGGACTTTTTTGGAGGGGATTCCTCGGTAATGAAGTTTACTGGAACACTTTCAAAATAGTGCTGAGTTAGAAGCTGCAGTTTGGGTTAGTTATAGCCGCAATAGGAAGAATAACTTCAGACCTATTAAATAACGTTGATATAGGTAATATATTATGTTTGGAGAATGAGGTTGGATGTTTGAAAATAAAAAATAATTTCAATGAAAAATACTTAATTAACACCTACTTGTTAGATTTCTGAAATTAGCTTCTAGAATTTCTAAATTGTTTATAAGTCTCTAATGGTCTGTTATTAGTTTATTTTGATTATGTGCCAGCATGTTTAATATTTATATATTTGAAAATTTTGTTAACCTAATATTATTGTAAATAATGTAAAATTAGAAAAATGTTTTTAAAGCCAACTAAAGTTTAAATACAACAATGAAAACAAAAACAAATCAAATAGGGTAAATTGCATTGATTAAAAGTGTTTTAGTCCGCAACGTCTAACAAAAAATAAGTGCGATATGCAAGGGTAAAATAAAATTTTTGGGCTGTTTAACAAACAAAGTTGATGATTGTTGCGAAAGAACGAAACGTCGGATTGAAAATTTAATTAAGCGCTATTGTAGAGTATAAGAATACGCCATGAGAATCTAAAATTTACTTTGACATATCTCTTGAAATATAATTAAAACCACTAAAAACGATCTCGCAAAAATTCTAGTTTTCTCGAATATCTTCGAAAATATTTGTAATTTTTGAAATCTGAAAACATGACGTCTAAGAGTTCAGAGTAATCCGCAACCTTTTCCTGGTTCAACTTTGACATATCTCTTCAAATATAATTAAAAACCACTAAAAACGATCTCGCAAAAATTCTAGTTTTCTCGAATATCTTCGAAAATATTTGTAATTTTTGAAATCTGAAAACATGACGTCTTAGAGTTCAGAGTAATCCGCAACCTTTTCCTGGTTCAACAATCTCTATATGTCCGATGGTTTACAAGATCGCTGTAAAATGCATTCTTATGTGAGACACCCTGTATATCCGTAGAATAGTATATTATCTCGGAAAACTGTAACCTGTTTGTAGGTACCATCATACCTATAGCTTTGGTTATGGCTATTAACGTGACCACATTATTTCTTATGTATAAAGTCACTTATTGTATGAGAAGGTGGGTAACTTATACTTTACATTTTAATAAATACGTCCAACTCACTGGCATTGGCATTCTTTTATGAACCGTCTTTCATTTCGAAAATTATAATAAAAGCGATGTTTTAAGCCTTTTTTGCTTGTCAGATTTAAATACATCAAAACAGAGTCTTTAGAAATATGAAACGCGATATGGTATCAGGTTTAGTAATCAAGTTTTTACGTTATTTGTAGAAAAACTCAAATTTAGGGTTATACCATTTAAAGCTGTCAGTCAGATGTGCGGTAACATGTCAGAAGTTAATTGGCGAATAAAGGAATAGATTTTTTTAAAAGGTTTTTTGCGGTTTTCTAAAAATTCTGTGGTTTTAGATGTATTCTCCTTGTCGATTTAATTATTAATAGAAAGTATTATAAAATGAAGGGCAAAAGTGTGCAAACAAGGATTGCTCCATTGCACAATGAAAATAATTTAATAGTTTTCCTACAACTACCTAGAAAAGTAAACAAAAAAGCACGGTTAGCAAAAATTTCTTATTATATCACACGCGTGTTGTAAAGTAGATTTGAAAAGTACCTACGCTACTAGGGTTATTGATAAAACATTAAGGCATAATCTATGCGGTATTGATTGTTGTGGTAATATTGTCAATATACTCGCAATAATAATTATAAGATATTGTGGTTCTGTAAAATCTCAATATAAAAAATACATACATAATAATATATTAATAGTTTATTATATACCTAGAATGAGAAGTGAGCCATTATTGACCGAGCACTTTTATAACCTGAGGCGCGTAGCTCCAAAAGATATAATGTGCGAGGTCAATAATGGCCTTCTCAACCGAGGTATATATAGAATTTCCTCTACTACCAACAGCCGAACTAACACCGAAATACCTAATTTTTATTTTAAAATTAGCCATTTCCCCTGTTATTTAAACATATCGAAATATCAGGTAGTCTGGGACTCAGTTGCCAAGGCAACGAATAAAACTATTGAAACTGATGGATTTTAATAAACGTCATTATTCTAAAATAATTATGGCCACCTTTGAAGGTTTTAAGTAAAAGTTTTGCAATAAAATATTAAAATATGGCTGAAAATCTTGGCGACTAAAGCGACAGTGATTTAGAAATGGAAAATTGTACCCCGCCTGAGCTCCGAGAGGCAGCGGCTAGTGCGAGCCATGATTTGTTGCCTGAAAAATCAAAGCGACTTTATGTGAAGGCATACACTCAATTAAAAAAATGGTGTGAGGAAAAAAAAGTCGTTAAAATTACTGGAAATGTCATGCTGGCCTATTTTAAGGAAAAATTAAAACACAATAAGATATTAACGTTGTCGGCAAGCTACTCAATGTTGAAATCAACTGTTTCACTGAAAGAAAATATTGATATTTCGAGGTATTTTAAAGTAGTAGCAAAAGAAAACTGTCGCCTATAGACCTAAAAAATCAAGTGAATTCTGGAAAGAAGAAATTGACACATTTTTAAATCAAGCCCCTGATGTTCAATTCTTATCAAAAAAGGTATGGATTTTATTAAACTCATTTTTTGTCCTGCTTTAAAAAGCTCTAAATTCTAGGCTATTGTGATAATTGGCGTAGCCGAACAGACGAACTTTGCAATAGGGTTCTTGATGATGTGGATATCTGAGATGGGATTATTGTGATAAGTATTCCTAAATTAAAAAAATGGACCATCCAGGAGATTAGTCATTGGCGAACCGCAATGGATTAACGTCGTAAAAAAATACTTGGCTAACTGGCCGACTGACTTTAGAAAACTATTTATTTTATACCGCAAAGGTAAACATCATAGTCAAAATATTGGGCACAGTACTATTAGTAAAGTACCATATGTTATGGTTCAATTTCTGAAATTATAACATCCTGAGTGTTACACTGGTCATTCTCTACGACGCATCTCGGCAACACTTCTAACAGAAAATGGAGGTGACCTACTAAGCCTAAAAAGGCACGGTAAATGGAAGTCGGCGACAGTAGCTGAAGGATATGTTGAGGAATCGATAGCGGACAAAAGGAGAATAGCCAAACTAGTACAAAAACCCATCTTATTCAATGAAAATTTAAGTATACCCTCCACTTCTTTCGCACGTCAAGATGGTCTTGCAGAAAACTTACAGACTGATGACTTAGTGTTATTGAACGTTAACATTTTATCGAAAATATTTATAATACTGAAGTAAATTAACCTACAATAAATAATGGTAATTCTATTAATAATGAAAATGCAGCAGTAAACATGAGTTCTAATAACTGTACAATCAACTATTATTTTAAATGATTTTAATAGTTTCTGATAATTTTCATTATCTTAGGACATTTTCTAGATTTTATTTTTTATGTTCACTTCGTTAAATCAATACAGTTTCAGTCAATTTCTTTAAAAAGATAAAAAATCTTCATTATTAACCTAGGTAAATAATGAATCATCATTATGATATTTCATTAATTACCTAGGTTACTAATAAACCACTTCCCATTAGGCAAATGAGGTAAATAATAGGGTTTTCTCATGTTTGTAGTAGAAAAAGATATTTATTTAATATTTTAGTGCATATTTTATATTTAAAGCTATTTGTAGTGTTTTGAGATATGCATTTTCAATATATTCACAATATTTAATAAATATTGTGGTTTACTATATATCGATTTTTTATAAATACATCGATGTATCGATATATTTTAAAACTAAAATATCGAATATCGCTATATCGACATTTGAAAACTAAAATATCGACATACGGATATTAATAAATAAAATATTGATATATTATTGTTCTTGCTGATACATTCTTGGTTCCTTTTTCTAGAATTCCGACTATATTTATATTGAAATATAAACTTTATCGAAATATCGATATATCGATATTATATTTATATTTTTGGATACCTTTTCATAAAGCCCTCATGTGACCCAGGTTGTCTACATGTTAAGGGGTTGAAGGGAACTGAAAATATTACAGAAAGTTGATCAAGAACTTAAGTCAATTTCGGTGTTTTGTAGTTTGTGGATACAAAGGTAGTTTTGCCAATATGACACGTAGTAATTCATTTTGACAGCATACCCAATTGCGTTAAACTATACAACTGACCCGTTTCGCGACTGGCAAGAACGATCGCAAGTGACAAATTGGGAACTGATTTAAAATCGATCTCGTCTCGGTCGACCTGTGTGCGGATCTCTACTTCCACACACGGGTAACGTCACCAAACAGTTGTGTGTATAAATTAATACAAAAGAGGTTATTTAAATGGTAAGAGAGATTCTAAATATGCAACTCACTTACTAATTGACGAACATCCCAATCGTCCTTTGCCAGATAGTCGAACCTCTTCTAATATCTATGGTCGTCTTGTTGACACTGGTAGTGTCCGGAGAGGTACATCTGTTGGTGAACCCCTAGGTGTGAGAATACCTGAAATTGAAGAAGAGGTGCTGCACGAAGTCGAGGAACATCCTGAAATGAGAAGATTGCTAAAAACTTGAATATTTGCCATCAAATTGTTTGGAGAATTTTAGTAGATTTTTTATTATATCCGTACCATATTTTAAGAGTAGAGGCATTACTTCCCAGAGATTTTCCAAAGCGTGTGACCTTCTGTCAGTAGTGTCTTCATAATATTGCTCAAAATCACATTCTGTTCACGGACGAAGCTAATTTTTTAAGAAATGCCATTCGGAATTTCCGCAACAATCATTTGTAGGCGGAAGAAAATCCCTATGCCGTAACTAAGACCCATTTCCAACAGCAATCTTGGGTTAACGTATGAGTAGGAATTATTAATAACCACTTTATTGGCCCATTCTTCCTGCCGAGGCGACTTGACGGACAACCGTATCTCAATTTCCTTCAAGAGGAACTGCCTTTGCTGCTTAAAGATGTCCCGATGGCAATAAGAAACCATATTATGTCGTATATGCACGATGGTACACCAGCACATTTCAGTGTAGTGGTTCGCAATTATTTAGAAACTGTTTATTCAAATCGTTGGATTGGCCACGGTGGGTCTCAAGAATAGCCCCCGACCTCAACCGCTTACGCTTCTATTTGTGGCGCCATCTCAAGACGCTAGTGTAAACAAGTCCCATTAACACTGTAGAGCAGCCATGTCAAACTCAAAATCACTGGTTGGCCAAAAGCATGAAGACCATAGACTAGGTGGGCCGCAAAACCTAATCTTAAAGAAGACAAACTACTGAAAATCTTCTTTTGCCAGATATTTGACATCTTTTGTCTTTAATTAAGTTGTCTATTTGTGGCGTGAATTTATCGGCGGAAATAACTTTTAAAACTGCGTCCAAGTGTGCGTCCGTCAATCGCGATCTTGCGGGAGATTTGTTTCCTTTCATCAAAGAAAATAATTGTTCACACTTATAGGTACTTCCAAACATTGACAGGATTTTACAGGCAAATTTTCTCATTTCTTGGTATTGAAAAGGCAAGTACTTATAAAATTCGAATGTACCAACACTATCAAATTTTTCTTTTAAATGGGTTTGACACTGAATCTCAATCACTTCCATCTGCAGAACTTTATCAATATCGATAGTGAAAAGACCAGTAAATAAAGAAAAATTGATTTCTTGGGACTTAAAATCCTGAAAACGCTTTTCAAATTCTGACAGAAGGCTTCCCATTTTCTCTGTATACATTTTGTATGATATTGGGCCACTTGTACTTTCCTGATACGCCTTGCAAGTCGGAAAATGTGACAGATTATCCACCGCTAACTGGTTTTTCCACAGCATCATCTTACACTTGAAAGCTTTAACATGATCATGCATATCTGTTATAACTTGACGTGGTCCTTGCAATTTCGTATTTAAGTCCGACAAGTGTTTTGTGATGTCTACCATAAATGAAAGATCTTGTAAAAAAGGTACGTCGGATAATAAGCTGACATCTTGTTCTTTCACTTCCATGAAAAGGCGTATTTCTTCTTTGAGTTTCCAAAACCGATCGAGAACCATAGAACACGAAAGCCATCGCACTTCTGCATAATAAGGTAAACCAGTGTACTCACTTTCTAAATCACGTAAAAACGCAGAAAACTGTCGCTGATTCAAGCCACGTGACCTTATGAAGTTTATCATTTTTTTCACTGACTTTAAAACGCTTTCCAACTTGATCACTTTTGAGCATAAAACTTCTTGGTGGATTATGCAATGAACATGATGAAAATCTGGTTTGTCACTGCCCGTTTCTCTGATCTTTGTTTGTAATATTTTAATGAAGCCATTATTTACTCCAGTCATTGAAGGAGCTCCGTCTGTTGCAACGGAACACAGTTTTGACAAATCTAAATTGTACTTTTGCAGAAGTCCATAAACAGCATTGAAAATATCCTCCCCAGTTGTTGTATCATGCAATGGTACTAATTCCAGTAATTCTTCATAAACGTTGATATCTCTATCAACAGCACGAAGAAAAATAGCGAGTTGCGCCACACCACACACATCTGTACTTTCGTCACAGGCAATAGAAAATGCAATGAAAGAGTCTGATTTTGTTTTTATCTATTCGCTTATATTGGCAGCCAACTCGGTAACTCTTTTAGCGACAGTATTCCGGGACAAGGATATATTTTGAAAAGCCTTCACGCTCCCGGGACTTACAATTTCCGCGGCCTTTACAAGGCACTCTTTTATAAATTCACCTTCAACAAATGGTTTTGAGTGTTTTGCGATCAACTCCGACAGTACGTAGCTCGCTTGAACGGCAGATTCATTTTCTTGCTTTGGACGTGTAAACATAAGCTGTTGATCTTTTAACCGTGATTTTAACTCTTTTAACTTTTCGTTTCTAATCATGCCTGTATACTTGTCAAACTTAGTTTTATGACTATCATAGTGACGTTTTATATTATATAATTTTGGGACACCGACTGTACTGTTACAAATCAAGCAAATAATTTTGTCTTTCACTTCACAGCAAAAAAACTCTAATTCCCACTTTTCTTGAAAGATACGATGCTCATCTTCAAGTTTCCTCTTACTTCCACTTGGTTTTGAAACAGACATGTTAAAAACTTTATCCGAAATAAATAACAATAAGTACTGTTACGTGTTGTAACAATAAGTACGCAACTAAACTCGCAATTCTATCGCAACTGACTCATAACTAACTGAACAACTGAAGTCAATCGAGCGGTATTGGCTTATATACGGATTGTGATTTCTCGACAGTTCTTTCCAGAATGTTCAGGTAGCGTCATCTGTATTCTCGCGCGATAGAACTTTCCGGAACAAGCCAGGCTTTTAGGTTGAGCGCGCATCTTAGTTCATGCTCCTAAACATAGATGGCACTATTTGGGCCATTTTTTACCAATCGTAACAGTACTTTATTTTCGGTTTTTAACAGGCTCGCGGGCCGCATTACATGGCTGTTTTCAAAATTGATTCGGGGCCGCAGGAAAATGCTCAGTGGGCCGCATGCGGCCCGCGGGCCGCATGTTTGACATGGCTGACTGTAGAGGAAATAATAGAAAGAATAGTTGCAGCATATGATAGAATAATAAATACTCCGATATTTTGACGAGTGCGCAATTCCATGAGAAGCAGGGCAGAAGAAAGCGTATTAAGTGAAGGGGGCCTTATCAATAGTTTTTGTAATATTCGCTCCATGTTGGTTATATTGTTATGTTCATTACACTATTACACACAGATGCCAACCCGTAATGTGTTCAATTTTTGCTATTATACAATTAATCATAATTTTGCAAGTTTTTTTTTTCGCAAAAACGGCACATTGCAGGAAGACAACTCAAGCACGCTCTTATGTCTCAAATTGAACGGTGAATTCAAAAATATTTTTTTATTTTGGAAAAAATCATTAGCGTACCATTTTGTTCTTAAAAATATTAAAGTCAGTGCCCGTAGGTACGCCACTGTTAAAATTAAAAATTTGGAGCAATTTCAAAATTGCCACTATTGACTTTGTAGGGAATGTTAGACTCACATATGATTCTTACAGTCATATTTCTACAAAGTACATCTTTTACAGTTATTTTGTCCAAAAACTTGTTTATTAGGTTGTGTCATCTTTGTTTACAGAAAATTAGTTGAAATATGTGGGGGTTGGAAGTAGCCCAACCAACAAAGTTATTTTATAATTCAATGGTTATACAGCTATTTTATTTTATTGGTATTTTGTTAATACTTCCAAAATGCTAATCAATCACATAAGAGCTGCAATAAACACTATTCTGTTGTAGACAGCTAATGTGCTTTATAAATGTATCACTATAACGTTTATATAACAGAATTATAAAATATCTTATAAAACAGTCATAAAATTATTGCAGAAATGTTTCTATGAACAACTTTAAAAATATTTTAACCTATAAAATATAATTATTTTATAGTGGCTTTAAAGTACATTTTTGGCGACATTTTTAATTTCGTTATAAACATATTTTAAAATTGTTTCATAGTTGCTTCCTGTGACTTTAAAAAAACAGTTATAATAGAGTACTTCTAAAAGCAATTCGCCTTTGGAAGTAAATTGTCATTTTAGTGATCACTTCATAACTATTTTATAGTATGGCAATTCTACTACAATATAGAAACAAAAGTAAATCTCTTATAAAATTAAATTGTTCTCATAAATATACATTTGCTGTCGCCAACTACATAATCAGATATATTTAAGACCACTAATTTTATACCATCCCTGAGTCACCTGATGTTAAAAAAAATTAAGAAAAGTGGTGCTTTTTGAAGGAGATTAAAGATGTGTTATGAAAATATGATGTGTAGTAAGAACATTGGTTTTGATATTAATAATACGGCAGAGGTTAATAAAATAATGAAATCCGTTAACTGCCTCAGTGCTTCGGATCAATCGTCAAATACCACTTATACTTCTCCTAATGCAAGTAGTAGCGTATTTGAAACGGAAAACCAAGGACAGGCTTTTTATCAATTTTAACATAAAACACGACTGAAATCAAACGAAAAAATTTTGCCGTCGATTTTATAGGTTATATATTAATTATTAAGTTATTTTAGGCGGTAATACCGGTCACTTTTACCATCAAATAACAATACATTTATCATAAAGAAGATAAAATGTACACAAAATAACTAATTTATTTTATAAGAGTCGCCAAAAAGTTGTCTTATAGCAAAAAAGTTGCCAACTAGCAATAATCCGGCCTAATTATGTAGACAACAATCAGATGTTTACGTTGTCCCTGCTGCTAGTGCTGCCATGTGAGTTTGATCAGACAAAAGGGCAGGACCGTATTGTTATTTTTCTCATATAAAATTATTCTTATTTGATTTGTTAAAAAGTACATTCTACTACCCACCCGCCCCTTCCATTTTCAAGGGGGCGGAAAACAAAAAAATAACGGAAATCTTTTTAGCTTCTTGCTTAATAATTTCGATTTTTAATTAAAATATTTCCAGTATCATAACGAAAAAGAAATCGCTCAATTATCACTACTTTTCTTCCGTTCTATATTTTCTTTAAAGAAGTAAAAAATTTATATTTTATTGTCAAAATTAACGAAATTTTTAGGATATCTGTCTTATAGAAATGTGGGCTTTTGGGAACTGCTTAGTTTCCGAGGTATTTCCTGTTTAAGTTGTGATTTTTTATAGGTCTGTTTATATCTCGACTTTTATGAACCTATAACGATTTTTACTTTCTTATCAAAATTTTCACTGTTTTTCTCATGTTACCCCTGAGCAGTGGAGGAAATTAGTTTTATAGCTGCAGAAAATATTCGCATGTTCTTCCCTCTCATTCACAGTACGTACTATATAGAATTAGACCTCTGTGAGCCGAAGAGGGACAAATTTGAGTGACACTACTTTTTCAAAGGTACCTATAGTAATTTTATAATGTTTTGCAAGCAATCCATGATCCATTATATCTAGAAATATATCAGTGGTGCTCTCTATCCTTAATTAATTTCCACTATAAAAACAAAGATATCATGAGAACTAGTCGAGTATACTACAGACACACACAAATATTTTTTAAATGAATCGAGGCTTCTATAGAAATTGAATAGGGGAGGGGGGATCTTTTGGTAAGCGTGGGTTATATAGAGGGTTCTCAAACCTGCCACCATTGTTCGAGAATCGTCTGGTGAATCGTCAGTAAAAATAATTTGTTGATATATATGTTGATAAATATGTTTTATGTAAAAATACTAGTAAAAGATTAGTGTGCAATAAGTTAAAATAAAAGAAAATTAGCGGTATAGCGTACAATAGTGCCCAATTCTTTTATTAAAGAACACGAGGAATCCAAAATGATTTACTACTTATGAATTAACATCCCACTCGATGATGATACCAATGATGATCATATATTATGGTGGAGACAGAATTTTAAGCGGCGGCGGCGCATCTTACGCTGGGACCTTTAAGGTTCACGAGGTCATCTGGATACCGAAATAATCACTAAGCCTCTACTATTTGTATTTATTTTGTGTTTATTAATCAATTAAATGATATTTCGTTGTATCTTTATATGATTAAGATAGACAACACTCCCTTAGTATATATTTTGTTTTAAAGCAGTTCGGTCCTGTCGCAGTACCCTCAATTTTAAAGCATAAATTAATATATTTTAAATGTTTTATAGGGATTGCGAAGTAGCTTAATTATCTTAATATGCTTGCTATTAATACAAAATTGTTTTATAAGAAGCCGCCATTATTAAATGAAAGCGTTCGGGAACATAAAAATTGACAGACTTAAAAATACAAATATCTCATTTATGTTAATATTTGCAGCTGGTAAATATATAAAAATTATGAAATAATGATGCCTAGAACAAATTGACTTAAGTTTTTCTGAAGAAAATTACCAAATCGACAAAGCTAATTTTTTTATGTTTCAAACATTTCCCTTAAACATTAATAAATACGGGGCCTGCTTATATTTTGTTAGAAATATGCTATATATTTCTCAATAAAATTTAATTCGCAGTAAAAACTTGGTCTCTATCACAATCCACGAATGTCTCTAAATAATATCAAGAATGAAATTAAAATAAATAAAATGGCCTCTTACTTCTCGTAAATAGTTGGCGACGTTAATTATATTTTTCCTTTGTCCAATACAAAAATGCTTCTTGCAGCATTTAAAATAAATTTAAAAAGCTTTTTTATTTTATTGTTGTTATTTCATGTTGCATTTTCATTTTATAACGTTTACCTGAAACTACTAAAAACCTTTTATAAAACTGTTATTTAATTGTTTTAAAAATGTAATATGCAAGTATATTTTATAGTGTGATATGAAAAGCTTTAATAAAACTGTTTTATAATGCTGGTGTTGAAATTTCATAAGAATTGCAGAAATGTTTTGAAATTGTTATATACGGTTCGCAAAAGGCTTTACAAAATAAAAACGGTTACTGAAGTATTTTAAAAATATAAAAGGTTGACCACGTAACGAGTGATTTTAATTATTATTTTGCTCAAGGGAGGCCATGCATTTTAAAAGCATCATGGCCGTACTGCGTAGATAAGATGACATGATTGTTTTATGACATTTACGTCTTATTTGAATTTGTGTATTTGTAAAGTTTAAAAATTGGAGAAATTTTGTAATTTTTGCAGTTATTTGAAGGTAGGTTACTATTGCTTTAACTAATATTTCTCCGGGGAGTCGTCTTTTGACTATTATAAAGTGCTATTTGCAGGATATGATTTTATTTTTTATTTTTCAGCGTATCAAGTTTTGGTGAAGCTTTGTTGCCGGATTGAAAGTTCTACAGTAAAAATGTTTAGTGAAGCACAAAAAATTTTTATTGTTGAAAGTTTTTTTAGAAATGGAAACAAAATAGGCGGTGTGTGGAATTACTCTATGCATGACTGCTTTGATGAATTTCGAACCGAGTTTCCTGATGTTGCGGTGACCTTTTATAATTTTCGTACTGGGTCACAATACCTAATTGATAAATTTCGTCAGACTGGTTCTGTTCAACATAAAAAAGGGGCTGGAAGACCAACAAAACGATCGAATGAGGTTATTGAAGAAGCGCGATAAATTATGGAAAATAATCCTTCAACTTCTATTAGGCATTTATCTCAACAAATTCAGCAAACGGATTTATGCTACAGTACATGTCAAACACTTTTGAAAAAGGATCTGCATCTATACCCTTATCGTGTTACGGCTATTCATGAACTCCTTCCCAATGACGTTCCCCAAAGACTTAATTTTTGTGAATGGTTTTTAAACAATTTTCAAGAAGAAAATAGTGGTGCTTTTGAAAAAACATTTTTTACCGATGAGGCTTATTTTTATTTATCAGGCTATGTTAATTCACAAAATATGCGAATGTGGAATACGCAAAATCCGCATGTTTTTATAGAAAGACCTCTTCATCCTCAAAAAGTTGGTGTGTGGGCAGCAATTAGTTCTAGAAGAATAGTAGGCCCAATTTACTTTGATGGCACAATTACAGCTGAGAGATATCGGATAGAAATTCTGACAACATTTATTAATGAGCTTCACGATGATGAATTGCGGGAAGGTTACTTCCAACAAGATGGCGCTACACCTCATGTAACCAGAGAAAATTTAAATTTTTTAAGTGAATTTTTTGAAAACAGAGTTATAAGCCGAAATACGCAACAAATATGGCCACCTCGTTCCTGCGATTTAACACCCTGCGATTTCTTCTTGTGGCCTTTTATAGAAAACTCCATTTATCGAACACCAATTGAGGATATAAATGATCTTAAACGAAGGATTTTAGAAAAAATTGCCGAAATTAATAATTCTCCAAACGTATTGGTTAATGTGTCTCTGAGGGTAAGAAGAAACATCAGAAGGTGTCTAGAAGTAGGAGGCGGCCATATAAAGTAGGCTTTCAAAGTAAGATAGCTCAGGATTTTATATTACATACCGTCAAAAAACATTATTTTAGGTTTTCAACGTGACAACGCTGCTTTCTTGCAAATTCGCCCTATGATTAATCTACGCGCTACTGCTACACTATGTATACTGGGTCACAGCCGCCCTTGAGCAAAATAATTAATAATCACTCGTTATTTCCCTTTCTGGCTCCCGTCAAGTCGCAGAATGCTCATTTTTACTTTTGGCAATTTTATGTACAAACACAGTTGTTTGGAATTATTTTCTTTATTTCATTATTTAATTTAGGTTCTGGTAAAAGCCCACTCTCTTATCATTCTGATCGTTTGTAGTGTGTCTCTGTTCTGTTCTTTTTTTGTTGGGGTTAGGTTAAGTTGGCAAAACTTTGTGTCAGCTGATTGTTGAAGAAGAAGGGGTTTCTACGGAGTTCTCGGGGCCTTTAATTTGACTTTCTTAAAATCCTTCAGACAAGAAGGTCAAGCCAGTCAGGCCATTTTTTTTTTGTCAAAAGGCCAAGAGGTCTCACCCCCATTTAGAGGTAAGCTCCTTTTATTCTTTTTCTGGGTTGTTGTTCTTGTTGGAATTCAGTGGGTAATTTTCTTCTTTATTATTTATAGGAGTTTCGTGCTAAGTCAATTCCATCAGACCTACCAGGACCAGCCCGGAAGAAACCACATGGGGCCATCCTGACTTAGCTGCACAGACTGGTATAAAGGGCAGTGTGAAGTCGTCTGAATATAAATGTTTTATAATTTAGTCAATGTTTATCGTCACCATAGCTTCACAATAAGCCATTTTAATTTATTACTTTTTTTATTTCAATTAACTAAAATTTAATCCATAACTCTATTTAATGTAAGGCGATCTTGACTTGAGGTCACATTTTTCATATAACCAAAGGTAACAAATTGAGTTATTAAAGGTTCTAGAATCTTCAGAGGTTATATAGATACATAAACGCATGATTTTATAAATCCTTGAGTCATGAAAAGCTCGGTTTAATTTCTTTACACTTTGTTCTTAGACATAAACAACTTTAATTGAGGCTACTTTTTAAACAATTTAACACTGCTCATATACCTAGCATAAACCCTTCCTTTTGGTCAAGTATTTTCTATTCAATAAACACTTTATTGTTTGTGCGGGAAAACTTTGGATTTATTTATTGTGTAGCTTTTCAGTAAGTGCTAACATTCGGTATATTTTTCCTGGTTTAGACTTCTGTCAAACCAGATGGCACCCAAGGCAAGCCAACGATGAAGGAAAGGTGTAAGTATAAAGGACCACGACCTAGTGCCTCCACATTAAGAACTGCCGTCATCAGATAGTGACAACCTGTTGTCCATGACGAAAGGTTAACACTGTCATAAATTATTTTTGTATTGAAAAACAATTATCCTTATTGACTGTCGCTACGCACTAAATATCACTGAAATATTTCAAGCAGTTGCGAAAATAGTAACTAATTTCCATTTTTCTCCTAAGACTTTAACACACCCTATTTTCGTAACGGAACATTTTTGAGCCATAGTTTATAAAGTGAACTATCATTAACTTTTCATGTAGATTCACACCTTTTTATATTTGAATATCATTAAGGAACACCCTGTATAGAAAACAGGTAAAAATATTAATTAACGAATATTTCAAAAATAGAAATTATCACCTCATTGTTGTAATTTTAAAATAAGCAGTAGAAAACACATTAAAAAAATTAGTAATTTTAATTTACAATTTGCATGTTTTCCTATGCTTTATATTATTAGGTACGCTGCAAACACCGTCTACGAGACTCAACTTTGGCTGCATTCATTTATCTAAAACCACTTTCTATAAATGGGTATTTCCCTTTCTTTAACTCATTTCTTTTAATCGTCTGAACTGGTGTTACTTAACACCTTTTCAAGTAGTTAGTATAGAAAATATCCTCACTATCAGACAATTAGTCTAGTCCCTACATCCAATGATTTTATGGCTCTGCTTCTTTAATTTTTATTCAGTTTTATCTCAGGAACTTTAATGAGTCGAGGCAGCGTCAGTATCCAGTGAAAAGAAAAAGTATAGACTGTTAATTTTTATAGTTTTAATATGATAAATATTATAATAAAATAGAAAAATACTTGGAATTATTACAAAAGTGATCAAGATGAGTAAGATGAGCGGTCTTTTATATCAAAAATCTCAAAAGTTTAAGAGGCTACAGGCATAATATTGGTGTATATTGTATCATTTTCAAGACCTAAGCTGTGTTATTTCTTAACTCAGGTCATGAGATTTTGGTTTCTAAACGAGGAGCAGACTAGCAAAACACAGTTAGTCCAAAATTGTAAATTTCGAGAACGGCCTTAGGCACTAAGCTGCGATTTTTAGTAAAAAATTGAAAGAACTGGCATGAATATATTACTAGATCTTCAGACAGGGAAAAACAAAATTAGCTATTTTACGTAAAAAAAACCGCTGTACAATATGCAGTTTGCATGTATCTAGTGGACAAACTGCGTTATGTTTATCGTAGATATAGATTTTTGATTAAAATATCCTAAAAAGTGAAACAAAAATATGTTCTCTCTAAACAGTATCTTGTTTCGTAACAGTTACATGACAGAACGTTCTAAAACTAAAACCTAGGGGAACCGATATTTATATATTTTATTTATAAACTTCAAATAAGATTCACTTCTTCCATGTCGTTTCACTCACATTCTTCAATTCCTTCAACACGCGTTTCTCCACACACTCTGCAAAAATTGGTACTAACCATTCCAACTCTGAATCGTTGTTCCAGGTTTTCCCAGATAATGATTCCAATAGTTTTCTTAAACTGTCCAATTTTTTTTTCTTTATCTTATGACCCAAAGGTAGCCCTGGTACGTTTACTTGGTCGATTCGTGCGCGTGATTTTAGTAGTGATTGGAATTTATTTACCTCATCTGAAGTACGATATAGTACTTTACTTGTCACCAAAATATTATTTGTGATACATTTTTTTTTATGAAAAATCTTCGACAAGAACTTATACCAATCACTTTTTTGAGCCACAGCATCATCTTTTTGACATCAAGCAGATTCCGGTCGGATCCAAGTTTCCTTACCTCGCCTACTTTGGTATAGAGAACTCAATAAGCATCTGGAGTATTTATGATACTGTGAGACCTTAATATTTTTTCGATGCGTCCAAGAATGCGATCGGCAGGAAGATGGGAGGGACCTCTGATCGGAAATATGATTTCTATTTCTCTTATTTTTTCACGTGAAAACATATGGAGCCAAAACATCAATGCATGTACGATATGACTATTTTAGTTTTGGCCTCCATAGCTATCTGCAAAAAACGAATTATCGTCATATTTTCAGGAAATTCAGCTTTTTTTCAAATATTCTACAATAGAAGATGATGTCTCAGTAGCTCCCCTACCCGCTTGGTGATCCATCCGTGTGTAGAGTACTGGTTCCTGGCAATTAAGTTTGGTAACATGAAAAAAATATATTGCCAACTATTGAGCGTAAAACGCCTCCTGTTTAGGTACTTTCGGTAATACCTGAACTTGCTGTAAATAAAAACAATATTAAATTGTATGAGGCTCTTCAGCTGAGATCAATTAATGAAATTGTGTTGCAGGAAATTTGTTTACTTTCAGTTGAGTAAATACTTTCTTTTTTTCAGAGGAGTTGGGTATGTGTCCTAACAGAATTGCTGCAAACATCAGTAGTAGGACTGCCGAAGCCTATATTAAAATGGCTACTAAATATACTGCTGAAATACTTGTAATTAACTTTTAAACTGTCCGCCGAATTTCTGTTTGATATTTGCCAAAGTATAGAAATGTTGTATTCCGAAAACACATAGATCCTTCTAGACTTCTGCCTTCCCTAGTGACTCCTCTTACCTTTTAATTCACTAATAACCTTCTTCACAGCGTCGAATTTGTTTACGAACCTCAAATCTCGTCTATCACCTCCTCTTCTTTTTTAACCAAAGTGACAATAAACACCAAGCGCTCTTAATAACTTTATTTATTTTAAGAAAACAGAATTATTAATAAAACATGCTGTATGTACTTTAACTTACATAATATTTTACAAAAAAATAATGAGATTTTCCATTAGATTTTCGACTTTTTTTTCGTTTACGGGCATCCAACTTGATCTAACTGGCTAACATTCCATCCTGGATAATTTTGAAAAAAAAACTTCCCGAAGTTTAATCACGTCATATCGACGTACTTGCCCACATTATAAATTTGAATTCTCATAGCTTACAAACGATATTAACATATTGGACATCAGGATCATGGTTTGAATACCTTAGAAAATAATATAACAAAATGGTATTATTTCATAATATTATACACTACATCAAATTTTAAATTTTAATTTTGTTCATACCCCACTTCTGTTTTTCTCTCCCGGGATGTTAATTTTAGTTCTCGTTTTCGGCTACCCCGGTCAGCATCACCAACAATGTGCTCACCTTCCAAAGATTCCATTGTGAGTGGAACGCAGAAAGGTTGTAATACCTGTAAGTAAACGAAAATAAAAGTTTGATTATGAATACAAAGTGTTTACAGCTGGACTAAATGAGGTCTGTTCATCATTCAGGGAAAACGCTTTTTGTTTGTCTAATGTCAATGGACTTAATGCATTTTGCATGTCTAAGCTGTTTTCACAGTATATTTTAAGTGAGACATAATGCGATTTGACCGTCCAACATTTTATGAAACGATAACGATTCAATTAAATATTGTAACGCCCCCTATAGTTGAAAAATTGAAAATTTGGACTACCCAACTGCGTTTTGCAAGTCTGCTCCTTAAATGTTAAACTCACGTTGGGGCGTCTCCTACTATATCGATGCAACTAAAACTTATATATAAATATAGTTTAGGTTTCTTAAATTGAGTCAGCTATAAGTTTGCTTTAGTGAAATCATCCAAGATATAATGAAATAGCTGTTTATCTAAGTGCTGAAAGTAACAGTTTTAGTCCGTGCGAAGAAAATTATCAAGTTTTGGTGTTATCAAACTGAAAGTACCTACACATCGAAAAAATCTTTGCATATTCATTTGGACGTCACTTTAGAATCGGAACCTTATTTTTACAGACAAAGGGAAACATCACCGAATTTGTACAATGCTTGTCAAAAATCCTACGATTAATAGGGTGTCAGTTTTGGGTTTTGAGTCCAAACCATTGGCGTTACAACTATAATAAAATACCTCAATATGCAAAAATATTAGTTTTGTGGGCTCTCGAAGATGACTACAATGTTAAGTTTTTAAAAAAGCAAATCGCATCAAATAGATTTAGACTGACTGATGAGCTCACAGCATTTGTGGCCTATGAGAATCTAATTTTAAAGTTACCAAAGCCTTTTACTGACAAAAGTGCAAGATATTTGGACATGTTATATTTTAATGTCGATCTTACAGAATACAGCTTGCTTTAATGTTGTTTGATATTTTATTTTGCCCTGCAAAAGTTTATTTTTATTTTATTTAATATAATATTTCACAAAACGTACCCTTTTTATTATTGTTTTATTAAACATATTTTTAATGGAATTTATCTTATCTTCGCTTGGTATTTGTAAAGTCCCTATTTGCGAAATAAATACCTTTTGACATATTTTGTGGTATTATTTTTGTTGTCCAATAGCTCCCCATCTATGGGGAAGCTCCGGACAAAATGCTCTATTAATTAGAAGAAAATATATTTTATTTGCATATTGATTTTTTAAAATTTGATGTACAAACTTAGATGAGTATAATATGTACTAATTGTTATAAGTTAAAAATCTAGGTTTTATAAATGTATACAAGCTCAGTAGCCATCTTTGTAAAAAATTGCCCAAACCCTCCCCTATAGGATTGGATTAAGAACTTTCAGAAAATTGGACATAAAACAGAACAAAGAGAGATGCTGGTCATAACCCTAAAAATTAAAAAATACTTTACCTAACCTAAGAATTAATAATGTTTTAATTTGATCTCCATTTAATGTTTAGAATAATCTTAAATTTTTGCTTTTGTCTTTATTGAAAAAAAATGGAAAATCTTTTGTCTCTACGTCAAGGAATCTTAGATTTTGACCAATAAATGACCTTACACCTAAACGTTACCTTACAAAACCACTTATTGAAAAAAGAACACGAAATCCGGATCATAGTTATCAAACAATTATGTAAAATTAACTTAAACGCTATACAGTGATACAATCACGTAACGTTTATCAAATTAAACTTAATAAGTTTAGTTTTTGGACACCTGTAATATACCTACACCGCAAAGGCCTCTACTAACGGTATGCGGCAGTGGCTAGAGATATAATTCCTATAATTTGATAAGTTCTTTCAAAAGTATTTTGACACGTTATAGGATTAATTGTACGGTGTCATGGAAAGACAATTTTAGGGTATGAGTAATCGTTTTAGTTAAAATAACATCAGTTTTATTGAATCCATTTTTAACAATGAAATACTTTGAAGGTGGTAGACAATGTACCGAGGTATCAAAAATTATAGCGGACAAAGGTGGTCATGAAATGGGAAATGGATATCTTAACTTTTTAAATTCCATCAAGCTAAGGTGCGACAAATTTTCGTAGATTTGGAATGGAGGCGGATCGGGTTAACTGGGTGAATGTATTAAGCTCCGACGACTGCTGCAATAGGTTTTGTATGACCTTAATAAATTTATTTAATAAAAATTTTCCAACAGTAAAGCTAAAAATCAAAAGAAGGAAGGCATGGATAACACAGGGTATTAAGATTTCGGCGAGAAATCTGAGATGTTTGCCTGCAATTAGAAAATACACTGACAATGCAGGCTTGTTCCTATAATTTAGTAGGTAGGATCGTTTATCGCAAGTTAATAAAAAAAGCTAAAGAAAACTTTTATAAAAGAAAGCTTCAAAATTCGAATAACAAAACAAGAAAATTGTGAATAATCTGCGAGGAGTTAACAAGTTACAGAAGGACATAACACAGATAGACCCAACATTTTCAATGAGTATTATTGTAACATAGCTTGCAGTATGACTTCAAATATTAACTCTGATAGAAACCCACTGTATTACTAACATGACATTTCTGTACGCGATTCGTTGTTTTTGAGCGGTACTGATTTTTTTGAATTAAAAGACATTTTACTACTCTGTCCAAAATAATCGAGAATCTCGTGAAAGTTAGAATTATTGGGTTTTTAACGAGACGCAGAGTTATGGTATTCGCAGTTCGGATTTCAGGCATCTAGATCGACCAACGATGCCATATTTTTCTTCCTGGAGAACCTTTATAAGTACTGACTTAAATGAGGGAGATGCGGCGGCAGCAGTGTTCTGTGATATATCTAAAGCATTTGACTGCGTTAACCACTGCTTGCTAAACTGGAATGTTATGGTGTTAGGGGCGTTGCTTTTAGCTGGTTTATCTCTTGTTTACCTGTCTAATAGGGAGCAGTTGGGGAGGGGCCGGTCTGTTCTTTCCAACAGAATGAGTGTTGACTGTGGTGTTCCGTAGGGTTCGGTGCTTGGCCTTGTCTTATTTTTACTCTATATGAATGATTTGGCGAGGATTGATATCCGCGGTACTTTTACCATGTTTTCCAACCTGTGACACCTTGTTGATTTGTTTTGTGTGTTAGTATTATGTGTTTACGTTGTGGAAATTGTTTTTATATATATGACTATTATTTTACATTGTATTCTTTCCGTGCATACAAATACTTTATACCAACTTTGTTGATGAGAACCACAACATTCTTTCAAGAATAAAGTATACTTGAATTTAAATTATATTTTATATAAATGACTTAATTTAATAACTAATAATGTACTTTTTATGTGCTGCATCTTTCTGGTTCCTGTTTTATATAATTAAATAAGCTTGCCTGGGCTTGTTTTATTTTTAATGTTGTATGTTCATGCCGAAATATATATTTTAATTGTCTTCTCCCTTTTATTTTATTTTATTTTGTAACATTTTCAATAATTATATTTTCGATTTGCCTAGGTATTAATAAGATACTGTGATTTTAATTGTAATTTAATATTATTACTATTGCTTTGTCAACAAGTCTTTGGATATTCTGGCAATAAAGCTATTTGATTTGATTTCATTTATTTAGTTTGGATGTCAATCATTCTTTGATTGTCAAAATGTGTAAAGCAGTTCTATATTTATGTATTTACGAAATCATCAATGTATTTTAGAAAGCTTCATTTACCATCTATTGAATCAAATGCTAAATTCGTACTATTTGCTGACGATACATTATTTTCCTTCTCTGCGGACTCCCTCGCTCGATCACGAGAGGGCTCATTGGGCGGACGGTCGGGGGCCAAACGATGGTTTGACACTAATAAACTTCTACTAAATAACGCCAAAACGAACGAATTGACCTTTACAATGAGGAATCTCGGGGACGAGGAAGCAGACAATTCCACTATGAATTTCCTTGGGGTCACTCTGGATCGTAGACTGCATTGGGGCAGTCATATGGATTCCTTAGCTGGTAAGCTCGGCAGCTCATTGTACCTTTTGCGTAACCTCAGTAGCTGTGTCTCACAGAATATACTACGAACGGCATATTTTGCCGACTTCCACTCCCGCCTGTCCTATGGCATTTTAATCTGGGGTCACGCACCTGTTGCTCAGCATGTATTTGGGCTACAGAGAAAGGCTATACGAGTGGTCGCTGGGTTGCGCGTCAGGGATGATTGTAGGGACGCGTTCAGGCAGTTGGGAATACTTTCAATGCCATCCTTATTTGTTCTGGAATGCCTCCTCTATGTTAAAAAAAAACTTAACTGATTTTGACGCCCATAATAATATCCACAACTACAATACAAGAAATAACAACAATCTTGTACCGTCATACTCGAGAATAAGAAGGTGTCAGAGTGGTCCTAGATACTGGGGAAAAAAATTTTTTAATATGTTGCCTGTTGTTTTTAAAGAAATGCCTTTTAATACATTCAAGGGTAGGATTAAGGCTATACTTTTGGATAGTGTGTTGTACAACATTGATGAGTTTTTTTAATTGTGTCTTTGTGTGATTTTAATTCTGTAACTGTAAACGTATACTTATTTTTTATTAATTAAAACTTTATGACGTATGTAAATCGTAAGATTGGAACATAAATAAATTGATTTGATTTGATTTAAATTTTAGATTTGTCAATTTAATTTCAGAAAGCGTAATAGTACATTACGTATCAAGTTTAGAAAAGTGGAACTTTACTTGACGAGTATGGTTAGTTTGAATCCGAGCGAAGCGAGGATTTAATTTCCATACGAGTCAAGTAAAATCACCTTTCTGACGAGGTGCGTATAATATTTTTTTCGCATTTTGTAAGTAATTACATTATTTTGCGTTTCATATTCAAATCTAAAAAGAACAGTTACTGAAGAAAATCTACAAAAACTTAGTAGGATGACTTCTCGGTAACTTAGCAATATAAACAAGATGTTTTTTTTTGTGTTTGACGACTATTGACAGCATCCAAATAAAATCATATTTGAAGAGTGAATTTCACAAGAATTATGGAAATGGCTAATGAAAACGACTTGGAAAATATCCTAAATGCGGCCAGCAAAGCTTCTTCAAGTTTGCTTCCAGTAAAATCCAAGGAAAGATACGAGAAAGCATATAATATGTTCTGCGAGTGGAGAAACACCAAGAATTTTAAAGGCATTGACCAAAATTTGATGCTGGCATACTTTTACGAGAAGGTAAGCTATTTTATATGGTTAAAGTGTGGTATATAGGTACTAATTTTGTTATTTGTTTTAGGCAAAAGTCCTCAAAGCTTCCAGTTTATGGTCTACGTACTCTATGATCAAAAGCACAATAATTATCAGTGAAAATACGGATATTTCACAATATAAAAAGTTAATCGCTTTTTTGAAACGTCAAAACGACAAATTAATATGAACCTAAAAAATCAAAAGTTTTGACCATGCAAAACGTCACGAAGTTTTTGAAGGAAGCTCCAGACGACACGTTTCTGTTAATGAATGTGGTATTAATTTTTAATTATTTATTAATTTAAAATTAACGAATTTCTTTCTTGTAAAATTGTGTTTTGAATGACATTGACGTTTTATGCAGTAATGGTTGCTATGCTGTAAAGTGACCCAATTCTGTACGATTTTGAGGTCATTAATCTAGTGCATTACTGTATAAAATGCGCAAAAATATATTTCAGAAGGCATCAGAAATTTATAATAAGCACAACCGTTTTATATATCCACTGGTACAAATTAGCTTAAGTATGTCGTTGTTATGGAAATAATTAAATTAATTTTATAGTGCCGGGCATAAAGTGTTAAGTTTTCTTTTCTTTTTGCTCTCGTTACGTGATATGGAACTGCTATACCTAAAATCCACAAAATCTGTCAGGGATATACAAGTCGCCAAATCTAGGAAGCGACAGAATAAAAGTGTTGTACAACCAAATGTTTTTTATCCATATAAGTAACGTTGCCGCTACAATAACAGTGAACTTAAGAGGCGATGTTGTCATACAAGCCGCAATCAGCTAAATGCATTTAAAATAGCATGGCGATTCCAATACTGGGATTCTGATCGCGGAGAAAATAAACGTGGCAACACACAAGGCGAGCATTCACAACTTAAAAGATGTGAAAATAAGCGTGCCGGCAGGGTTTTCGCATTGCTTGATTAATTTGCGTTTTATTATTAATTTATCCATAGATTTTGTGAGTTTTTTTCAGTTGACTAAATTAAAGTTATTAAACTTTATTTAGTGTTGTTAACTGCTTTTAAACCATGGATATTAACGAACCTTCAACTAGTTGTACGCCTACAAAAAGAAATTGAATTAACATTAAAAAAGCGAATAATACAGTCGCAACGGTCATTTTTTGCCTGTGTGTCATAGATAAACGATCAAGAGAGAAGGTGATTTACAACACGCCATCTTTATTTATTATAGGGTTAAGAGTGAATAAAAACATAATAGAGCGTCTTCGAGGTTGCCCAATACGTATCGAATTAAAGTTAACAGTACTACAGAGAAAAGATATTTGGAGAGTTGTGCATTGATGTCGAAGTCATCGTTTCGATCCGTCATTATAATCAAGGATTTGGTTATTTTAATAAATAATATTTTAATTAGTGGCAGGTTCCCTGATGAGCTAAAGATGGTTAAGATTTGCGCCATTTATAAGTCTGGATCTAAGTTGCAGATGTCTAATTATAGACCGATATCTCTGATAAGCATTTTCTCCAAGATAGTTGAAAAGGTGATAAAAAGTCGAATGATTTCCTTTATTGATGAATGTGTTCATACCGATAGCTTCCAGTATGGATTTTTAAAAAATAGTAGTACCCATAGTGCAACGTTAGACTTTATGGACCATCTTATAACTAAGTTAGATAAGGGTAATGTGGTCATTGCTGTGTTTGTTGATCTGCGAAAAGCATTTGATGTTGTTAGTCACAATGTTGTCTTGAGAAAACTGGAAATGATGGGGATTAGGTGTGTGCCACTTAAATTAATTAGGACTTATTTATGTGATAGAAAGCAATATGTTAGTATGGACAACGTTGATAGTGAAGTGGCGGTGAATAATAGCGGAGTACCCCAAGGATCGGTTCTGGGGCCGCTCCTCTATTCCCTGTTTGTCTTAAGCTTGAGTGTCCTGGGACTGGATGCAAGGTATTATACTTTCGCGGATAACACAATACTAACTTACTGTGGAGATAGTGCTGAACAACTCGACATGCTGATTAATGACGACTTACTAAAATATTATAAATGGACTTTAACTCAAAATCTTAAGATTAATTTGGATAAAACCAAATATATGATATTTAGGCAAAAAAATAAAAAAATTAATAATTTAGAAATAAGAATAAATGATGTAATATTGGAGAAAGTTTAGTCAGTCAAGTATTTGGGCCTTATGCTGGAGGGAAATCTAAACTGGTAGTACACATATTATACAATAAAAGTAAGATTATTCCTCTGATTGGCGCTCTATTTAGATGCAGAGATTTTTTAACAAATAACGCCAAGTATAAAATTTACAATGCTTATATCCTCTCAGAAATAAGATATCTTTTGCCTATATAGGGTACCTGTGGTAAAACCAATTTTGAAAAAATACAAATCCTCCAGAATAAGGCATTAAAAGCACTATTTAGATTGGATTATCGGACGCACGCAGAAGATTTATATCATATGCTGCATATTTCACCCATCGCTGAGATACTCAAGATTGAACAATCTAAACTAATGTTTAAAATATCAAAAAGTTTGCTAAAAACAAATACTACCATTGTCTATGTCAACGAGATTCAGTTATATGACACGAGAGCAAGCAATGATATACAATTAGGTACTACTAGAACAAACAAATCTGTCTATAATCCGATAAGCGAAGCTTCGAAGATTTTTAATAGTCTTCCTAAAACTTTAAAAAATCAAGTAACCTTCAATTCATTTAAAAAAGAAATAAAATTGCATTACACCTAAACAATTGCCTTTTAATAACTATTGCCGTTCCTCCGATACCAATACTTAAAGTATTGCTTAGTTGTTTTGGTATTTGAGTATTTTTATATATAAACTTTATAATCTTGCAATTATTATACTTGAATAAACCAAATATGTTGAAAAAAAAACTTTAATTTGTTCTTAAACGTTTTTGTGCCATATAATTCAATTTAATCCTTCAAACTGTTCTTTTCAGAGCACAGGCCTGCAGGGCATTTGCGATGACGTGATTTTTGCTTGTGAAGCTCAGTTTTTATATAGAAATAACTAATTAAAATACAGTTGGTCTCTATCACCCACAGAATTTATTATTATTATTACAAAAAAAAAAGAAAAAATATAAAGAAGTCTTATAACAGGCGTTTTACAATATTTTAAAATGAGTGTAAGACTTCAAATTCTAGGTATTACCCCAAAAATGATTTTCTGTGGTGCTTCTCAAGAAATTTATTAAGTAGGCGCTCATTACCTGAAGTAAATCTTTTATTATATGTATTAATTGCTAAATCCTATTTATTATGCCTTTACTTTATTAGTACTGCGAAGAAGAGGGGTTTTAAGTTTATGACTCCAAACAAAATTTATATTTTAATGTCAATTGGTTCATTCGAGCTCTGAGTTTTGATCAGTAAACCAGTAAAATTTATTTTTTGTTCAGTTTTGTACATAGTATTTGATATACATTGCTTAAAAACATGTCTAGCCGGTGTTGCAAAAACAAACCAGATGATTTTTGTTATATTTGTAGATATTTCGTCTTGAAAAAGTTTATGAGACCAATTGGTGAATATGTGAAAAATGCATATCATGCTTATTTCAAAATTAAATTAGGAGATCAAGATAAAGATTGGGCACCACACGTTGTTTGCAAGGTATGTGAAGAAAGTTTAAGATATTGGGCCAAAGGCAATAGAAAAAGCATTCCTTTTGGAATACCGATCGTTTGGAAAGAACTGAAAAATCATCATGATGATTGCTACTTTTGTCTTTGTGATTTTAAGGGGCATAATAAAAAAGCTTTGAAACATATTTTGTACCCAAACAATATTAAAACAGCTATCAGACCAGTTCCTCACAGTGATGATGTACCTATATCTATACCCCCAAAGCACTAAAAGACGATACTGAAAATTCCTCAACTTCCGGCTCTCTACAGGCTATGGATAGTAATTTTGAACCATCAACCTCAGGTCAAAACCAACCTCAACTATTTTCACAAGCTGAACTGAATGATTTAGTAAGAGGTTTGGGACTTTTAAAACACCTTTCTTAAGTACTGGGGTCTAGGTTGACACAAAAAAATTTGCTTGCCCCTGAAACTACCTCCTCTTGGTATAAAAGTCGTAAGGCTGAATTTGTAAAATATTTTGCACAAAGCGGACCACTTGTGTACTGCCAAGCAATTGCTAATGTAGTTACTTATCTCGGAGCTCCTGAGTACACACATTTTGACAAGAGATTTTTCGTCGACTCTTCAAAAAGGAGCCTTTGAGCTGTTCTGTTACATAATGGCAATGTTTTTGCTTCTGTTCCGCTCAGCCATTCAGTTAATTTAAAGGAAAACTATGAAAATTTAAAGGAATTACTTTTAAGAATACAATATGAAAGGAAGTGTGTAGAGATCTAAAAATGTTAGGCCTTCTCTTGCGTCAGCGGTCTGGATTTACTAAACTTCCATTTTTCCTGTGTGAGTGGGATAGCAGGAATCGAGAACAGCATTGGATAAAAAGAAACTGGTCACAAAGAGAGACTTTAACACCTGGAACCAAAAATGTAATTCGCGAAAGACTTATTGACCCTCAAAAAGTTTTACTTCCACCACTTCACATAAAACTTGGACTTATGAAACAATTTGTTAAGGCATTAAACAAAGAAGGAAATTGTTCTAAAAATCTGTGTAAAACATTTCCGGCTCTGTTAGAGGCAAAATTAAAGGAGGGAATCTTTGTAGGGCCGCAGATTAGGCGCTTGATGAAAGATACAGAATTTAAAGATGTAATGGAATAGGGAAAAATATGAATGGAATGCTTTTAAAGAAGTTGTACATAAATTTCCAAGGAATTATAAAGACCCAAACTATGTTGAGATCGTTGAAAATATGCTGGAAAAATTCAGGATTCTTAGTTGCAATATGAGCATAAAAATTCACTTTTAACATTCCCATTTGGAATATTTCCCGGAAAATCTTGGGGACGTGAGTAAAGAGCAAGGTGAAAGATTTCATCAAGATATTAAAGAGATGGAAAAGAGATACCAGGGGCATTGGGACACAAAAATCATGGCCGATTACTGTTGAATATTGAGAAGAGATCTTCCTTTAGCTGAATATGACAGAAAAACAACCAAAAGAAGCTTTTCTGAAAAAGAAAAATGTTTTCTTAAGAAGCGTAACGAATAAATAACTATTTTTAATAGTCTCTATGTGTATATTTTGTATATTTTTGTATTTTTTTCTGTATTATATTATAAAATTGGCTTATAAATGAAATAAATTGTGTTTTTTTTTCTATATTTTTGAATTTTACTGGTTTCAAAAATAACCTTACCTTATACAAAAAAGCTAAAAGCAGATTTGAAATCAGCGCTACCCAATTACTAGAAAACAGTTAAAATTTTTAAATCAACTTTCAAAGTGTTAAAAAATGCAGGCCTGTGTTGTTATCGTACTTTCGTGTTGGTGGTAAGCAATTATGAACAACAGTCAAGAAACGGTACAACAAAGTTACTTTGCCACCATAGTAACATTTCGTTTCGTTTTTATATTTTATTTAATTATTTAGTATTCTAATTCATTCTCGATTTCAGAAGAAAAAACATTATGTGCACCTCGCAGGAAAATCAATTCCTCCTAGAATAAACAATTTACTATTATTATTTAGAGAAAACACCGGCGCATCATTGCAAAGCATGTTAACTTAGACGCGACTGATGAAAATTTAAAAAACCTTTATTCTGGACAAAATCTATTTTTATGTGTGCTCTGCATCTACGAAAATTAAATCACAAAACGGTTTTAGAGATATTGGGAAAAACATAATTTTTCTTTAGTTTATACACCCTGTACCTCAGAGAAAAAGCGGTTGCAGACCTATGTTCATATAAAGAATTTTTCTTTTAAATCATCCAAGGATTATGGAGCTCTAGGATTCAATTATAAAAAATTATGTCAGTGTGCATACTTACTTACTGACCTGTTTTAAAAAAAATGTTGTTCAATAAAACAAATCTTAATAAATAATTAATTCAGAAAGGAAATTATATATAGTCATTCTTGTAAACTACTCTTTCAGGTGCACCACTCAACATTAAAACTGCTCACTAAAATGCCCTAAAATGAATTACTTTGAAAAAATACCTGTCGATGGAGCTGTAAGGCTGACACCAAATTAGTGGCAAGTCGAGAACTAATTTATATTTATTTGTGACCATTTCAACTGAGGTTTACCACGGATAAGCCTGAAAACAGATATAAAAGACACTGATTTACTGGTGTGCTTCGGGTTTATCTTCTTAAAGGTGTGGTGTGTTAAACACCGGGGTAACTTTAAAAGTTTGTATAAATTTCGCTTTTTCTCATATTCTCGGACGCAAAGCAACCGTCCGAGGATGAAAATGTGATATTCCACGACGTGAATATACTGTTTTTGCTGCGATCGAGAATGAAATAGAATAAATTGCAAGATTGTATGTACGTGTGATATGAATAAACGAAATTCTCTACGTGAATGTGTAACTTCCGGCCTAGGCCGGGAATGTAATATTCTGATACTGCTTTAGTATGTCTCATTGCATAGCAATGGTTAACAATACTAATATAATGACTTTTGTGACGTCAGGACAGGTTAGAAATATGTCAGTTTGTGGACGAATGAAGAAAACTATATTTTTCGGCAACACTCCGGAAAGTACCCTTTCCCGGACGTTTTTCTTTAAGAAAGTAGCACTTTTTCGGCCTAGCTCGGAAAGTACGTATTTCTCGGACTAGGACGGGAAGAAATACATGATTGTTATCATTGCACATAATAACCAAATAATATAGTCCATCTAGAAAGTATCCGGAATTGTATGTTTTTCCTAATTTTAATATTTTTCTTTTTTGTAATATTTTTTGACAAAAACAATGCATCATATGGCTAAAATCGCATGACAACACCAACTGTCAAATATTGTTGACTTTAAACAGCCTTAAGATTTGTGAAACAATGTCGCAAGTAGAAAAACAAAAACAGGTGGAATTTTTGTATAGGAAAGGTGCTCGAAATTTTAAAAATTTAGTGCAATAGGCTTGTTACCGATATTTTTTTTATGGCATTCAATAGAATTCAATAATCCAGATAAGCTGTTAAAATTTCAGCCCTCTGAGTATATCCAATCCTTAGATATTCAATGTTAAAGATTGGGTTTTAGTAAATAGCGCTTCGCCGACTCGTGACGTCATTCTGCATAAACACCACGGTGCGAGGGTCGCCAAACGCGAGCGAAAATTTGCTATTTGCTACACATTAGTCAGTAATTCATTATAATCCATCAGAAGGAGGTGTTTCCAATGTAAATGATTGTTAATATTATTATTTAGAGAATTTGTAGTTGAGATTAAGAGTTCAGCAATCGAAAAATCATGTTTAAATTACATAGATTCAGATGGAAAGATTAAAAAATGCTTATTATATCAAATTCAAATACAAAAATGTATTTCAGTAAAAGAATGCGTCGAATTTCCATGTCGCATCCGGATTTTAAAAAATCAGAAAAACACAATATAACATTGCATTTTTGATGATTGATGTTAAATCTGTTATAAAACAACCGCAGTGACAAACAATGAATTTTGGGTGAACATTTCTTGAAATACAATATTGTAAATTATTATTTTTGTTTATTTAACTGCATAATAATTACTTTGCAAACTATTTGCACTATTAAATCTAAATATTTAACCAAACTTAAATGAAACGCAGCATGGGGTTGACGAATAGCAAATTCTCTTATTCTACAAATCACTCGTTCTACAAGTATTCTTAAGCTTGCAATCTTTTTGATTCCTTAATTTCTTGCTTAGAATTTTTTCAGCTGGATGATGGTGGTCTAACAAGTTGATTAATATTGGCTGCAAGTTGGTTTTCGAGAAGTTTAAAGCCTCTGTTGGCAATCCTGGGCCCCAGGAATTAATTTATTTATCCAACACTTACATATAAAGTGAACATTATTAGTTCAATTTTAGGCTAATAAAGTAGCTTATAGCTCACACCTGGGTTATAACCATAACTCACTAGTGGGAATAATAAATGAACACGTAAGGTTTACTTCTTTTTAAATTTCGGCTGAAGATTCTTCCATATTTTGAAAAACTACACTCGAAAATAGCAAAAATAATAATTTTATTTACTGCCTTCAAATTTTTGTTGGTAATCAATTCCATAAAAACAAAAATCACTTTAGCCTACTTTTACGTGTCAAATTTGTCATTCAAAAATATGTCAATTAAAATATAATACAGGGTTTTCCAGTTTACATTGATACAATATAATTTTCTATTTTTTAATAATATCTATCAAGTGTTGAATACAATTTTGTATGGTACTTGTGTGTTAAGTCATATAAATCACTTTGGAATTAGCCCACTTGGCCTACCGCCTCAAGGGCTAACCATTTCCCAGCGCGACTTATATATTATAACATAACACACTTGTACTTGTACCATAAATAATTATTAAAAATGTCGATTCCTCAACTATCATTTTCTCAGTAGTTCTACCACTAAAACCAGAAGAAATATAAGAAATTAAACCATTAGGTGCTATTACGTATTTCATGGTGTTATATCCTTTATATATTGAACATGAAAGAGACTATATAGCATCGGTTCACTTGGTTTTTGTATTGAGATTTCAAAACAGGGAATAGGAGGTTTTTCTTGAACTTCAAATAACGATTTAAAGTGAACAAATGGATAAAGGTGACCTGCTAGTAAAGTTCCTGTTTTTGAATATAATTACATACTTTGACAACTTTTACACTAAAATCGTTAGCTAATATTCTCTAGCCTAAATAGTTCTTGAGTTTTTCTATCAAGAAAAATGTTCTGTTTTGTATTTCTTCTGGAATATCTATATGTTTTCTACTATCAGAATCTGAATCGGGCAAGCTTAGTTCTGATAAAATAAATATTGTTGTAGAGCCGTTACCACTACAAACTGAATCGGTACTATTTCATTCAATATTCATTCAATATAAATTTCTGAAGTTTCAGGAAGTAACAAGTTATTAATTAAGGATTTCTGTTCTTTTTTAAAAAAAATCGTGACGATGGTTTCGACCTGTGGGCCGTAACTCGATCTTTTTGACAATCAAAAAAACCTTGGTACTACTTTTGGCTTAAGTTTGATATTTCCTTTCTTCATTGTCTTTATGTACACTTAATTTTATATGTCTTATCTAAAATAGGTTATAAATATCATATATTTTGTTGCCTGCTTTCACATTGGCATTTAAGCTTACGTTAAGATCATCCTCACAGCAATAAACGTGGGATTTGTCAAGAGTAAAAGCATCCCGACGCATAGCTTTCTGCCATACTTTTCTAGTTGCAGGATCAAAAGGTACGTTTATAAACAGATTTTCTGGGGCATTTCTGGAAGTGCTACGGCACTCAGGAACCACACAATATTTATTAGAAACTTTATTCTTCCTTATTTTAAACCAGCAAGAAGATAAAAACATATAATTTTACTATCAAACGCCGTTTTCCTAATAGTGGCGGGGATCCGGCGGAATCAACGGCTCGAAAGTGGAACGATAAAATCGAGTTTTTTTTTCTCGGTCGATCAAGCAGGATCCCCCCGTTATTCTAACATGATTTATCGGTATATCCGGAGGGTCGGGGAGGGGGAGGGCGCCCTTTAAATCTCCCTGCAAAAGGTTTTTCTCGGAAAACTCGGCCGGGTTTGATCGTACAAGAAAAAACATACATAGCAAAATTGAAGAGCTTGACAGAACTCGTAAGATCCCTCCAAGTTGAACCCGATATGTCAATTGGTTTGCAAAATACCGCGATTTGAATGTGCAAAAAAAAATTCAATTAATTATTTCTCGGAAGGGAGTGGAGTTGGGGCCTAGACTCTTTATGAATAAAAGGGTAACATCAAGCACTTTCATGGGTCGGAGAGGTTGGGAGGGTGGGACAATTAGGAGGGGAGTTATGGGCGGAAAACGAGGGTTATTCAAGCGCTTGTTACGCGTGTTCTAATTGAGATAGCGCAAGCAGCGAGGGTTTCGTTTAAGCGATTTTTTTATTACCTAAAAGACTGCATTGGCAAAAAATTCTTTTTTTTTGCAAATGCGCGCTTGGCGCGCAAAATAAAAAATGTCAATTTTGTCACTTGCGTTTTTAGGCATGATGTAGGGGGATGGGGGACAACATTTTTTTGCCGCTGGACGGCATTTTTTTTTTAGCTTTAATTTGAGCCCCACAAGGACCTGATCCGACAATTAGGAAGGGAGCTAAGGGCCGGCAAAGTCTTTGCTGGATAGCGGGAGAACGGAGAGGGGTTGGGGGTTCTAGCCGGACTTAAAGGAAAGGGCAGGAAATTTTCTATTTATTTAGTTATTTTGCAATTTTCCCAAGTCCATATCTTGACCGCCCGCGCGAGTTACAAGTTACATTTTGCAAACCAATTGACATATCGGGTTCAAGTTGGAACGAGCTTACGAGTTCTGTCAAGCTCTTCAATTTTGCTACGTATGTTTTTTCTTGTACGATTAAACCCGGCCGAGTTTTCCGAGAAAAACCGTTTGCAGGGAGATTTAAAGGGCGCCCTCCCCCTCCCCGACCCTCCGGATACACCGATAAGTCATGTCGGAATAACGGGGGGATCGTACTTGATCGACTGGGAAAAAAAAAACTCGATTTCATCATTCCACTTTCGAAAACTGGATCCCCACCACTAAAGTCTGTGCGTTTTAAGAAGTCCGCTAAGCCATAAAACCTCTTAAGCATTATGTCGGTGGCTCTCAAACAATAAATTATATTGAAGGTAATTTTGGATGTTGATGAATTACATTTTCTAAATAAAATAATTTAAAGTAAATAAAAAATTAGTTTAGGTAAAGAAAAATAATAATTTTTTAGCTTTTGTAGTATTCAGACAAATTAGTTTTACGAATTCTTTTTTATAAAGTTTTGGTTCTAAAAAGAACCGATTTTGTAGTCTTGCGACAGAACGTACCTACTTGTAGATAGGTACTACTAAAAGTAGTCTTCCTCTGCATTTGAAATTTCACCCATGCTTTCAGACTCATCAGAATCAACATCATCGCCATCATCATCATCATTCGTAATAATTAACGGTCTTACTTCGTCTATAACCTGTTCTGTCTCATAAGATTCAAAAATAATTTTTTCTGTGTGTTCAATGCATTTCCGCCATTCTTCTTTGCCCGCTTGGCTAAGCGCCTCCTCCCATAACTTTATAACGCTAGGCTTACCGATATTTTTACAGGCATGTTTGTCATAATAGTTCTTGCTAATACCCCATACCAATTCAATTGCGTTGTAATGACAATGGTAGGGCGGCAATCTCAAAACTTGATGTCCATATTTGAGGGCTAATTCGTCAACAACATACTTTTTTTAAATGACTGCTCTTTACACTTTGTGACTACAAATTGGGGAAACTTGAAGCTTTTCCAAAAAGTAGCACTCGCTGACGGCAGCTTTTCACCGGAGAGCGGTGTTGGTCCTGGGTTAGGAATACTTACACTTTTTTGTAGGGCGCCACCCAGTTTTTTTTGTTAATAGAGTAGGTAGAGCTTCAAACTGGGAAATGAGCTCTATAAGGTGAGGTGGTGAAAATTAAAATAAATCTTAAACATTGGGATAGCTTTCAATCAGTCTTTAATAGTAATTAAATTAGTGATGTTAAGGGGGTTAATTATGTACAAGAAAAAAGGCGAACATAATATTATCATTATCCTGAGACTATTGCGGTTTAAGTATGATTATTAAGTATTTCTGTATTAATTGAGATTTAAAAATGCAACGTATTCTGATGTAAAAGTAACTTAAAAGTTATGCACTGAAGCTAAAAAAATTCGACGCTAAGTACCTAGTATATTCTTTGGCCAAAGATATATCCCTTTTATGTACATTTATGTACAATCATATTACCGAAAAAATTAAAAAAACGTAGGTAATGAGGAACGATCAGAAGACTTGCTTACATTGCTAGATTATTAAATGAAAAATGATTACTTCGAGATGTCGACACGGGCAACATCCCGCTTATGCACCCTTATAAAAAAATGATTAAGTAAGTGAAGTAAAATGGTTACGGTGTATTGTAAAATCGTTAAGAAATAATAACGGAAAGAACTGGCCTTAGGTCCATTGATGCTTTGGCTGGAACAACAGCTTCTGGACGGCAACGGTGTTGGTAGCCTTACCACATGACTCCGTCTAGGAACCGGGTCTTGCAACGCAGCTGATTGCAGACCTATGGGAGTCCATTGATGGAACTGAAGGGAGCTTTACTAAGTTCCTGGATTGAACTAGTCCCTGAGATGAACAATTCTAAATTGGTCCAAAACCACAGGCACAATAACGCCTAGTTATTAAACCTAGCGTGAAACCCTGCAAGTAACAACGAAAATAACCAAAAAGTTCTAAAAACTCAAACATTAGGACATCTTACCTCTTTACTGAGGGTGCACTACCACCATTTCGGGTTCACAACACGGCAAAAACAATATCTGGACATTTATACTAAAAATCCACTTAAAATTATGGGAAGTGTTCCCGAAAGTACCTTTACATGGTGCCAAAAAACTCTCAAAAAAACTTCGAGCATTAAAAATAAACGTGATTCTCCGATGCTCGACAAAGAATCCACACCAATTCCGCGGGGAGCTAAATCGTACCTTACCATGGTACTGCGCGAACGTCCACCCGTCACTTATTATCTGCAACGCCCATAACTGGTACTACCTATTAAACTATTGTAGGGTGAATGCGCTGGACTTTGGGAATATGAATAATTGTTAATAATTTAGCATTTAAAAATTAAAAATGCTACACTGCCTCCCTCCAAAAAGAAAAAAATTAAGGATTTGCAACCCTTAAATTTTTTTTTTTTTTTTTATATTCTCCTGCTGTTAAGGCCCATGATGTGGCCATATGATGCCATGATACCATGTTGTCAGATTGCCAAACTTTTAGTACTTTGATAACTGTCGCGTATCACTCGTCCGCAAGGGAGGTCAAGATTGGTATGTCAAAATCAGTAAGTTACGAATCGGATTAATGTGGTAAATAGGTAGGTCTCTTAAAAGTTGACAACTAGGGAGGAAATAAGTTCAATTTGACATATTAACTAGCATTAACTCTATACACACTATATACACTAAAATAACCTAAGGACGAACGAAGCCGTACTTATAACAATAAAATCCATTAAAAATTCTCTAAAATTTTTCTTTATGGAATTTTCTGATTTTTAACCGTCCTGAGCCATGTAACATCTTGGTTTAAACAGCAAACCTACGTTACGTCAGGCAAGGTTGAAAGAACTGAAGTTGCGGCTATGCCCTGGTGCATCAGTTCTAACTTGCGTTAAGTTATGATTTAAATATCAAGATAGGAAGTTTTAAATTTACATTCTTTGTGTCTTTTCTTTAGGGTAAACTGAAGATGAATTAACTAAAAATAGGTATAATACTATTATATAATATATAATATTACAGTATATAAAATATATATTTTTTTTTCATAAGATAAGGATAAAGTAAGATAAATTTTAGGAGATAAGAGAATCTTGATCATCTCCTGAATCATCCGGAGAGCCACGGTAAGGTAACAAGTCTTTTACGTGCCACCTGCCGGCCTTAGAGCTGTCTACATTTTTCAATTCATAGACTAAGGGAGATAGTTTTTTGGAGACAATAGATAAGATATGCTTAGGACTGAGTTTCGCCGCAAACTTATCCGCGGCGCTGGACAACACCTTGTTCGGACGCCATACTTTTTCACCAACAGTAAAACTTACATCCCGTTTCCGAAGATTGTAAGATTTTGTATTTCGTTCATACGCTGCGTGCAATCTGCGGCGTATATCGACAAACAAGTTGCGAAACTCACCCAAATTTTCAGCATATGTATTTCGGTCGCCAGGTAAAATTTCTATAGATTGGTCTGGAGGAAAATTATCATAATATTCACCAGATAACGGGACATGTCGCCCAAACATAAGATATGCAGGTGGGAAACCAGTTACCTCGTGAATTGAAGTATTAATTGCTTGCCTAATTTCAGCTATATGTAAATCCCAATCACCATGTTGATCTATATAACAGCGGATAGCAGTAGTAATGGTTTTATTACTTCTCTCAACAAAGTTGCACTGCGGCGAGTAAAAGGGAGTAAACCACTGTTTAACCTTATATTTTTTACATAGATCTTTGAGCCGATTACTAGTAAAATTTGTGGCATTATCAGAGATGAGGATCTGAGGTACGCCAAATATAAGGAAAATTTGATTTTCCAGGATGTCTATAATAAAATCGGATTTAGAAGACTTAAGCGGAAAAATAAAAGTGTATTTAGAAAACCAATCAGCAGCTACAAGTAGCCACTTACTACCTCTCTTTGAGCGCGGAAAGGGACCTATAAAATCAAGAGAAATTATTTGGCCAGGCAAGTCGACTACTTTTTCTTTCCCCATCGTACCAATCTTGGGTAAATTAGAATGTTTTTGTGCGCCGCACACTAAACATCCACGAATAAATTTTAAAACATTCGATCTCATTTGAGGCCAATAATACAACTCCTGTACCCGATGCAAGGTTTTCCGAAAACCAAAATGTCCACTAGTGGGAGGTACGTGGCAATCTTTGATAATGTTTAAACGCTGACCCTTGGGAACCAAGAGTTTCCACTCTCGCTTGTTAAAAGTATAAGGAGAACGACAAGAAATGAATTTTTGCACCATATCATCGTCAACTCGCCATTGAGGGTAATTTTCAGGTGACTTACGAATTTTGTCACGAAGAGAAACATACCAGGGATCTAGGGAAGTGATGTCAATGGATAATAAAGATACTTGTGGAGTTAAATTTTGTGAGATAGATGGACTATCAATATTCGTATTATTAGGAAAACAAGAAGGTATCCGGCTTAAGGCATCTGGCACCAGGTGCATGGAGCCTTTTCTATGCTGTAAATCGAATGTATGCTGTCTCAATCTAAGCAACCAACGACTGAGTTTACCAGAAGGAATTTGTAAGTTGTAAAGCCAGAGCAAGCTGAAATGGTCTGTGATCACGGTAAATCGAGTACCCTCTATCCAAGGTCTGAACTTTTCAATGCAGAATATTACCGCTAAACATTCCCGTTCAGTTACTGAATAATTCCTTTCTGCTCGAGACAAGGTACGGCTCGCATAAGCAATTACTTTTTCTTCACCATCAATAAACTGAGTCAACATACCACCTATTCCCACATCTGAAGCGTCGGCTTGAACATAAAACTTTTGATTAAAATCTGGTTGGGCCAGAATAGGTGCGCTAACCAGCTTCTGCTTAATATACAAAAAGGCTTCTTCCGCTTCGTCATTCCAACTAACCGCTTGTTTTTTCTTTTTGCCTTTAAGAAGAGCATTTAAGGGACTTACAAGGGAAGAAAAATCTTTTATAAACCGTCGATACCACGAACACATTCCGATAAATCGCTTAATTTCTGTCGAAGTACAAGGGCGAGGGTAGTTTACCATACACTCGACCTTACTAGGATCGGTAGCTAAGGAATTGTTACCAACTATGAAACCTAAGTATCTTAAAGACGTTTTAAAAAATTGACATTTCTCAAGGTTAATGGTAAGTCCTGCGTCTGTAAGTAATTTCTTGGCAGTGTTTAATAAGTCAACATGATGTTCCCATGTAGGAGAACAAAGCAAAATATCATCAAGGTACGAAAATATGTGCGGTTCATACTTAGGGCCAAAAATTGAGTCCACTAGTCTTTGTTGTGTCTGCGCCGCATTGCACAGGCCAAAAGGTACAACGGTAAACTGGAACTGTCCACGACCGATTACAGAAAAAGCAGCTTTCTCCTTGGAAGCATCATCCAACGGAATTTGCCAGAATGCTTTTCGCAAATCAATGGAAGAGATAAACTTAGCATTACGTAAATTATTTAAAATACGGTCAACATGAGGCAAGGGAAAGCTGTCATGCTTAGTCAAGTTGTTAAGAAAACGCCCGTCAAAGCAGAATCTATATTCACCATTTGGTTTTTTAACGAGTAACGTAGGAGAGCTCCATGGACTTTGCGATTCCTCAACAACTCCCAATTTTGTCATGGAGTCTAACTCTTTATTTAAAATTTCTTGCATATAAGGGGAAAGCAAATAGGGTTTTTTCTTAAACGGCAAACTATCGCCGGTATCGATAGTAAGTTTATATTTATTGGTCCTCCCCAACTTATCCTTACTATCAATTTCTCTATACGAATCCAAGACTTTTTGGGCCTCTAATCTTTGAGTTTGCGTTAAGTCGTCCAAGGTACAAAGTTTAGGAATACGAGAATCTTTAGGTAATTTTGAAGTGGTATTAATATTAAAATCGTTACAACGAATTAGCCAACTATTATTCTTAAAATCAACCAGTAACCCAAAGCTTCTAGCGAAATCAGCCCCGAATATAAAAGAATGAGTCACTGAAGGAACAACTAAAACTTTAATAAGTTTGCAGGAATTATCGATAAAAATTGGCAAGTCGGCAACACCGCTTATTTTTTGAGAAACTCCATCAGCTGTAACAATATTTCGGTCTGAGATTGGATTTATCTTAATTTTAAACTGTTTCAATATCTTTAGTCCTTCTGCTCCTGCTATAGAGGAATTAGCCCCTGAATCAAATAAAACACCTATATCCTGATCAAACAATTTAACCAAAAGATAGGGCCTGTTATCAGATTCTGTATTTAAAAATAAGGGGAGTGCTTCAGAAATTCTATCGGCCTTGACTTTATAAAACTTAGAAACGACCTTTAGCCAACCTGTCCAATCCGCCTTATTGAAAAAACTATGCCTAAACTTATGAGTGGCCCTGTTATAAGAAGCGGCAATGTCTCGACTACCAGTAGACATTGAGCAAATTAGTTTTTTGTACACCTTGGGCACGACGAAATTCTGACATTTGGTTCTCCACATTTATAACAAAAGGTTTTTCTTTTCTCCCTACAAACACTATACGTATGATTGGGTAGACGACAGTTAAAACAAACCACTTTATTTTTATTAGCAAAATCTTTTTTGCTCTCCTCCATTACATCTAGACTGTTGTCCCTAACCACTGATTGAAATAAGTTCGTCCTAGGGTTAGGCTTATTAAATTTGGAAATTTTATGACTGCCCTGATTAGATCCTGAAGAATGAGTACTATCCAAATAAGAAATCTGTTGCGTAGATTTACGTGAGGTAATATAGGAAGCTTCCTCAAGCTTTCTACACAGAGCGAGTAACGTTGCCACAGAATCAACTGTTTGTAAGGCAAGTTGACTAACATATTCAGGTAACAAATTTTTTCTAATATATTTTAATTTTGTGACCTCCGCAGGACAAGCAGCTAAGCGACTAAAAAGATTTTCTAATTGAGCAACATAAATCGTTACCGATTCATTTTTCCTCTGTCTTCTTTGTCTGATCGCTTCCCAAGTCTCGTCATCAGCAAATGGCGATAAAAAATCTTTTTTTAATTGTTGAACTAAGGAATTCCAAGTTGAGACTGTCGACTTAATACTTCGATACCAAATAAACGCGTCCCCAATAAAAAATTCTACGGCCGAATTAAATAACTGCTCGTCGGTAGCTTCACGCGCTTGCGCTAGGTCCGTTACACGTTCCAGAAAATAAAATATCCTCTTAGGATCGCCATTAAATTTAATTCCCCATGTCGATATTGGTTGTTTATTCGCAGAACAGGAAATAACTGGGTTTAGGTTAACAATGGGAGTGGTGGTCATCTGAGGGAACACAGAGGCAGTTCCAGGTGATGACGGATCAACAATAATTTTATCATCCAAGTCTGCTTCCAACTTAATACATGAGGCATACGACTCGTTTTTAAATTTAACAATATCGTCCGGATCAATGTCAGGAATTATAATACGCTTAACGCGCCCGATAAGGTGATTGATTCTGGATTTAATGCGCGAGAAACCGGAATCAGTGATGGTTCCCTCAAAATCTGTTATTGCATCCGAAATAGAAAGAATACTACGATTAATTGCTTGTTCTTCTAATATAAAATCATATGCATAAGCTTCCGAGTTTATCTGACTACCTGGTCGACCACTAGCTACCTCTTTTCTTAAAAGTTTTCCCAAAATTTTTCTTTTCTCTCCTACATTACGGCTAGAAATTACCGCACGTATTGCAAGCTCATAGTCGAGTTCGTAATCGAGGAGATGATTGCAACTGAAGGAAAGATCCATTATATTTCAAAAAAAATATCCAAATTAAACTAGGAAAATACAAGAAACTTCGGTTTGGAAATTACTTGAAACGACCAGCCAGAAGGTATGACAACCACCGGAATATAGAAAACATTTAAAAAATAAAATATAAAAAAAACGCAGAAAAATTAAATCTCGAAATAACCGGTATATTACAAAATATCCACCCGGTATAGTGAGTCAAGTGAAACCCTATTTTTAGGACCACCTGTAAGAGAAATAATTAATGTGACTACACTAGGCTTAAGTAATTTGATAAAGTTTCAAAAATAACGAACTCGCTGGTAATAAATTTTAATTCACTATTAAAAAATAAATGCTTGAAAATGGTTTTAATAATGTTCCAAGGTGCACAGCTTGTAAATAATACAAAATACTGCTTCGCTTAAAGACTTCGATCGCCTTATCTGCATTAAAATAAAAAACTCGGTACTCTTTTTTGTCTCAACACGGACTTGTGCCGTCTGAAATTATTGATTTCGGAAACGTATTTTATTTAATTTTATTCTTTATTAAACCAAATTAATATAATATTATCTTTTCGGTAAAAATAATTTGAACCAATTACTTAGATTAATAACTTACGGTGACCTTTTTATTTTTAAAAAATAGATCAACCAACCTAATAACGTTTGTCAGTCCGCAGGTAGGCAAGCGACAGAAAAACAGAATTAGAGAAAATAATAAAATTGTTCCGCAATCCGGGGTAGTTTTTGAAAAGGAATTTATGGGGTGCACTAATATACACTCAATACTACTTTAGATAACTTGAAATATAATTAAAGGACGACTAGATTGAAGCCTATCTCAATAGAAAAGTTAGGAAAAATTCTGGAAAAGTGCAAGCAGTCGGGCCCCGCGTTAATGGGCGCTATTTTATGTGACTACAAATTGGGGAAACTTGAAGCTTTTCCAAAAAGTAGCACTCGCTGACGGCAGCTTTTCACCGGAGAGCGGTGTTGGTCCTGGGTTAGGAATACTTACACTTTTTTGTAGGGCGCCACCCAGTTTTTTTTGTTAATAGAGTAGGTAGAGCTTCAAACTGGGAAATGAGCTCTATAAGGTGAGGTGGTGAAAATTAAAATAAATCTTAAACATTGGGATAGCTTTCAATCAGTCTTTAATAGTAATTAAATTAGTGATGTTAAGGGGGTTAATTATGTACAAGAAAAAAGGCGAACATAATATTATCATTATCCTGAGACTATTGCGGTTTAAGTATGATTATTAAGTATTTCTGTATTAATTGAGATTTAAAAATGCAACGTATTCTGATGTAAAAGTAACTTAAAAGTTATGCACTGAAGCTAAAAAAATTCGACGCTAAGTACCTAGTATATTCTTTGGCCAAAGATATATCCCTTTTATGTACATTTATATACAATCATATTACCGAAAAAATTAAAAAAACGTAGGTAATGAGGAACGATCAGAAGACTTGCTTACATTGCTAGATTATTAAATGAAAAATGATTACTTCGAGATGTCGACACGGGCAACATCCCGCTTATGCACCCTTATAAAAAAATGATTAAGTAAGTGAAGTAAAATGGTTACGGTGTATTGTAAAATCGTTAAGAAATAATAACGGAAAGAACTGGCCTTAGGTCCATTGATGCTTTGGCTGGAACAACAGCTTCTGGACGGCAACGGTGTTGGTAGCCTTACCACATGACTCCGTCTAGGAACCGGGTCTTGCAACGCAGCTGATTGCAGACCTATGGGAGTCCATTGATGGAACTGAAGGGAGCTTTACTAAGTTCCTGGATTGAACTAGTCCCTGAGATGAACAATTATAAATTGGTCCAAAACCACAGGCACAATAACGCCTAGTTATTAAACCTAGCGTGAAACCCTGCAAGTAACAACGAAAATAACCAAAAAGTTCTAAAAACTCAAACATTAGGACATCTTACCTCTTTACTGAGGGTGCACTACCACCATTTCGGGTTCACAACACGGCAAAAACAATATCTGGACATTTATACTAAAAATCCACTTAAAATTATGGGAAGTGTTCCCGAAAGTACCTTTACATGGTGCCAAAAAACTCTCAAAAAAACTTCGAGCATTAAAAATAAACGTGATTCTCCGATGCTCGACAAAGAATCCACACCAATTCCGCGGGGAGCTAAATCGTACCTTACCATGGTACTGCGCGAACGTCCACCCGTCACTTATTATCTGCAACGCCCATAACTGGTACTACCTATTAAACTATTGTAGGGTGAATGCGCTGGACTTTGGGAATATGAATAATTGTTAATAATTTAGCATTTAAAAATTAAAAATGCTACAACTTGCTTAAAAGTTCACTTTTTAAATATAAATTTTCATGGTTTATGTTTTTCTTTGACAACCACCCTTTTATTTCTTCCTTTTTCCAGCTGCTTGTAGGGAATTTCTCTTCGAGTCTCGTATGGTAAGAGGCATTGTCTAAAACAATTAAGGAAGGTTTTTCTAAACTTTTTAAAAGTTTTTCCTCGAACCAATGCTCAAAAATTTCAGCATCCATATTGCCGTGATAATCATCAGTTTTTTTTGTTGATGAAAATATCAAACTGGCATTTAAAACAAAACCTACTTCATTACCAGCATGTAATATAATATACCTTTTTCCATTACTTGCACGGGTACTTGAATAACAATGCTTTGAGTCATCCTGCCAAGACGTTTTGGTTGAAGTTCCGTTTGCAAATACCCATGTTTCGTCAAGAAAAACAACTTGTCTTGACAATTCCGATTTTTTGTTGTTTAAATAATCCCTTAAAAATTGCCATCTTTTCGAAACAACATTGGACAGCTCGCAAAGCAGTTTTCTGTTGTTCGTTTTTTTATATTTGAAACCCATATGTTTTAAGATGATGGACAAACTGTTAGTTCCAATATCGCAAAGTTTTTTCTGCTTTATCTTTTCAAGAATAGCTTTGAGGGTAACATATTCCTTGGCTTTATACATATCATAAACAATATTCCTAATAGAGAGTTTTATCCCTTGGGATAAATCCAAGGTTTTTGAATAGAGTCGAACCCTTTTATATAGTCTGTCCAAATCCTCTTCACTCTTTTTTCGAAGTCTTCTTAAGGTCTTCTCTGAAATGCCGCAAGCATCAGACGTTCGTTTTTGCACTGCCAAAACAGACTCTAACGGGCCCGAGTTATCTTTTTCTAAAGTAAAATAACGTTCCACTTGTAATACCAAACGGCGTTCACCTGGAGATAAATGCCTTCTAGGCGATGTGCCACCTTGCTGAACATTTTCCATAACTTTGCTTAATAACTGATTTTAATTCACACACAATGAGAAACAAACTGAAAGTGAAAAGCACAACTACTTATTTAAAATAAAGTAGAACATACCATCCCGCACTTCAGCAAATTTTAATTATTTCTTGGAAAATAGTAATTATGAAGATTTAATTATAATAATCCCAAAATAATGTCATTATCGGAAAAGTATATACCTGACAAAATCTTTAACATATTTAACCATCCCGCACTTGAGCAAATTTTAATTGGTTCTTGGAAAATAGCGATTATTATATAGATTTAACTATAATAATAGCAAAATAATTTAATTATCTATTTAATTATTATTTATGCTCAACGCGTAATTCTAAGATAATTTTGTTTTGAAACCGCTGATTTCGCCCAGTAATAGAATACAGTAAACCAGTGGGATGTTCGGTGTGATCAAGTATAGCGAAGGTGCGAAGATATTGTAACTTAACCGACTTACTGTTTTAAAAGCGATAACATCCCTTGGTGATTTAATCCGATATCGGACTTCTTAAAATGCACAGACTTTATAAAGAAACACAATAACGCGCGCCACACGCTTAGTAAATCTCGACCGTCATTCGATCAGCATCTGCAAAGTGACGTCACGCGAAGCTCCGCCCCGTTTTCGCGCGGTTCAACTTTAATAATCTATTAAAGGGCTTAAATGTTTGAAAAAAAACCTAAACATTTGGAAATGACCTTAAAACTTAGTCTACATTCGATTTCTAAAATAAAAAAAAATGTTGAACGGGCCTATTGACTGAACTCGGAAAAAGTGAAGTATATGAGACAATAAAGAGAATAAGAAATTGCGCAGATATGAGACCAGTTTCGGGAGACCGCGTAAGATTCGCTGAAACAATTTAAACAGTTTAGGATGGCAAAATCCGCGCCTAGGGTTTCGAAAATTGGGTAATAGATATGGAAATGAACGAAGAATAAAAGTGTGTCCAGAAACTGTCCGCATGTCACTGAAAAGATAAAGCTACATATCAAGGAACCCCAAAAAAAATCCCTGCAATGACACCTCTACAAAGGCAATGAAGAATGGATTTTTGTCGACATTTTCGAGAAGATAATTTTAGTAATGTATTCATATCTGACAAAATTTGTTTTCAGGTTGGTTCAAATCACCTAAAAATTATACCAAAAAAAAAAAACGTTACTGTTCAAATTTCCTACTAAAATAATGGTTCGAGGAGCAATATCTCGTGATGCATAAAATAGTTGACATTTTGCTTTTTAAAAGTTTGCATGCTTTTTGGTCGCGATTATTGCAGTAAGTAATGGGAAACAGTAGCGAGTTAAAAAATGTGACGAAATTTGCAAACAGCAAAATTATGACCTGAAAAATCAAAGTTAAAGGTACGAAATGTCAATCAGAAATTGCTAAATCTTTTACCCTATGGGGCATGTGCTCTATGCTGAAAAGTGTCGTTTTAGTGAAGAATAATGTAAACTTAGACACGTTCCCGAAGGTTCTGACATTTCTTAATATGAAGAAATTTGATCATAAAGCAAAGAAATCAGTACTTTTCAGCAGCGAGCAGAGCAATAAATTTATTAGGGAAACAGATAATGAAACTTACCTAATGCTGAAGATAATTTGAACAAAAAATCACGATTGTAGAAAATAAGTATCAAGTTTGTTTTTATTTTGAGGTAGCAACAATTATTGGGTTAGTTCAGGTTAGGCACCTGCTAACCCAATAATTGTTGTACAGAGGGGAAGAACTAACAAAAATGTCAATTGATCATATAAACGACAAGGAACACAGGCTGCTTGTGAAAATACCGGATTCGAAAACACACATTGACGGAACTTTTTTGTTGTAATTGAGCAAGAAAATTTGGTATTGTATAGGCAATATTTATCTTTACCGTCGTCCCATGCTCCACACAACAGATTAATTTTAAATTACAAAAAAGGATATGTTCGATTCAGCATGTTGGTATTCACAAATTTGCAGGGCATATAGGAAAGGGCAAATCGGGTATTGCTATCCACATTACCTGGTCTCGCAGTGTGTTTCAAAAAAACTAACCTTTTTTTTGTGATCTCGAGGCGTGAGTCGACAAAGGTCGGAATGGCTCTTCTAAGTAAATGTCAACAAATCGAAATTGCCACGATTTTGCTATTGAAAAATAATTCGTGAAGAAAGCAAAGAAAATGCCGGGCTAAATTAGTGGCTATTAGAGAGGAAAACGTTTAGCCATATTAATATTCTTAAAGAACTAGAACCAATTAACTTCAAAAGCTTCCATTCCTTGGCTCTGCATGAATTACCGTTGTAAATATACCACAGACAGGGCACTTCCCTATAAATGTATAGCTCAAAAATCTCTCTCCAAGCTTGCTACTTCCTTTCAGACATTTTTAATTGAAAAAATAAAAATTCGCGGCAACTCTCTGTCAGAATTAAAATATGCCGTGCTGTCCACACAATCAGACTTGTGCAGGGCGTTGGAGTATCGTATGGTTGCCTCAACCAACCGCCCGATCTGGATTTTGTCGGTCCGGCATGCCACCTAACACACTACCTAATTTGCAGAGGCCCTGTAGATTGGGTCTTGCGTAGAGGCTTTAAGGATTGCAGAATATTTAGAGCTACCTAATTCTCCAAATTATGCAGGACATTACCATCGTCGGACTTCGGCGATGTTATTTGCTGATAATGGAGGAATTATCACAAATTTAAAGAGACACGGTAGTTAGAAGTCTACCAATGTCGCTGAATGATAGATAGACAATTCACTTACAAACTAAATTAAAATTGCCAAGACCATTCCAAAATTATAACATTAAAACAATCAACATTAATCGGATACCTTGCTTTCATGTTCTGACCTTAACAACTGTCATGTACCAAGCATTTCGAACAAAGAAAATCCTTTTAATATTAACGATTTTTCCATTTTCAATATAAATATCAACATAAACAACAACTAAAATTTTCCGAATTTTGTTCTACAAACAAACATTATAAAAAACGTTCTTTTTTATTTTTTATTCTACATGTTTGCCGAAAAAGTAGTGTACATACGCAGCAAGACTGAAAACTGTTTTTTGAGCTAGCATACTTTCAGAAAAGCGAAATTTAGAACTAGTTTTATAACTCGATCACCAACAATACTTGCCCAGACATTAAGTGTGGCCTTCCCTCGTTCTGTGTGGATTGTCGTCAGCCCAATAACAACAATTTTATCGGTTTACGTTACCATTTAACATGTTGATTAATCAGAAAAAAAAAATCGTTAGCTCGCAGAAGTGAAGTCTCCTATCAGGATCATCTTCTGTCAATTCCTGAAAAATTGTCATTTTGTAAGGCTGAAATTTATGCGCACGAAGAATTTTTACTCCTGCAGATTGACTTATTTCGTGTTCGGTAGCTAGCTGCATGGTGGGAATATTAGGGTTTTCTTGAATACCTAATAGTACATTTACTTTAACCTCGTCATTGATCGCACTCTGTCGATGAATATCTCTCTTTCTGAAATGCCCATTTTCTCTAAACTGCTTTTCAATATTTCTTGCTTACTGTACTGTATTATCAAAAATAATCATTAGAAGAGATTTTCGAGAGTGAGACACTTTAAAGGACAAAGCTGCCATTGGATGAAGTAATAAACCATCTGGAAAGCTTCCTCTGAAACTATTACTGTTAGTAGAAGGAAGCAGCCAAAATATAACCGAATCCCTAGTAACCATGTGTGAACAACATCTTCACAAAATGAAATGGATCCAACAACGGATAACTAAAAGAGTTCTAGAATATACCATGAAGAATGAAATTAACATACTCACGGTGACCGTCCATTGGAATATTTCGGAAAGTATTTGAACCCTGAAATCTTGAATATTGGTGTTTTCGGAGACGCTCTCTTCAGATGATAGAACAGCGACCTTATGCGATTTTCGGTTATACCGAACATTGTATCAAACTTGCCTATTTTAAATGGAGCACCCTGTATAATATTTTTTTTCTCCGCTCCTTTTTTCATTTCCAATAACTTTTATTAATTGTTTCTGTGCTCTACTCTCAGACTCTATTGCTCCTTGCCGATGAGCCGTAATACGGCGAAACGCGTCCAAGGATTGGGTCTGACGAAAAGAAAAGCGACAAACTTATTTCTTTTACATCGCGTTTTCGGTTCGCAGAAACCGACAATTGGCTTTCAGCGCCACCTGACGTTAGATACCTACTTGTGCGGGTTTCATTCCAGCGTTTGGTCTTCTCTAAGTCCTCGCTGGTCAGGTTGGGTGAATAGCTCGACTGCCACGAGATGTCGCCACGTGCAACATCTTGCGCATGTATCTATCTACTCTATCAGTTTCTGAGAACAAAAATTGTTCTTCTCAAATTTTGATCTTTAAAGGTGTCGCCTAAAATTGATTATCTTTTCAAAGATAAAAGAGTAAAACTCGAAATTCCAGTTGTGGAATTAAATATTATTGCACTTGCTAAAAACTTTTTAATACATTTTTGTACTTATTTATTTGAGGCAACTACTAAAACTGAAACCAAACTCGATTTAGGTAAGTCCTTTATGGTGCCTCTTGTCAATGTACTTTCATAGATTCCTTTTAGTTCCCCTGAAGATGACTGTATGTATGGTCGAAACATGTAGGGACGTAAAATAGTTTAATTTTACAATATATATAATTTGTGGAGAAAGACAGATGTTTTGTTTAATATGAATATATAATTATATTATTGTGCTCTGTAATAAATTGTCAGAATATAAAATTTTAATTACCTTTGATCTTTATCAAAAAACTGAAAAACCTTTCTTTAAAATCTCTGCATGTGCATTGTTGCACCCGCCACGAATAAAAAATAAATTTAATATGTCAGCATTTATTTGTATACGTATTATTCTCCATTTGCCGACAGTATTTCCATTGAATGAACTCGGTATCAAAACGTATTTTATTGATTTAGTGATTGTTAAGGGAAAATCTTATAAAATGTAATATATGTTTTCGTAGTCTACTTTTTAAAGCGGTCCTGTATCATAATTCGTGTACTGCATGGATACCAGTTGCACAGGTTTCAGCCACTGATTACGTGCTTTGTGAGATAAACTTATCCTGCTGGCTCAAAGACAAAGGGGACTACCTAGTTCAAAATATCCCAAATTAAAAACCTCCTTAGCTTAGGTTAGTTACGATTATTTTTTCTAAATGGCATGCATTTTAATGTATTTGCTTTATTAATCTCGTCTTTTTAATGCTGAATTGTCAATATGGAACAACTAGCATTGTGTTTCTCAGCAACGAGAATTGCTTCTTTTTCTTATTATTTGTTTTCATCATGATAAATTGCGCAAAGAGAAAATACTTTGGATGCTCGGACATCGGCTGTTAGTGCATATCTCTATAGGCAGCAAGAGGTCTCACATCTCAACAAAGACCTGGAAGAAACTCCGTCTTGGGGTGACAGTAACCAAGTACCAACCAATTCAACACTAAAAGGACCCAGGCGGTAGTTTTTTCTAAGAAAGTTAATGTTGAAGAACCGGACATGGCGAGACACTCGATTCCCTTGGCTTCATCAGTTCATAGTCAAGTTGTGGCAAATGCTAAGGCAGCCTGGCAGAAGCTTGGAATATTTTTTAGAACTAAGAACCTCTATGCACCCCAACAACTTTTGATGCTCTATAAAGCCCAAATTCGACCATCGCTGGAGTACTGTTCGCATATTTGGAGCTCTACTCCTAAACATACCCTGAGATTGCTAGATTCCATTTAAATAAGAGCCATTTGCTTGATCGGTGACCATGACCTGATAAACAACCTGGAAAGCCTTGAACATCGAAGGCAGGTTGGCGACTTGAGTCTATTTTACAAATATTTTTATGGCAAGTACTCAACGGAGCTCCATGCCATTGAAAATTATGTCATTAAAGTGTTTTAAAATTTATTAGAATTTAATTATAATACAGAAATAAACATTAGGACTAAGTAAGTCTTATTGGGGTCGATTTTTTAAAATATCAGATGATCCGTATAGCAACCAGTAACAAAAGGGTGGAAAGCTATGTGCTTCTCAACAACGAGAATAACGTCTTTTTCTTATTATTTCTTCTCGTTTAAGATAAATTGAGCGAAGAGAGAATACTCTAAAAAGGTCGGAGTAATAAATCAAATAAAATCAGTAAAAATAAATTTGATTTAGGGACGACATAGGATTACTTTAATAAGCCTGCAAAATGCCGTAAAAATAATAAAAGGTGTTTCATTAAGGGCGGCCACTGGACATATCTCGGAAACTACTGGGCATAAAAATTCAACACACACACACACACCCACACACACCACTTTATTTAAATTAAAATATTTTTTACTTCTTTAATAAAAGCGTTTTCTTTCTTTAATATTTTACTATTTACTTGCTTACTGTATGACTAATAAGTTTCCTTCTTTTTCGTTAAGTTGTGCTCATTAATTTTAGGTAAAATCGAAACTAATTTGAATTCAACTAGATTTTGGCATCCCCTGAAGATGGACGCCTGAAACATGCAGGGAACACAACAACTCCTTTTAAATATACGTTGTGGACAAAGACTTAATTCTTTAATTTTCGTTTATAATACTGTCTTCATTCCTTACCAAATGTCTTCTGATATGACCTGAATGAATCCCACACTTTCCGTTTATCCTAGACGAATTGCCAGTCGCCTAAACACTCTATAGTGCCTTCGTTCAGGATATCTGGCAGCGTATTCGTGGTTCCGCAATAGGTGCATTTTGAAAACATTCAAAATATACGGCTAGCATATCGTAAGCCTCGGCATTGGCATTGGCATTTTTGAAAGATATGTGGCATTATGACAATAAGTATAAAGAAATTCAAAAAAATCAAGGAGAAACTTTTCTCAGCACATCACCTTTCAAAATTAAATCAGTTGAAAACTAGTCCTATAGATGGTTCTTTGCTGGCTCATCATTACTTCCACGTGACTAAAACTGTGTGAATCTAATCAAAATTACGAGATTCAATAAGTGAAAACAAAGTCTAAGTTCATAAACGTCAAAATTTTCAAGGCTAGCGTTCGGACTTAATAATAATAACAAATATCCATAATTACTTACCGCCAACACGAAAGTATGATAAAGATAGCTCTGACAGTTTATAGCAGCCATGTCAAACTCAAAATCACTGGTTGGCCAAAAGCATGAAGACCATAGACTAGGTGGGCCGCAAAACCTAATCTTAAAGAAGACAGACTACTGAAAATCTTAACGAAAAAAAGTACTATTATGTTAGATTAGAAGTATATTTATTAAATTTCCAATAAAAAGGACATTACAAAAACTTACAAACATTAACTTCTTTTGCCAGATATTTGACATCTTTTGTCTTTAATTAAGTTGTCTATTTGTGGCGTGAATTTATCGGCGGAAATAACTTTTAAAACTGCGTCCAAGTGTGCGTCCGTCAATCGCGATCTTGCGGGAGATTTGTTTCCTTTCATCAAAGAAAATAATTGTTCACACTTATAGGTACTTCCAAACATTGACAGGATTTTACAGACAAATTTTCTCATTTCTTGGTATTGAAAAGGCAAGTACTTATAAAATTCGAATGTACCAACACTATCAAATTTTTCTTTTAAATGGGTTTGACACTGAATCTCAATCACTTCCATCTGCAAGTGAGGGGGAACTTTATCAATATCGATAGTGAAAAGACCAGTAAATAAAGAAAAATTGTTTTCTTGGGACTTAAAATCCTGAAAACGCTTTTCAAATTCTGACAGAAGGCTTCCCATTTTCTCTGTATACATTTTGTATGATATTGGGCCACTTGTACTTTCCTGATACGCCTTGCAAGTCGGAAAATGTGACAGATTATCCACCGCTAACTGGTTTTTCCACAGCATCATCTTACACTTGAAAGCTTTAACATGATCATGCATATCTGTTATAACTTGACGTGGTCCTTGCAATTTCGTATTTAAGTCCGACAAGTGTTTTGTGATGTCTACCATAAATGAAAGATCTTGTAAAAAAGGTACGTCGGATAATAAGCTGACATCTTGTTCTTTCACTTCCATGAAAAGGCGTATTTCTTCTTTGAGTTTCCAAAACCGATCGAGAACCATAGAACACGAAAGCCATCGCACTTCTGCATAATAAGGTAAACCAGTGTACTCACTTTCTAAATCACGTAAAAACGCAGAAAACTGTCGCTGATTCAAGCCACGTGACCTTATGAAGTTTATCATTTTTTTCACTGACTTTAAAACGCTTTCCAACTTGATCACTTTTGAGCATAAAACTTCTTGGTGGATTATGCAATGAACATGATGAAAATCTGGTTTGTCACTGCCCGTTTCTCTGATCTTTGTTTGTAATATTTTAATGAAGCCATTATTTACTCCAGTCATTGAAGGAGCTCCGTCTGTTGCAACGGAACACAGTTTTGACAAATCTAAATTGTACTTTTGCAGAAGTCCATAAACAGCATTGAAAATATCCTCCCCAGTTGTTGTATCATGCAATGGTACTAATTCCAGTAATTCTTCATAAACGTTGATATCTCTATCAACAGCACGAAGAAAAATAGCGAGTTGCGCCACACCACACACATCTGTACTTTTGTCACAGGCAATAGAAAATGCAATGAAAGAGTCTGATTTTGTTTTTATCTGTTCGCTTATATTGGCAGCCAACTCGGTAACTCTTTTAGCGACAGTATTCCGGGACAAGGATATATTTTGAAAAGCCTTCACGCTCCCGGGACTTACAATTTCCGCGGCCTTTACAAGGCACTCTTTTATAAATTCACCTTCAACAAATGGTTTTGAGTGTTTTGCGATCAACTCCGACAGTACGTAGCTCGCTTGAACGGCAGATTCATTTTCTTGCTTTGGACGTGTAAACATAAGCTGTTGATCTTTTAACCGTGATTTTAACTCTTTTAACTTTTCGTTTCTAATCATGCCTGTATACTTGTCAAACTTAGTTTTATGACTATCATAGTGACGTTTTATATTATATAATTTTGGGACACCGACTGTACTGTTACAAATCAAGCAAATAATTTTGTCTTTCACTTCACAGCAAAAAAACTCTAATTCCCACTTTTCTTGAAAGATACGATGCTCATCTCCAAGTTTCCTCTTACTTCCACTTGGTTTTGAAACAGACATGTTAAAAACTTTATCCGAAATAAATAACGATAAGTACTGTTACGTGTTGTAACAATAAGTACGCAACTAAACTCGCAATTCTATCGCAACTGACTCATAACTAACTGAACAACTGAACTCAATCGAGCGGTATTGGCTTATATACGGATTGTGATTTCTCGACAGTTCTTTCCAGAATGTTCAGGTAGCGTCATCTGTATTCTCGCGCGATAGAACTTTCCGGAACAAGCCAGGCTTTTAGGTTGAGCGCGCATCTTAGTTCATGCTCCTAAACATAGATGGCACTATTTGGGCCATTTTTTACCAATCGTAACAGTACTTTATTTTCGGTTTTTAACAGGCTCGCGGGCCGCATTACATGGCTGTTTTCAAAATTGATTCGGGGCCGCAGGAAAATGCTCAGTGGGCCGCATGCGGCCCGCGGGCCGCATGTTTGACATGGCTGGTTTATAGAATTAAATTGAATTTCAAGGCACAAAACGTTTACAAACAAATTAAAGTTTGACAGATCAAAACGATGGCTTTGAAATCAATGGACAACTCTCTAAATATCTCTTGTCTCTGCCTACCACGTTACTTTGAATTCGAGGCGTATTGCGCAAGCCTGGAGACGCTCAATTATGTTTTTATTCACTTTTAAGTTTATGATAAATAAAGATGGGGAGTTGTAAATCACTTTGTCTCTTAATCGTTCAGTTACCCATCGTTTTGATCTGGTCAACTGTAATTTGTTATCGAACGTTTTTGTGGTTCAAGATTCAATTTAATCCTAAAAACTGTTCTTTTTAGAGCTATTTTTTTTATCATACTTTCATGTCGGTGATAAGTATTTATGGATATAAGTTGTTATTTACTTATTTTAAACGCTAGCCATGAAAATTTGGACGTATATGACCTTATAATTTGTTTTAACTTTTTTAATCTCCTAATTTTGATTAGATTAATATTATTTTAATCACGTGCAAGTTCTGACGCCCAGCAAACACCACGCTGTATATTAGAATTATGTCTGAATTATAAGTTTCCAGCGATATGTTATTAATTTTATAGTAGTTTTTGGGCCATTGGAATAATGGGTGACAAACCTACACAACCATAAAGCTTAAAAATATTTTTTTCGTGTAATTCTTGATCACGGAACTATGAAAACAATCACTTCTTCATTAAAGGGTTAAAAGTCATTCTTTTAGCAATAACTCCTAAATGAACAAATATCTCGAACAGGGGTTTTTACGTTTTTATTTGCAAATTGAATCTACTTTCCGATCATGATATAATAATTATATTGTATGATTTAAGTTTTTGAGATAAAAACAAAAAAACTCCTATTATTGCAAATTGCGCCCTCTAGTATTTTATTGAAGACTATCGTGTCCCCTGGATACGCTAGTTAAAAGTAGTTTCATTTCTCCTCAAAACAAGCCTAAGTTTTTTGAAATCGGATTAGTCGTTTAGAAGTTACAACGATTTAAATGATTACACTTTCAAAAGCTTCCCTAACCTAAAACGAATTAATTCAATAAACATATTTAATTGAAAACGAGCCACAAAATATTTTATTTGTCGAATTAAATAATAATAATAATAATAATAATAATAAGCTTTATTTCAAATTGTGTTACAATATAAATCACAAAAATCAGCAATAAATATCAAACACAAAGGAAATAGTGTCAAAGACAGTGACCACACTAAGTTTGAGTTTAATTGTATGTCCATACAAAAAATCATCAATTGAGTACGGCTCTAATTCAACTAGTAACCTTCTAACTTCGGACTTAAACAATTTAACATTACTAATACATTTAATTTGGTTTGGCAGGTGGTTGAACAATTTGAGACACATATAATGGGGACTTCTCTCTGTCATTGTCAAACGATGAATTGGGTAATCAACATTTAGTGTCCTTGTGTTGTATGTATGAAATACTTGCAGTTCAAAACTTCTACGATTTTTAAAAAAGAATAGCAGTGATTCGTGGATGTATAGAGCATATATCGTTAATACACCCTCGGACCTAAAAACTCCCCTACAGCTTTCCCTAAATTGCATTTTTTTAATACATCTAATCAGCCGTTTTTGAACTACAAATAAATTCTGCATTTGACTATTTTTTCCCCAAAAAATAATTCCATATTTCAGCACCGATTGAAAGTTTGCAAAGTACATTATTTTTTGTGTTTTTTCATCCATATACCTGCCGATGACTCTAATTCCATAGCATATCGAGTTTAATCTATTTAACAAAATACTGATATGATCAGACCAGTCAAGAAATTCATCGATGTGCAAACCCAAGAATTTAGCACTTTTTACAATATCTACATTTCTGTCAGACAATTTTAAACTGGTCGGTTTCTGAATCCTACAAAGCTTAGTTCTAAACATTATTATGTTAGATTTTTCTTTATTAAGCAAAAGTTTATTTTCAGTAAACCAGTTATTTGCTTTATTAAAAATGTTGCTGCTTTGATATGTCAAATCAGCAACATTCTTGCCTCCAACCAGTAAGTTTGTATCATCAGCATAACACACTATAGACTCATCACTGTGTGTAACTATGGAATATAGGTCATTCACAAAGATAACAAACAAAATGGGTCCGAGTATGCTGCCTTGAGCAATTCCTAGTTTATTCTCTAAAATATCTGAAAAATGGCTTTGGCCATCCCTTACAATTTTTACACTTTGCTTCCTATCCGACAAATAAGACTTAAAAAGTTCAAGTGCATGTCCTCGTACACCATATAAATCTAACTTCCTGGTAAGCAACTCCTTGTCAACACAGTCATAAGCTTTCGACAAATCTAAACAAATACCAAGGGACATTCCATTTTTTTCTAAGTTTTCTAAAATCATTTTATTAAATTGAAAAATTGCAGTTTCTGTTGATTTACCACATGTATAACCGTGCTGGTGTATGTTAAACAAATTACACTCTTTAAAGAAATCCACCAATCTTTCACACATGGCCAACTCAAACAGCTTTGAAAAACCCGGCAAGAGACTTATTGGTCTATAATTTCCAATTTTTTCTGGATCACCCTTTTTATATAATGGCTTTATTAATTCTATCTTGAGCTGATTTGGAAAAGTACCCTGTTTAAAGGAGCCGTTCACCAAAAAGCAGAGAACATTTTTGATGTGAGGTATTGTTATTTTTACTATGTTAGTGGGTATTTCATCAATGCCACTGCTTTGTTTGTTTTTTATTTTATTACCCAAACTACAGATTTCAGCTGCTGTTACTGGTCTTAGGAACATAGATTTATTATTTACAGTGATTTTACATTGAAAAGGTTTAGTGTCTAACTCAGTCATCATCTGTGATACTATGGACAACATGTACTCATTACACTGATTTGCTATTTTCTTAGGATCACCAATAATTTGAACGTCATTATTTTTATCATTCTTACCAAGTACTTCGTTACATATTGTCCACATGCACTTGTTTTATTGTCGGAATTTCTTACTCTAAAACTATATTGTTCGGATCTTGCTGCTCTTAATAAATTGTCATATTCCTTCTTTACAACTGTGTATTCTGTTTTAAATGCATTAAAATGTCTAGACAATGTCAATAAAACATCTAACCTTTTCTTACATTCCCTAACATTTTCATTTTCATTATATATATGTTTTTTATTTTGATTATTATACACCAATTTTAAGGGAAAGCACTGATAAAAAATTCTGCTGAAAAGATTCATAAATACACTCCACTGCTTATTGACATCATCTCTATCACTTGCAAATACCTCATTCCAGTCTTGTTCTTTTAGACATAATATAAAATTTTGTTTACTTTCTTCTGAAAAAATTCTTTTGTACTGTGGTTTTTTAAAGCTACCTGAAAACTCTTTTAAATTCAGAACCATTTTCTGAGCAGTATGATCCAATATAAAACTGTCTAAAACTAATGTTTCTACATATTTACAATTAACAAATATATTATCTATACAGCTAGCTGATTGTAGTGTTATTCTTGTATTTTCAAAAACAGTGGAAATCAAACCAAATGATGTCATTAATGAGAGAAAATTTGTCTTATTGTCATTATCTTTCAATAGTTCTATATTAAAATCGCCCATAATAACAATGTTTTTATTTTCAGGGGAGACCGTAGATAGTATATTTTCCAAACAATTTAAAAATATATCTATATTACCTTGGGGCGGTCTGTACACAGATAATACTAATAGTTTTTCTCTATTGAGGTTACATTCTACCGCTGCACATTCAAAAACATTTTTGATAGATACCTGGGTTATTTTGTTCCTAGGTTTAAATTTCACTGTTTTATGCACATATACAGCACTACCACCATGTTCACCACGTTCTCGACAAAAGAAACTTCCTAATATAAAATTGTCTAATGCTAGATATTTAAGTTCATCACAACTTTTCCAATGCTCCGTAACACCTACTATAACACAGTCCGGATTATTGCTTAGCATATTGTTCATACCATCAACAGAATTCCCCAAGGATTGTACATTTTGATGTAGTAAACTATAGGTTTTAAACGAGTTTTGATTGTTTTTACTTATTAATAGATTTTTTCTAGATTCATTTGTTATAGTCACTTTTTCAATAAAAAATCCTGGTAATTTATATTGTTTCTATAAGCATTTAATCGTCTTTTGTATACAGGGCAATTTTGGTCTCTAGTTGTATGATTTAGATCTTCTAGTTTTAGTTTTGAACAGTTGGGGCACTTGTAATTTTCTTGGCTACAATCCTTTCCCATATGTTCCTCTCCACATTTATGGCAGCATTCTTTTTCGGAGCAGTACTTTGATACATGACCAAAGCCTGAACACTTAAAGCAGAGAGCAAGATTTATATGCTCTTGTACATGAACAATGACCAAATCAAAAAATATTTTCCCCTTTTTAAGAAACCACTTAGACATAGCTGGGGATGCCTGCAGTATCCAGTTTTCTTTTGTAGGATTTCGACACTGTTTTTTACCTATAACTTTTATTTTATCATATATAGTGTATCCAAGTTCTTGCACAATTTCACTATTTAGTCTTTCAATTTCCTTAACAAATTCTTCATTTGGAAAACCTTTTTCAATTCCCGTTATCATGAACATAGGATCGTTTTCTTGTGATTCCTTAATTTTTATTTGGTTATTTTCATGAACTGCGGCTTTTAATTTCTGTTGTTGATCTTTGTCAAAACTTTCCACAATAATAGCCCCCCCTTTGGTTTGTCTTACGTTTTTAAAGCCTCTTCCTACATCTTTGTTATTTATTTCTTTTTTAAATTGTTTAAGAGCATCCTTTGGATCACTGATATTCTCTATGCGTATTAATGTTTCATACTTTTTCATTGTTGGCGTTTTCCAGTTTTCATTTTCCTTTGTTTGTATTACATTGTTTTTATCAGACAACTCTCTATTAGTATTTGTACTAGCAATGTTCGCATATGACATTTTGGTTTCTCTTTCATTAGCCTTTTCATCAAAATCACCGTCTAACTTTGAGTTTAAAACTATATATTTCATGATAACCTGATTTTTTATCATGATGTTTTCTTTTTCCAATTTGCTACAGTTAAAAACAACCAGTGTTAAGAGCTTGTGTAAGTTATTATGCGCTTCTTTAAGATTTTCTTGATCACCACAGCATACATCACTTGGTATTTTCATTGCGATTGCATTAATTGTATCCAAATTACTAAAAATTTGCAAAATTATTTGTTCAGGTATTCCAGCTTGGAGCTCATCTTCTTTAGAATTTTTTTTCATCAAGTCACATTGCCGTTTTTTGTTTATATTTAGTTCGGGACTACTTTCTGATCTTTGCCTCTTATTTGAATTGGTTTCCATGTCATTTTGGTTCATTTTTTCAATATTCGGTGTTTTACTACTGGTTTCAATATTGTTTTTCGCAGGTGGCGTTCGTAGTACATTCTTTTTAGGCTTAAAAACATTATCGCATTCGACGCTATCATTTTTCTGTAATTCCAATTTATCGAATGTCCCTGGTAATTTATCATCACCAACAACACAACTCGACTTTGCCTTCGACGATTCTCCGGTCTTCGATTTTATTATTTTTTGTCGGTCGTTATCGCAAATTCCAATGATTTTGTTAATCTCTGATTTCGATATTCCTGTAGATTCCCCTGAAAAACTTCTTGTTTTCCTTGGAAATGTATTTAACACATTGCTAATTTTTAAATCTTCACTTCTGACTCCATCACTATTTTCACTCATGTTAATTTAAAAATTTAATTCCGCCTTCAAACTGAAATAAACGATAAATATTATGGACAAGATTTTACTACGTGTTGCGATACGATATCTAAAATAAATTTACAATTATAATAACTGACCCTGTGTGACAGTGTGCGGTAACATTAAAAAAACGAAAACCAGTAAAAGGCAGATATACATACAAGAAGATAGAGCCAGCCTCTAATCAAATTTTAACGATTTATTAGACTTCACTCTATCTGACAAAGAAACATATCAACCCCGTTTGAGAAGGCATTGTTTTGGTCAAAACTCGGGCCAAAATCTTGAAGTGATGAAAAAAATAAAAAAAAGAGAACAAAAACTGCTATAAAAATAAGACAGGGAATGATTACGCTGTGTAAAAAAAAAGAAGAAAAGAAAATTAATAAAAATTCCAATATTTTGCTTATTTTTTTGAACATTCATTTGAGGTGTAACAAAGGGGGTGATGCCATTTGAAATTTTAAAGTGGTGGTCTGTGGCGCCTAGAGGGTGACTGGCCCCTTGCCTAAAGTATGGTGGTTCTAGTTCCCCCTACCCAAATAACACTCACACCAAATCGCGTTGTTCTAACTTTTATACTATTCGAGATACTTGCATTGGCAGATTTCAAATTTAAAATTGTTGTGATGTAAATAATTTAAAATATTTTTGTTTAAATTTGTCAGAAATAAAATTAAATGAGATGAAGCCAGTTTACCAATATGTGGGTGTCAACGAATCTATTAGACAAGTCGCGTGTTCTACAGCGTTAGGTGTATCAAAATGAGATTTGGTATAGGTAAATATTATAGGAAGAGGACAGTTTTCGCATATTTTTTACTTTTCGATCACTTCCGGTTTCACCGGAAACGGCTCTGGTTTCGAATTTTTAAATGGAACACCCTGTATATTTTTACATTTTTGGATTTTTGAGACAATTCTGGATCAGAATATGACATTTTAAAAAAGTTTTACGCCTACTTGAATTTTTTAGAGCCACTTTTAATATTGCATCTAGGTGGCCACGATCAGACGCAAACTAATCTAAGGACCTCCGGTGTTGTCAGAAAATTACAATCGCAGCGTTTTAGTTGCTAGTATGATGAATAGGAATAAGACAAGTTGGCAAAATCACATTTTCGTGCCTAACTATTTTTTTTCAAATAGCGACCCTTTTTTGTCAACCACTTTCCGAAAAGAGGATTTTTTGGCGAATCGAACGATACTAATTTATTTGCGATTGGATTAAAAATAAGCTCATAAATTAAATATTACTAAGCAAAATACTGGATATTAATTTATTTACTTTCATCAAGTGTGCCATGGATAGCCATGATGCATAATATTTTACAGTTGTTTTTATTAAGTTAAAAATGTTACTGTAATAAATGTTCAAAGTGCATTCCTCCTTGTTCACGACATATTTCAACTCGTTCAATTGTTTCTCTCAACACGTTTTGTAACATTGCAAGCGTTATACTTCTAAATACCCGTAGAATTCTTTCTTCTAAGATTTCAAGAGTGGCTGAGGCTGTGGTATAGACCCTCTCTTTAACGTACCCCCAAATAAAGAAATCGAGCACAGTGAGATCCGGTGAGCGGGCAGGCCACCGTACTGGACCATTGGTTGCAATAACTTTATTATTAAAATGCTCCATTAAGTAATTAATAACTTCTCTGGTATTGTGAGGCGGTGCCCCATCTTGTTGGAAGTAAATTCGCCGTTTTACTGCTAAAGGTAGATTATCAAGATGATGCTCGATATCATTTTAAAGAAATCTCAAGTATCTAGCCCCTGTTAAGTGACCTTGAAATAATATCGGCCCAATTATTCTGTTTCCAACGACACCAGCCCAGACATTGACGCCAAACCTTTCTTGAAAATTGCCCTCTCTCATTTCATGTTGATTTTGTTGGGCCCAGTACCGAGTATTTTGCTTATTAAATATACCATTATTTGTAAATCTTGATTCATCGGAAAATAAAATGTGGTTGATAAAATTTGGGTTAACTCTATGATTTTGAAGTAGCCACTCACAAAACACTACCCGTCTATCTCCATCGTCAGCATACAAATGTTGGTGTAACTGATATTTAAATGCTCGATATCCGTACTTTTTCAGTATTTTTATTGCTGATTCGTGACTTATCTGCAGTTCTTGACTAATTTTTCTTAAAGAAACCGTTTTATCAACCTCAACCATAAGAAGAACGTTAATCTCAGTCTCTTCATTTATGATAATCGCCTCTTGCGCCCGATTTCTTTCTTGCCTAAAACGATTCTCATCATACGGAAAATACTGATGGGCTGGATGTTGCCGGTTGGGATATCTCTGAGCATACAGTTCAGCAGCATTCCTTGAATTTCTATGACATTCTCCAAATATTAAAAACATATCCACTTTTTCACTTTGAGTATACATTATTTCGACGAAAAATTAAACTGAAATTCAATGAAAAATAGGAAACTTTTACATCTGACCATAAAGCGTTTGTCACTGTCATTACCTAAGTGAGTGTTTTGTTTTCCAATGAAGACTTAATAAAAACAACTGTAAAATATTATGCATCATGGCTATCCATGGCACACTTGACGAAAGTAAATAAATTAATATCCAGTATTTTGCTTAGTAATATATAATTTATGAGCTTATTTTTAATCCAATCGCAAATAAGTTAGTATCGTTCGATTCGCCAAAAAATCCTCTTTTCGGAAAGTGGTTGTCAAAAAAGGGTCGCCATTTGAAAAAAAATAGTTAGGCACGAAAATGTGATTTTGCCAACTTGTCTTATTCCTATCTATCATACTAACAACTAAAACGCTGCGATTGTATTTTTCTGACAACACCGGAGGTCCTTAGATTAGTTTGCGTCCGATCGTGGCCACCTAGATGCAATATTAAAAGTGGCTCTAAAAAATTCAAGTAGGCGTAAAACTTTTTTAAAATATCATATTCTGATCCAGAATTGTCTCAAAAATCCAAAAATGTAAAAATATATAGGGTATTCCATTTAAAAATTCGAAACCAGAGCAGTTTCCGGTGAAACCGGAAGTGATCGAAAAGTAAAAAATATGCGAAAACTCTCCTCTTCCTATACCATTTAGCTATACCAAATCTCATTTTGATACACCTAACGCTGTAGAACACGCGACTTGTCTAATAGATTCGTTTACACCCGGTATACTGCACGTGCATACTAACAACGTATTGTATGCTTGCTTTGAAATTCTTATTTTTTAAAATAATCAATTTCTATAATATTCAGATTCACATTTTTATACCAATTGAAAAATATTTGAAGACTTGTCAAAATTGTGTATCAAAAAAGTTTTCTAAGTCTCTCAAACTTGCGCAGGCTTCAGATAGGCTTAATATTTTCGACACTGGAGCAAGTTCAGGTTCCTTTTCCTTTGTCTCAGACTTGGGAGTAGTTTCATCCGTTTCTTGGATCTCTTCAATACACTCGATGATAGTCAACTCTGCCCTTTCTGTTAATATTAGGAAATAGTTGTGCCAGCGGAATTTGTTTATTGTCGCTGGGGACAAATTGCGCCAAGCCACCGAAACCCATATTAAGGCGTTGGTTATGGTAATATTATTTTCGATTTGGTGAAGAGGACAACCACTGTCTATACATGTTAAAAGCCTCTTAATAAGGTAGCTTCTGTAGAGCATTTTAAAATTCTGAATAATGCCATCTGTGCAGCCATGTCATGTTGTCATGATATCTGCTGTCATCCACATTCTCACCTTCCATATTTACACAGAGCATAATTATAAATCGTAGTTTTGCTGTTTTTTTTTTCAGTTCACTTATTACCTTTCAATGCATATGTTTTTGTTGGCAATGTACTATAGTAAATACCTGTCTTATCTGCATTAAGTACGTCCCTTGAGGCATTATTCTTTAAAATGGTCAATAGCCTCTCTTTCCAAGCAGTTATGTCTTCGATATTGATATCGGCCGACCGCCACATATTTTCTTGAAGCCGACGATGGAATTTTTCTAACCATCCATTTGATGTCATGAAATTATCTTGTCCTAGACATTGAACAGATTCAAGGGCTCTTGCTTCAATTATAGGTCCGGATATTCCACTGCCAGTCTCCTTCGATTTTGGGAAATTTTCTTCTTTGTCCATTGTTTTGAAACAAATTTCTGACTTCCGTTTTATTTTGAAGCAACATAATCACTTGGGTCTTACCCACTTTTCAGTCAGTTTCCTGATACTTAAACCAGTTTTCTCAGTTTCGTCGATTATTTTAATTTTTTCACTTAATGAAAGACATTTCCGTTTTCCCGCCGTCTTCAGATATTCACGTTAATCCCAAAATACACAAAAACTGTTCAAAATGAAACTAATGTTTCTACTACCGACTTATCAGCCTTTAAAGCAAATTAAATGGATCCGCCTGCAATAGAGTAATTAGTGTATGTGACTATATTGCTTAAGCATTGTCGGGTCGAGTTTTACTGTTCCTAATGAATGGTGTTTTTAGCATTAATATTTACTAAAAATTCCAATGGTGAGTGCCCGCGGTCGTTTAACAGATGGATCGGTAAAGAGGAGTATAATATAATGGGATTTTCATTTTTAAATATGGGAATTTATAACCGGTCGTTTAACGGGTTGTCACTTTATAGAGGCGGTCACAAACAGAGGTTTTACTGTATATTGTTTACTTTTAATTGGGCCCTTGCGGCAAAATGCGGAACTCGAAAATTTTTTCCCGGCATTTCTCTTGACCACTTTGGTAATGATCTTTCTCCCTGAATTTTTATGCACACTAGTTTCCGAGATAGGACCCTTAATGAAATACTGTTTATTAATATCTCATTCTAGCTATTAGATTTTAAAAGTATTTCTTGCAATGTTTTAAAAGACATACAATTTTAAATCAGACACCTATTTTGAATCCTTTTTACTTACTGCATCACATTGTGTAGACTTGTAAGTTTATAGTTTTCTTCCTTTTTCTGCTGTAACATTGACTTCTTAAGTTACCTGGCCGTGATTTACGCACTTCCAATACATTGGCGATTAGGGCAAATGTTCTTCTCCGAGACTTATCGCCAGCACGACATCGTGTTGGTGACACCCTCGACACATGGACATTTTTAACGTGGTGACAACAACGTTAAGCCGGATCTACATTAAATACTAATACAATAAAACCCGTAGTAAATAAAATGAATGCCCATTTAGTTATAACATAGCATATTTATATTTGGGGAAGTAGATTGGAAACGTTGCCAAATTAAATACTTAATATTTATACGAATGGTAACTTCTTTAATTAAAAACCCTGTTAAGTTATTGGGTTGTGCGCGGATGGCAATATTGCACATAAATTTTCATATTTTTTGGAGTGTGGATGGCAGAGAAATTTGGATTGTGGCCATTATTTTTAGTGACAGTATAAAAAAATCAACAAACAGCTATTTACACTAAATCCATAGGTGCAGTCTGGTACAGCTTATTCCCAATAATAAATAAATTATCAACGAATATTCAAAACAAGGAAGGGCTATTTACGCATAACAAGAATAAATAATAACCCACATAATATAAACTTGCGTTTTCGTGCACATAAAGTAAATTTTTTGGTTTTTGATACGGTATTCTTCTCACTGTAGACCGGCCTTAAAGACAATCCGAATGATGGCTCTATTAGTCTGCCTACTTTCTGTGATTTTATGGCCTTGCTCCTTCGATTCCGATGGGCTTATCTCACAACTTTAATGACCCCGAGATGGTGTTAAAAAGGAAATAATTAGACAGTCGGAGGCGAGAATCTCTATAATTGTTTCGTTTCTTTCTTTTTTATAAATTTCATTGATAAAAGCCTAAATTCCAGTGTCTTAACCCTATACGCATCAACACTTATATTTATTGTTTCCTTTTTCTTATTTCGAATACTTGTTTAAATGGGTAAGTTTCAAAGCTATGTAAACGGGTAGAAGGTCATTTTAATAGATGGTTTAAAATGTCCTATCACTCATTTTGGGACCAAAAATGCATATACAGGGTGTCCGGATAAGGATACGGAGCGGCCATATCTCGGAAACGATACGTCCCACAGATCTGAAAAAAAAGCTCTCATCATAAAAACTGCCAAGAGAAATTCAATCAAAATAATTTTAAGTTTCGGAAATTGCCGCAAGAGGGCGTAACGGCTTATTTATTTTTTAAAGTTCATTTTACGGCAAAAAATGCCACTTAACCGTAGAAAAGCAAATAAATAATTAAAATCAGTAGATTGTTTACTACAATTTTGTTATTGTTATTTTTTTGAATCTCGCCTAATAAAGGAGTGGGGGAAGCCTTTAGGACATTTTTCAAAAACTGTCATTATGTCGTTATCCTTCAACGGATTTTCTATAACTTGGACTTGCTTGAAAGGGAATTACTTGGAGTTTAAATAAATGATTTAGGAATTGTCACAAGTTTCCTGATACAATTTTAAGATGACGCTGTTATTCAATCTAACTTATTTTTTTATTTTTCTCGGTATTTGCAAATTGGATGGTATAATTTTTTTCGGTAGTAATAGGAGACAATTTGCATAGGAAACGATTAGTCCAAACCGCAAATCGATATCACCAGGGGTTTAAAAGTTATTTTGATTTTTCTTTAAAAAATGATACAGTTTCCATTTACCGGCACCCGGTATACCCCTAATAAGCAAGATAACAACTAATTTCATGGCCCACTGTTTAATAAACTATAAAATTTATAATAAAAGTTTAACGAGTCAAAGAAACATCAATAACACTGAATAAAATATGAATATTATGATATGAGATTATGAAAAAGTGCACAAATCTTAAATCTAGAAACAATTAGCAATTTAGCAAGACAACAATAATTACAAATGTTTAAAATATTTTCCGTCACTTCCTAAGCTCTTAGTTATTCTTCTTTCAGTGAAAAACACACTTGCCTCTTACCTCAATTTCAGCCGTGGATAAGCTTCGAACGGCATTTCATATCCTTTCCATCATGTTTTCGCCTAAATTACAAGTTCCAAGTTGGCCATGGAAAAAAACAAATTAATAATTTATTGTGACAAGCTGTTGATGAGTTTTAAACGTCAAGCATCTTATAATATTAAGCATTGTTTTTTACATTTATATTGCAATGCCGTTTACTAACGCAGAAGCGTATGATATGTTGAATATGTATTTTCAATCTCTTGAAAATGCTGTAATAGCGTCGCGAGAGTATGCAATGCGATTTCCACAAAGAAGACACTATTCTCGAGAAGTATTCTCAAGATTAGCTCGACGATTAAGAGAAACTGGTAATGTGCAGCCCATTCAACGACCCTTCCGCATTCGTAGGACACGTAATGAGGTAAATATTATCAACGTTTTGGCTTACGTTCAATACGATCCCACTTTAAGCACCAGAAAAATTTCCCTTAACTTGGGGGTTCCAAAAACAAATGTCCACGAGATTTTACAAACTAATAGTATGCACCCTTACCACACCGTTTTACACCAGGCATTGAACGATACTGATTATGATCGTCGATTGGATTGGCTATTAAATATGATTAGGGAAAATCCAAATTTTCTTTCACGGATATTATGGACAGACGAGGCCACTTTCACTAACGCTGGGGGTGTGAATTTGCATAATATGCACTATTGGTCTGAGCAAAACCCTCATTGGATGAGGCAAGTAGATTTTCAAAACCGCTGGAGTTTAAATGTTTGGTGCGGGATCTTGGAAGGAAAAATTATCGGTCCCCATTTTTTTGACCAAACCCTTAATGGAGCAAGATATTTAGATTTCTTGGCCACTTTCCTTCCACCTCTTTTGGAAGAAGTCTCCTTACAAACGAGAACAAACATGTGGATCCAAGTTGATGGTTGTCCGGCGCATTACTATCGTAACGTACGCCAATACCTAGAAGAGCAATTTGCGCATCGTGTAATTGGAAGAGGAAGCTTGTTTCCCTGGCCGGCTCGTTCACCGGATCTTACTTGTCTTGATTTTTACCTATGGGGTAGGTTAAAAGATCTGGTTTTCCAAGAGAGACCAACAACAAGGGAAAACATGATGGTAAGGATAACAAATGCCGTTAGAAACTTATCCACGGCTGAAATTGAGGCAGCCGTATTATCAACTAACAGAAGAATAATTAAGTGCTTACAAAATGACGGAAAACATTTTGAACATTTGTAATTATTATTGTTGTCTCGCTAAATTGCTAATAAAATTGTTTCTAGTTCTAAGATTTGTGCACTTTTTCATAGTCTAAGTCTCATAATATGATATTATCATAATATTCATATTTTATTCAGTGTTATTGATGTTTCTTTGACTCGTTAAACTTTTATTATAAATTTTATAGTTTATTAAACAGTAGGCCATGAAATTAGTTGTTATCTTGCTTATTAGGGGTATACCGGGTACCGGTAAATGGAAACTGTATCATTTTTTAAAGAAAAATCAAAATAACTTTTAAACCCCTGGTGATATCGATTTGCGGTTTGGACTAATCGTTCCCTATGCAAATTGTCTCCTAATACTACCGAAAAAAATTATACCATCCAATTTGCAAATACCGAGAAAAATAAAAAAATAAGTTAGATTGAATAACAGCGCCATCTTAAAATTGTATCAGGAAACTTGTGACAATTCCTGAATCATTTATTTAAACTCCAAGGAATTCCCTTTCAAACAAGTCCAAGTTATAGAAAATCCGTTGAAGGATAACGATATAATGACAGTTTTTGAAAAATGTCCTAAAGGCTTCCCCCACTCCTTTATTAGGCGAGATTCAAAAAAATAACAATAACAAAAGTTGTAGTAAACAATCTACTGATTTTAATTATTTATTTGCTTTTCTACGGTTAAGTGGCATTTTTTGCCGTAAAATGAACTTTAAAAAATTAATAAGCCGTTACGCCCTCTTGCGGCAATTTCCGAAACTTAAAATTATTTTGAATGAATTTCTCCTGGCAGTTTTTATGATGAGAGCTTTTTTTTCAGATCTGTGGGACGTATCGTTTCCGAGATATGGCCGCACCGTATCCTTATCCGGACACCCTGTATAATACATCTCATAAGCTACTCAGCACTACAGGTTGTGAAGCTTGAATACTTTTAAGGCTGGTTTTGAATTATTGCTCTTACTGTATTTTGAAATGATATACAGTGTGGTCATTCAATTGTGCAACATATGGCAATTTTTTTTATTACCGATTTCTCAGAAAATTTTATTCTTGATAAAAGTTGGTGCATGTTCAATAATCATATTAGGTGCACTTGGAATGGTTCAAATACTTGTTTAAATGGGTAAGTTTCATAGCTATGTATTGAGGTATACGAGTAGAACGTCATTTTATTAGATGGTTTAAAATGTTTGTTTAAAATGTTCTTTCACTCATTTTGGGACCAAAAATCCATATATAATACATCTCATAAACTACTCAGCACTACAGTATGTAAAGCTTAAATACTATTAATGCTGGTTTTAAATTAATGCTCTTACTGTATTTTGAAATGATATACAGTGTGATCATTCAAGTGTGCAACATATGGGAATTTTTTTTATTACCGATTTCTCAGAAAATTTTATTTTTGATAAAAGTTGGTGCATGTTCAATAATCATATTAGGTGCACTTGGAATGGTTGCAAGTCAAACGGCGTACAGGGTAGGTTAAAAAATTTAAAACTTCAATTTTACATATCTTCGTTTAAATTCAAGCATATTTGTAAAATTAACTTGAATTTTTAATTTATTAAGGAATCACAAACTTCATGGTTGTTGCAACGACATTAAACACAACTTTAAAATATATTAATAATTCTTTTTAGCAAGATAAAACATTAGTAATAATAATATGCAAATTAAAAAACTCTCATTTAAAGTGCAAAATTTGTATTTTAAATGTTTATTAAAGAACTGTACAAATTAATCGACAAACATGAAATCCTACTAAAATAATCGCAGAAACCTATGGAAAAAAACAAATAAGGGTTAAAAGTAAACATTATGACAGTTTGGTGGCATTATTCATTCTTAAATAGTTATTGCTTTTATTTGATTTCAAATGCCTCCTCCAATATAGTTAACGTTAGCCGAGAGGGCAGAATTAGTGTTAATATGTGGAGAAAGCTATAAAACAGTGCGTGAAGCACGAGATATATTCAATGAATGATATCCAGATAAACAAGTTCACTATTCAACTGTACGCAGAACTTTAAATAATTTTAAACAGACAGGGTCTTTAGACTGTAAATCTAAAAATGAACGTACCAAAACTGTATGTACTGAAGAAAATCAATTAGAAGTAGTTCAAGCAGTTGTTGAAAACCCTAGAAGATTCTTAAAATACCATGCCTCTAAGCCAATGTTTATTTGCACGTTTCAAAGACGAGACTATGACTTGCGGTATGATTTCTGCATGTGGATTTAAGGACAAATAAAAGATCAATGTGATTTCCACAGACACATAATTTCTGGGGATGAATCCACGTTCACAACAAATCAATCAATCAATCAATCAAAATATGCTTTATTGTCTAAAAAGTAAACTTTCGTTGACAAAGCCTAGAAGGAACAGTAAATAAATGATACAAAATAAAGGTACAATTACACTATAAATACTATGATAACCAACAACGTCAACAATTAAAAATCTTAGCATTACACAAACAAAGAGATATAAAAAAAAATGAGGATGAAAGAACTAAAAGCCCCCCCCCCCCCCAAAGAGTTTTCACTAAAAATGCAAGTGTCAGGTGCACCCCAAATCAGGAAAAGTAAAGACGGTTATATCAGTAATAAAAAATTGCAGTCACAGACAACAACTCAATTACAATAATACTTTTTATGATAATACCCACTGACGATAAAGCAATTATCGTCAGTGATAATACCCACCCAATGCAGTGCCGGTTAAACAAATCACGACGTCATTCAGAACAGGCCCGGTAGAAAAATTAAAAAACAATTAAAGGAAAGATAGTAAACAACACAAAAAACTTATCACATCATTAAATCAGAAGACATCATTCAAAAATTCATCAATCGAATAGTAAGCCTTAGTGGCCAGTAGTGCTTTGACCTCTGTTCTAAACTTTCTTTCGCCATTTATTCCCCGGACATGCACAGAAAGATGATTAAACAACTTCTTACCACTACAAACAATTGAACCCCTGACTTGACTAGATGTAGGAATAGGCAAGTTAGTACTATATTTCTGACGCGTATTGTATACTGACACTGAGTTAATTTCATCCCTGAATTTTCTAAATATCAGACAACAGGTCACCAACAAAAACAAACATGGTAATGTCAATATTTTATGCGATAAAAAGTATGGTTTACTAGAATTTTTAATTTTTAATTTAAAAATAGATTTTATTGCCCTTTTTTGTAAAACAAATAGAATATTAAACAGGTACTTCGGACAACTTCCCCAGAAACATATTCCATACCGCATATTTGTTTTGGAAATGTTTAGTGATAGAGAATTTGCATCTGTCCACTCCTTAACTTTAGCCAGGTCCCTGTTTATATCAGCTTCAAGCTCATTGGCACTTTTATTTATCCAAAGTATGGTTGAATCGTCCGCGAACAGTGTGAATCTACCCTTAATCTTAATATGAGTTAGGTCATTAATATATAGCAAAAAAAGTAATGGTCCAAGAACAGACCCCTGCGGTACTCCAGATCGAATCTCCAGCAGTTGAGAAGACTTCTTATTAAAATTTACCCTTTGTGTACGACCAGTCAGATACGAATCAAACCATTTCAAGGCATTTCCCCTTATTCCATACCTCTCCAGTTTCTGCAGCAGTATTCCGTGGTTGACACAGTCAAATGCTTTTGACAGATCACAGAAAACCGCTGCAGCCACCTCGCCACCATTTATACCCAGATACAACCCCCTAAGAAAATTAAAAATAGCATCGTTAGTACTTTTAGATTTACGAAAGCCAAATTGCTCTGCGCAAAGTAAATTATGTGCATTAAGAAAACCCTGCAATCGTGTTTTGGCCAATTTTTCTATTATTTTGGCCAGAGTAGGCAACAAGGATATAGGCCTAAAATTTGAGGGAGTTTCAGGATCCCCTCCCTTGTACAAAGGTATAACAGTAGCGATCTTTAAACCGGACAAAAAGGTTCCCGTCTCAAAGGAATGATTTATACAATCCGCTAAAACCTCCAAAGCATTATCAGGAAGGTTAAGAAATACTTTCAGTGAGATTTCGTCCCACCCCGAGGCATTCTTATTATTTATATCAGCAAAAACATTTTTAATTTCATGCTTGTTTGTGGGCGCAAAGAAAAATGACTGTGGTACATTGATGTCATTTAGAAACTGCGTAAAATGACACTTTGAGTTAGATTCGCTACTTAAATTATTGGCTATTGAGCAATAGAACCCATTAATTATATTACAGTCCAAATCGGAGTGAACAGGTGCAGTACTTCCCTTCCCTCTCATATCACTTACAATTTTCCAGGCTTCCTTTTGCTTGTTTTTAGACTTAACCAATCGATTCTTAAAGTATAGTTGCCTGGCAGCATGTAGAGTCTTCCTAAATATTCGGCGGTAAGTGCCAAAGTACTTGAGAAATTGAGTATTATCCAATGCAAACTTTCTAATATAATGTAAGGAGCGCATATTTCTCGATGAAATTTTTAACCCCCTAGAAAACCATTGGTCCTTCTGTTTGCTCTTTACTATTCTTAAGGGAAATGATTTATTAAAATTAGCTAACAAAAGAGAGTGAAACACTTCCAAAGGGGTGTCAGTAGTCAATACCCGTTGCCAGTCAAATGAATTACAAGTGCTTGAGAACCTTTTAAAATTTTTCGCAGTAAACAACCTTTTGCGCTGCTTCAAAGATCTAGTTCTACCTAAAATCGAGGAAAACTTACAAACTACAGCTTCGTGATCAGACAACCCCGCACTTACAGTACTACAATCAACATTGCCGCTGTCAAAGTTGCTGCACACATAATCCAACAGTGTGGATGAATTTGAAGTGATGCGTGTAGGCAATATTACATGCAAATTTATGTTATAGGAATATAAAAGAGCCAACAATGACTGACAAACAATGGATGTAGTGTTAAGAAAGTTAACATTAAAATCACCAGTTACAATTAATGTGGCACTTATAGGTAGCTAGGATAAAAGAAGTTCTAATCTATAAAGAAACGTGTTTACGTCACCAGTGGGAGGTCTATAAATACACAAAATATAAAGCTTATCACTACAACAATATATTATGGAGAATTCAAATTCTCTCTCAACAATCAGACAACTAAACTCATCAACATTAACAAATTTATGGGCCTCCAGTATCTTATTATGAACAAGAATCATTGTGCCCCCGTGCACACTATTTAATCTACAATAACTGGATAGCAAAGTGTAGTTATCTAAAAATAGAGCTTCATCTTTTTTTAACCAATGCTCAGTAAGAAGTACAAAATCTGGACATCCAATATTTTCTATAAACAAGCTAAGTTCTTCAATTTTATTGCGGACAGATTGAATGTTCAACAACATCAAGGACATTGTTGCACAATCAGATCCGTTTCTAAAAAACTATCAAATGGCGTTGTTTCTTCCCAAAATTGTAGGTAGTGGTCGGACGAAAATCCAACAACAAACGTTTGGTGCGGTATTATTAACGACAAATTAATATGGCCGTTTTTTTTTCGCCAAAACCTAACTGGTGATACCTATTTACATTTTTTGGAAAACGAACTGACGGATTCTTTGGATAATATGAGTATACAAGAACGACATAAATTATAGTTTGTACATGATGGTTGTCCCGCTCATTCTGCTAGAATTTTTTCTGAATGGTTAAATGGGGAATTTGGTGATAAATGGTTGTTCGAAAAGACTTTGAAATTCTGCAAGATAAATCCAATAGATCTACTTGCACTGCTGCAATTGCTGCAAACGTGATTTACATCTTTTGCAAATAAGAGCCTAGAATCAAAGGTGATGCCAAGATCTTTGAACTTTCAACTTCATTGTTAGGGTAATTCAGGGAGAGACCGACCATCGGTGAGACCGACTATTACCGATAGTTTATGGTCCGCTAGTCAGAGAGTTTCAAGGCTCATGTCACTACATCAGTATTACAAGGCATGTCTTATACCTTTACTTACTTCATCATCATCAGTAGGGGTTTTAGAGAAGCACTCGATAAAATAATTGATACCGTGTAAAATCTTTTGACAAAATCAAAGTGGTCGTAATACCATTAGTGCAGGTAAGTTTATAACCTTTAAATGAACCGTTCTATGCATTATGCTTTCTTGTAAACAAGGTGGTGGGTCTCTTTCGGATCATGGGAATAGTCCGACCTCATTTCTTAGGGTGAGACCGACCAATCTAGAAAAAAAAGATAATATCTGTGGTACTAAGTCAGAACCCGATATGTCAAAGTACGTGATTTTTCAGAACACGCTTTTTAAAGTTTGCGAGATCTCCGAAATTAAGATTATAAATGCAGTAACTTGACAAATCCTTTAAGGTGTTTCGCAACAAACACCTTCTTCCCTTTGGGCAAGTCACAGCAAAATTTCCCCGAATAACAGAAATATTTAGATAAGTTGGACATATCGTGTTTTGCCTTCCTTAGTTTCACTGATAAAATTCACATATGTCGCTTATTACGATTCCATATCAGTGTTTGCCTACTTTATACCGTTTTTCCTACTGGACTTACTGCAAAATTCCTTGTTTCTAAGTGTCATAGTAATTAGTTTCTTAACAGAAAAATAGTTTAATATCTAAGGAGGCAAACAACAAGACATAAAGAATTCTTTTATTTAAATTTAAACAACAAAATATCATTCGTTTTTCTCGGAGAAATCGTCCGATAATAATTCTGATACCCTGGCGCTGGTTTTCAGATTTAAGTAAAAACTGTGACAATCACAATTAATTAACGGAGAAGACTAAGTAGGTCCTTTTTTTAAGAGGATTGATGGGAAGGAGCCCATTATAACATTTCGTCAATAAAGGCATCGGACGCTTGCCCCGTTTCAATCGTCTCAAATTAAGTACTCGGAAGTTTTCATCGTCAAGTAGTGAAGTTTTAAATTGAATAAGCCCAAAAGTTTTCTCATGCCTGATCCACTTTATTTCTAGCCAGTTTACTCTCCTACCCTCCGTGTCAGTAGTCATTCTAATTATATGTTCCTGAACTAACTTTGAAAATGACAGTATTTCTTCTTGATTCATTTCATGAACCTGATATGACTTTTTGCTTCTGACAGTTCGGACGAATTGGCACCAGTCTCTAGGCACCATGATCGGTATTTCAGTAGTTTTTTTTTGCCCTTTCAATGCGAGCATGGTCTACGCCACATTCAATGTTTGTGTGTCCTGGCAATAAAAACTTTTGATCCACACAGTTAACCTGGTTACTCTTGCTGACAAGACATGAAAACATGCTGGCCATGTTAATGTTCCTATTTTGGCCCCCACATGTATCTGAGTAGGTTACGATATGCCACATATAGCAGTTAGTGGTGTCTCCGTCTGTGGTGCAGTCACGGTTAGTCAAGTTGTATGTTGAAACAAACGTTGGTCGTCAGTGAAGGGGTATCTAATACTTGCTGCAAGTTAAATACCAATACCCTCATTGCCGGGTGCTCTCTTGCAAGGTTTTTATCTATATCTTTTGATTTATATCCTAAGTCTGCCATATCTTTGTGCTGGTTATATTCGATGGTCAATTGGTTCTTTTCATTTGGATCAGTAGTTTCTTTGATTTTCATTACGAAAGAGTCACATGTCGTGCGTGTATCGACATGTGGTTTTTTGAATGAGTAACCAGTTGACTTAAAAATCTCTCGAAATAAGTCGTAGAATGCAGCGTTTGGATGATCTGCTTTGTATTCACTGTACAGCATTCTTATATTTAGGTGGCTCTGTAGATACTTTTTTTGCGTGTCTCTTCGCGAGTAATGGCTTTCATACTTGGGATACGTGGTCCAACATAGCTTTCCGCTCTTCAATTTTCTTGTTTTTGGGCTCATGCTTACCTCTTTGATCTTTGAGAGTAGTAACGGGTACAGGAGACTCTTTTAATTTCTCCATCAAATAATCAACTTTAAACCTTGTAAGGCCATAAATTGATTGAAATAAATTTTTGCACACTGTTTCCATGCTTCCATTTAATTTTAAAAAATATTGGACGGTGATTTGACGATTGTGTTTAATACCTGTTTGCCGCGGACCTTTCTTTCTCCACTTTTGATTGAAATTGTTATTCCTCCCGCCAATATTTGATTCTGTTCCACTTTAGAGCATTCATAAAAATTTTCGTACAATGCCCTCTGCTGGTCTTCAGTTATTTGTTCGAAGCATCTTTTTCGGCAACAGTTACTAGCGGGCCGAAATTGTGTCTCCTGAATGACAAGATATGTCACACATTTTACAATAATTGCTTGGCTGGTGCACGACGCCGCTAAGACCCGATATGTCTAACATATTGGGTTCTGCCAGCGCCCAGTTGCCATGTTTGAAACATATCGGGATTCTATTTTATGAAACCACATTGTATAGGAACTGCAGAACCATATCGGGTTTTGTCGTCATATTGTTCTTCTGCACTGCCTGTACATATTGGCATTGAAAACGAAAAATAGCATTTTTTCTGACATATCGGATATTGCCTTAGTACCACAGATATAACAGTTTGGTATGTTTACTAGTGGTTACACCATTATTGCTGCCTTTTACTTTTTTTTTGACTGGGACAATGTATGTAACCGAAACGCGTTGGGTTTAATTAATAAAAATTTTGTAAAGAAATAAGGGACTTATTCATTCTGTGCAAATATGATTATGTTAGCTAGTATTTAAATAAACGTGAAACAATAAATATTGTTGGTACGTTAAACTAAAATGCCTACAAGATACAAAAGAAAAAACGATAAAATGGCGAAGTGGAGCGCTGATTCGTTGAAAAATGCACAAATGAAGCAGCCCGAAGTTTTGGAATTCCTAAATCAACCTTAAAAGATCGAATAAGAAAATCTGACACAACAACCACCAACCAGACTTGGACCATCATCATGTTTGGGAGATAACGCAGAATTAAAACTAGTCGGGCACATTAAGAAAAACTGCAACAATTTCGATTTGCTCATGATCAAGAATCAGTCAGAATATGGGCATTTAAACTTGCTGAACAAATGCAAATAAAACAAAAGTTTAATATGGAAATCGGCAAAGCTGGCTACGATTGGCTTCATTCTTTTTTACGGCGGCATCCAGATATATCGATAAGAAAAGCAGAGGGAATTTCTATAAATCATACTACTGGAATGAATCATGAGACAGTAAAACACTATTATGGGCTGCTAGAAAACGTTATTACCAATAACGAACTTTACACTAAACCTTCAAGGGTTTTTAATATAGGCGAAAGTGACTTACAGCTAAACAACAAATCAACGCACGTATTAGCTGCAAGAGGCTCCAAAAATGTTTAATCGTTCACATCAGGGGAAAAGGGTGAAACGATCTCTGTGATTCCGTGCTGTAATGCAGACGGTAAGTTCTGCTACCCTACTCAGTTTTAAACAGTAAAAACAAGAAGGATGAGTTTTTCGATGGAATGTCACCCGAATCGCAGATATCTATGTCTAAGAAATCCGCTTATGTAAATGCTTATATTTTTAAAGATTGGTTAAAATCAGATTTTTTGCCCCACAAACCTCCCAACCAGCAATTTGATATTTTATAATAGTCGCGAAAACGTTTTCGACAAAAACTTATAAAACAACTGTTCTCTCAGGAACGTTTTTAATGCGTTTCTACAACAGCTATAAATGCAAAATTGGCACCATATTATAAAATACTTCAGTAACCGTTTTTATTTTGTAAAGCCTTTTGCGAACACTACATAACAATTTCAAAACATTTCTGCAATTCTTATAAAATTTGACCACCAGCATTATAAAACTGTTTTATTAAAGCTTTTCATATCACACTATAAAATATACTTGCATATTACATTTGTAAAACAATTAAATAACAGTTTTATAAAAGGTTTTTAGTAGTTTCAGGTAAACGTTATAAAATAAAAATGCAACATGAAATAACAACAATAAAATAAAAAAGCTTTTTAAATTTATTTTAAATGCTGCAAGAAGCAATTTTGTATTGGACAAAGGCAAAATATAATTAACGTCGCCAACTATTTAAAAGAAGTAAGAGGCCATTTTATTTATTTTATTCTTGATATTATTTAGAGACATTCGTGGATTGCGATGCAGAGACCAAGTTTTTACTGCGAATTAAATTTTATTGATTTATATAGCATATTTCTAACAAAATATAAGCAGGCCCCGTATTTATTAATGTTTAAGGGAAATGTTTGAAACATAAAAAAATTAGCTTTGTCGATTTGGTCATTTTCTTCAGAAAAACTTAAGTCAATTTGTTCTAGGCATCATTATTTCATAATTTTTATATATTTACCAGCTGTAAATATTAACATAAATGAGATATTTGGTATTTTTAAGTCTGTCAATTTTTATGTTCCCGAACGCTCTCATTGAATAATGGCGGCTTCTTATAAAATAATTTTGTATTAATAGCAAGCATATTAAGATAATTAAGCTACTTCGCAATCCCTATAAAACATTTAAAATATATTTATGCTTTAAAATTGAGGGTACTGCGACAGGACCGAACTGCTTTAAAACAAAATATAAACTAAGGGAGTGTTGTCTATCTTAATCATATAAAGATACAACGAAATATCATTTAATTGATTAATAAACACAAAAATAAATACAAATAGTAGAGGCTTAGTGATTATTTCGGTATCCAGATGACCTCGTGAACCATGAAGGTCCCAGCGTATGATGCGCCGCCGCCGCTTAAAATTCTGTCTCCACCATATATGAGCATCATTGGTATCATCATCGAGTGGGATGTTAATTCATAAGTAGTAAATACTTTTGGATTCCTTGTGTTCTTTAATAAAAGAATTGAGCACTATTGTACGCTACACCGCTAATTTTCTTTTACTTTAACTTATTGCACACTAATCTTTTACTAGTATTTTTACATAAAACATATTTATCAACATATATATCAACAAATTATTTTTACTGACGATTCAACAGACGATCCTCGAACAATGGTGGCAGGTTTGAGAACCCTCTATATAACCCACGCTTACCAAAAGATCTCCCCTATTCAATTTCTATAGAAGCCTCGATTCATTTAAAAAATATTTGTTTGTGTCTGTAGCTAGTGTACTCGACTAGTTCTCATGATATCTTTGTTTTTCTAGTGGAAATTATTTACGGATAGAGAGCACCACTGATATATTTCTAGATATAATGGATCATGGATTGCTTGCAAAACATTATAAAATTACTATAGGTACCTACCTTCTTTTAAAAAGTAGTGTCACTCAAATTTGTCCCTCTTCGGCTTCCAGAGGTCTAATTCTTTATAGTACGTACTGTGAATGAGAGGGAAGAACATGCGAATATTTTCTGCAGCTATAAAACTAATTTCCTCCACTGCTCGGGGGTAACATGAGAAAAATAGTGAAAATTTTGATAAATAATTAAAAATCGTTATAGGTTCATAAAAGTCGAGATATAAACAGACCTATAAAAAATCACAACTTAAACAGGAAATACCTCGGAAACTAGAAGTTTACATTTCTATAAGACAGATATCCTAAAAATTTCGTTAATTTTGACAATAAAATATAAATTAATCACTTTTTTAAAGAAAATATAGACCAGAAGAAAAGTAGTGATAATTGAGCGATTTCTTTTTCGTTATGATACTGGAAATATTTTAATTAAAAATCGATTATTAAGCAAGATTTCCGTTATTTTTTTGTTTCCCGCCCCCTTGAAAATGGAAGGGGCGGGTGGGTAGTAGAATGTACTTTTTAACAAATCAAATAAGAATAATTTTATATGAAAAACATAACAATACGGTCCTGCCCTTTTGTCTGATCAAACTCACATGGCAGCACTAGCAGCAGGGACAACGTAAACATCTGATTGTTGTCTACATAATTAGGCGGGAATATTGCTAGTTGGCAACTTTTTTGCTAGAAGACAACCTTTTGGCGACTCTTATAAAATGAATTAGTTATTTTGTGTACATTTTACCTTCTATATGATAAATGTATTGTTATTTGATGGTAAAAGTGACCGGTATTACCGCCTAAAATAACTTAATTAACATATAACCTATAAAATCGACGGCAAAATTTTTTCGTTTGATTTCAGTCGTGTTTCATGTTAAAATTGATAAAAAAGCCTGTCCTTGGTTTTCCGATTCAGATACGCTGCTACTTGCATTAGGAGAAGTATAAGTGGTATTTGAGATTGATCCGAAGCACTGAGGCAGTTAATGGATTTCATTATTTTATTAACCTCTGCCGTATTATTAATATCAATACCAATGTTCTTACTACACATCATATTTTCATAACACATCTTTAATCTCCTTCGAAAAGCACCACTTTTCTTAGTTTTTTTTTTAACATCAGGTGACTCAGGGATGGTGTAAAATTAGTGGTCTTAAATATATCTTATTATGTAGTTGGCGACAGCAAATGTATATTCATGAAAACAATTTAATTTTATAAGAGATTTACTTTTGTTTCTATATTGTAGTAGAATTGCCATACTATAAAATAGTTATAAAGTGATCACTAAAATAACAATTTACTTTCAAAGGCGAATTGCTTTTAGAAGTACTCTATTATAACTGTTTTTTTAAAGTCACAGGAAGCAACTATAAAACAATTTTAAAATATGTTTATAACGAAATTAAAAATGTCGCCGAAATGTACTATAAAGCCACTATAAAATAATTATATTTTATAGTGTAAAATATTTTTAAAGTTGTTCATAGAAACATTTCTGCAATGATTTTATGACTGTTTTATAAGATATTTTATAATTCTGTTATATAAACGTTATGGTGATAAATTTATAAAGCACCTTAGCTGCCTAGAACAGAATAGTGTTTATTGCAGCTCTTATGTGATTGATTAGCATTTTGGAAGTATTAATAAAATACCAATAAAATAAAATAGCTGTATAACCATTGAATTATAAAATAACTTTGTTGGTTGGGCTGCTGGAATCGTTTTACTTATTGTTGATAATCATACTTCACACTCTCAGTTGCAATGCTTGAATTTTGTGTAGAAAACAATATCGTTCTTCTTTGACTGCCGAGCCAAACAACTCACTATCCCCAGCCGCTTGACCGCTCATTTTTTAAATCCCTAAAAAATCATGATTACGCAGCTCGAAATAATTTTCTTAAAAACGATCCGACTCGAAAATTAACTAGGTTGCAATTTGGAAAATTTTTGGCCAGTGCATGGGATGAATCTGCAAGCATAGAAAATGGAATATCGGGTCTTAAAGCCACAGGCATTGAACCCTTCAATCCAGCTGCCATACCAGATAACGCCTATGTGACCATTCAAATGGAACTTGATTTGACAGCTACATCACAGCCCAACTCAAACAGACCTTCAAAATCCAACCTAATCTCGGGTTTTTGGATATAAAGAATTAGTCTTATTGTCTTAGCCCTTTATTGCGTCTGATTGTTTTGTCACATTGGCCTTCAACCACAAAAAATATTTTTTTAAAGTACGCTTTTGCCAATTTTAATTATATCTATATTATCTATTTTCATGCAAGTAGCATCATTCCTCACCTTTCAAACTGAATTCAAGGTCTGGCGTATCAACGAACTTCTACTACCTTCCGTATAATTAAAAATATAAAAAATAATAAAAACCTAAACGCTGTTTACATTCTCCTCCCAAATTGATGAGTTATCATGGGAAGGAATTCTTAATAATCTAAATTTTGCAGATTAGTCTACCTGTTTTAAGCGCCTTGAAATAACTAAAAAGTTGTTCCTAATTTGAATAATCACTTTGCCAAATCGAGTATCGATAACTGAACGATTTTGTTTAATTAAATTTTTTCCAAATTGATTTTTAGCCCAGCCCAAGAAATAAAATTAATTTTTATTATTGAATTGATTTGATTACTGGTTTTTTGTGGCCTGCGAGTGGTTTATTTACGATGACGTAACTAATTAATTAAATCAGTAGTATTAAAACATATTTTAACCAGGTTAGTGCGAAGAAAGCTTTAGGGTTACTCTTTCGCCAGGTCACGAATATAATTAAATATTTTTTTACTTGACATCCACCTTTTAAGTTATCTATTGATCTGTTTATCGTTTTAATCATTAACCTACATGGTCATGGGTCCAATTTAAAGACTATAATAATAATGGTCAACATCTGAGTAAAATATTTATTTATGTTATTAACCAATATGGTGTTATACAGGGTGTCAATTCGAAAATGAACAGCATGTAGTATACCTTGAGCTGATGACACTCTGAAAATTTAGTGAAACAAGTCAATTTAGATATGAAAGGAGACAACTTTAGAGGTATTTGATGTTGTATTAGATTCAAACCTCTGACCTCCAGAGCACCTACCTCTAAAATCTTAAATGGCAACCCTCACTTATTGAATTCCTTATATAATTTGATAAGTACCGCTTTTTTTATTTTTTTGTCCCTTAAGCGGTAACGACCACCCCCTCAAAAGGATAATGATCAAGAACTACGGACCTTTTGAAATGTCTCAGGTGAAATAGCCCTACATTCTTGAATAATCCTTTGCTGGAGTTGTTTAACTAAATCTCGTTGTGTTTTGAATACAATAGATTTCAAGTGCCCCACAGAAAGAAATCGAGTGATGTCAGATCTGGTGACCTAGGTGGCCATTCAATAGATCCTCTTCTACTAATCAACTGCTCCGGATAATGATTATCCAACCACTCCCGTATTCCATGTATGTAATGGGTAGGTGCGCCGTCATGCTCGAAATGTAGCAGATGTTCATCATAGGTTTAAAAGAACTTTTTTTCATATGAATGAAGTGAAACGAAACAAAAGTTTTTAAGTTTAATTTCAGTGGTTAAACATAGAAGTATTAAAGTTAGTGTGGATTTATTTGGGCAATACTTGCTATAAACTAAGGAAGCAGTAGAAACTAAGTCATTTAATATCAAGAATAGGGTGATAATCATTACAACTGATTTAAGCGACATTTATAGAGAATTTATTAGTGAAATTAAGCAAAAGGTATCTACATTCACAGAAAATAGATCGGGGTGGACTTTGGAACAAATCCTACAATCCTTTATGGCGCTCTGGGAGCGATGCGTGTGCGCAGGAAACGATTCACGTTGGTTTTGAATCTTTGGAGATTATACTCGTTGGGGAACACGATCTCAGGGAGGTCGTTCCAGAGTGATGACGTTCTCCAGATAGAATTTTGAAACTGTGTCGTTCGAGGAACACTAAGCTGAACCACGTACTGGTGGGCTGCAGTGGCTCGTCGTGTATTTCTACCATGCACCGCTCTGGGTGGTATCAAGTGGGCAACCTCAGTTGAATTGCCATGAAAATATTTGTAAAATAGACTCAAGTCGCCAACCCGCCTTCGATGTTCAAGACTTTCCAGGTTGTTTGTCAGTTTATGGTCACCGATCAAGCGATTGGCTCTTCTTTGAATGGAATCTAGTAATCTCAGGGCATGTTTAGGAGCAGAGCCCCAAATATGCGAACAGTACTCCAGCGATGCTCGAATTTGGGCTTTACAGAGCATCAAAAGTTGTTGGGGTGTATAGAGGTTCTTTGTTCGGAAAAGTACTCCAAGCTTCTGCGAAGCTGCCTATGACTATCCAAATTAACGCGCAATAAACGAATTGATGAAGCCAAGGGAATCGAGTGTTCCGCCATAACTATATCCGGTTCTTCAACAATAACTTTTTTAGAAAATACTGCCGCCTGGGTCTTTTTAGCATTAAATTCTACTTGGTTACTGTCACCCCAAGACAGAATTTCTTCCAGGTCTTTGTTGAGATGTGAGACCTCTTGCTGCCTATAGAGATGTGCATTAGCAGCCGATGTCCGATCATCCAAAGTAAAAGATGAAACAAGTGTGCTGTCATCAGCGAAGCTATATATAGGATTTTAAGTTTTTTCCAGAAGATCGTTAATGTATACCTAGTAAGAAAAGGGTGGGCGACAATATAGAACCTTGAGGGACTCCGGCGTTGATGTTAAATGTGTCTGAAAGAAATCCGTCCATCGCCACTCGCAGAGAATGGTCTATAAGATAGCTCGACAGCCATGAACAAGATTGAACCGGCATTTCGTATCCTCTAACTATCCATACTGGCGGTCACTAATAATGTTAAAGCCTTCCAGGTATTTTACTAATTTTTCGTTAATAACCTTCTCCATAACTTTTGATATAACTGAAATCAATGCGACTGGACGATAGTTGTTTGGCAAGGTCTTCTTGCATTTTTTGGGTATGGGCTGGACTCGTGCAGTTTTCTAGCAAGAAGGAAATATTCCTTTTTTGTAGGATAAGTTAAATAGCCTACAAAATAAAGGTATCAGTTCGTCAGCGCATGTCTTAATTACAGTGACTGGAATATCATCAGAACCAGAAGCGTTCTTAGTGTCAAGACTCCTCAAGATTCGTTTAACATGGCGTTGGCGAAAAACAATCTCGAGCATTCTTGATTCTACAGGGAGAATGTTCGGTCAACTTGTCAACTAAACGTCGTTGTCCACACTTTTACGAACTTAAACCATTGTGTATCGACTGGGTTGGTCAATGTTTAGTTTATACAAATAGACATCAGCACCTGTGAGGTATAAAAACTCCAGCAAACGTCGAAGACCTTCAGCTGCATAAGCTGGGTCACATCTTACGTACCAACTTAATACCGTTTCGGCACGACTCTCTCCGCTGTCCTTGAGACATGCTGGACTATCTTATTCAATAATCTAACGTTCATGGAATATATGGAAGTACCCAGTTAAGCCATAAGAACACGCTAAGGTGCTAAGTGGAAGCAACCCTTGTTTATACGTGACAATATCTAAAAAAGAAGCAATTATAAATGTTAAAAATAATGATTAATACTAGTTTGCATGGAGTATGATAAGTACATCGTTTCCTGCAGAAAATCCGACTGATAGAAAAAGTTCATATAATGATTTATTTGAATATTTAAATTTTGAAGGAATTGATTTTCCAATGAAATTAGAGGATATCAGAATTTAAAACTCTTAATCAAATATCTGTGAATGTTTACGGATTAGAGAGTGTTAATGAAGATAATAAATCAAAATGGGAAGTTGTATTCACTATACAGCTAAAAAACTGCCAGTGCACGTAAATTTACTATTATTTAGTGATATGAACAATAATCGTTATTGTTCGATTCAAAGTCTTTCTGATTTGAACTGACTCCTCCGATAGTCCGGTTACCGTTTTAGCTACTCGAAGCAACATAGTGGGAGCTATTGCGAAGTGGTCAAACATTTCAATCTGAGTGGCTTTCTCGCGCAATCTGGGTACATTCTTTTTCTATTGGAAATAGATTTGGTTTACAGTCACTTACACAAACACGTGAAGCCTCCGTTAGGAACGTCTGACCACAATTTTGTTTCGGCACTTAACAAACTACCAATTAGTGCCGAACAGCCTCCTAAACCACGCGAGATCTGGCATCATACAGCAGCTAAGTGGGATGACTTAGAAGACCATTTTCGAACCTTTCCTTGGGCGGAACGTTTGTTTTACCTCTGATGATCAATCCATCTATGCTAGAGAAGTGTCGGAGGTTATATTTACTAGCATGGAAACCTTTATCCCTTTCTCAAAAAAGTGCCCTTCTAACGGCAAGTCGTGGCTTATCGGAAATGACGAGCGAGCTGTAAAATTAAAAAATTATTTCTACCGACAATGGCGTCAAAACCCTATCGCCGAAAATCGTAACATCTTTGTTAACGTTCGATACCAATGCAAGCAAACGATAAACCAAAGCAAAGAAGCACACAACCAGAGGATTAAAGGCAAACTTCTTAAATATCTCAACGGCTCAAGATCACTTTGGTCGGTAGCTAAGGTCGTTAGTCAGAACTTTATCAAGTCAACCATAATACGTTCTGATGACACCATTGCGACCAAAGCACAGGAGGAAGCAAACTTACTGGCGGAACTATTCTCTTCAAATTCAACGGTAAATTTTCAGGGACAAACTCCACCTAATATGCCCCCTGTAGAATTGAGAATGCCCGAGATTGTTTTCCGGTAGCGCAATGTAAAACGAATCTTGAGGAGTCTTTACATCAAAAAAGCTTCTGGTCCTGACGAAATTCCAGCCATAGTAATTAAGACATGCGCTGATGAATTGACACCGGCATTTTGTAGGCTTTTTAATTTATCTTACAAAAAATGAATATTTCCTTCTTGCTGGAAAACTGCGCGAGTCCAGCCCATTTAAAAAAAAAAGGCAGGAAGACCTCGCCAAACAACTATCGTCCAGTCGCATTGCTTTCGGTTATATCAAAAGTCACGGAAAAGGATATCAACGAAAAACTATAAGAGTACCTAGAAGGCTTCAACATTATTAGTGACCGCCAGTATGGATTTCGAAAGTCTAGATAAACAGGAGATCTTCTCGCTTATGTTACTCACGTTTGGGACAACGCAATAGAACATCATGGGGAGTCCTGGGCAGTAGCACAGGGCATTTATAAGGCCTTTGACCGAATATGGTATGAGGGGCTCCTAACTTAAGTAAGAGCATACGGAATGCCGGCTGAATTTTGTTCATGGCTGTCAAGTTCTTAAAGACCGTTCCCTGCAAGTGGCGATGGACGGATTTTTTTCAGACACATTTAACATCAACATCGAAGTTCCTCGAGGTTCTACCTAAATTGTCGCCCACCCCATTTTTACTGTACATTAACGATCTTTTGAAAAATACTAAAAATCCTACATATAGCAAGATGTCTCATATATGTATAAACAAAGACCTGGAAGAAATTCTCTCTTGAGGTAACAGTAACCAAGTAACCTGTACGCTAAAAAAAACCCAGGCGGCAGTGTTTTCTAAAAAAGTTAATATTTAAGAACCGGTTATAGTCATGGCGGGACATCGCTGAAGTATTGTTCGCATATTTGTTCATGCTCCTAAACTCCAGTGCTCAACTGAGTTTGCCAGAGCATGGTAGGAATACACCACGAGCCACTGCAGCCCACCCGTACGTAGTTCAACTTAGTGTCGCTCGAACGACACTGTTTAAAAATGATTTTATTACGTGACGTAACTGTATATTGTCAAAAAAGTAAATCTTATATAAAAGTAGTTTTACAAGGAAATATTAAAAGTATTTATACTAATGAGTCAAACGTCAAAGAAAAGAGTTAGAAAAAATAGAAAAACTAGTGAAACGAAGTCATTGGAAGCAGAAAGTTCAATTTCTTTACTAACAGTGACAGAAAATATAAAAAATAATGACTTTGATGGAAACCCTAAAGCAAATATTAGTGTATCGGAAGTTTATAATCGAATCATAGACACTAAAGATGAACTTTTGGATGCAAAGGATATTATCATAAGAGAATTAAATGAAAAAGTTATGTTACTAAAAGAGAAAATTGAATTTTTAACAAGGAATCAAGATGAAAATTATAAAAATTATGTTTCATATAGTGAAATTACTAAAAATGTTTCAAAACCTAAGGTACAAAAAATAGATGTAATTTAAGAAAATGAAACATTAAGTACATATATAACATTATAGTAAAACCAACAAGTACACAAGAAAATAAAATAACTAGAAAATAAATAGGAAAGTATATCAACCTAACAAAATTAAACGTTCAAATTCTTAAGATAGAAGATATAAAAGATGGCGGTATTAAAATTGTATGTATCAGCAAAGAAGAAATACAAACCATTCAAAAAGAAGCAGAAAATAAATTAGGAAATAACTACTCTTTGGTAGTTTCAGAAAAAAGAAAACCTAGAATAAAAATAGTTGGGATTGAGGACGAGATGAGTGAAGAAGAGTTAGTTAAAAGTATTTCAGAAAAAAATAGTTTTATAAAAAATTTAAAACTAAAATTAATTACAATGAAGAAAATGAAAAAGAAATATTTATCTATTATAGAAATAGACTATAAATTTTAAGAACATAATGGAAAAAGGATTTCTTTTTATAGATTTTTCATTATGTTCAGTATATGAACAATTCAACATGTCGATATTACCAGATGTTACAACTGCGGTGGATATTATCACTCAGCTAAAACTTGCACGAAGGAAAAAGTATGTATGAAGTGTGGTAATACAGGACATACGGCTAACGAATGTATTACTAGTCAGGAAAATTTTAAGTGCCCAAATTGTATTGAGATAATCAAAAATTTTAATCAAGAATATTTTATCAATCATTCACCATTTAATTTTAAATGTGAAACATTTATTCAAAATATAGAAAAAATTAAATCAAAAATTCAATATGAAAATAAAGAATAGCAATTAAAAAATTTAGTAAAAGAAAATTTATTAAAAAATGATGAAGAATATAAAAAAATTTATCATTTAAATATATAAGGGTTTTTAAATTCAAAAGATGAAATTAAACATTTCATAACAAATAATAAACCATTAGTATTATGTTTATCAGAAACTCATGTAACAAGTGAAATAAATACCCAAGAATTGGATGTGGAAAATTATAATTTATATTGTTGCGATTCAAATTCAAGGTATACTGGTGGTCTTCTAGTTTATATTTACAACAAAATCTTAGTTACTAAATTTGAAGAAATTGCTGTGGACTATCAATATTGGTATATTTATATAAATCTAAAAATTAATATAAATTTGTACGAACTTTGTATCTATTATCGATCTCGAAGTGGAAATATAAATGACTTTTTAAATTTTTTTGAAAATAAATGTGAAATTATGTGAGAAAAAAATAATTCTGTAATACATATTGGTGACTTCATTATAAATTATGCAAATGAAGATTATTATATCAAAAAATTTAAAAAATTAATAAATTTAAATGGTATGAAACAATTAATAACAGATTATACAAGGATAACTCAAAACACCAAAACAATTATAGATTTGATAATATCAAATGACCATTATTTAAAGACTGGAGTAACATCAGAACCAAAAATTAGTGACCATGATTGGATTTATATAGATACTGAAGATTATATTAAAATAAAAAGAGAAAGCAAAATAATGAAATACATTGATTACAAAAAATTGTCAAACAAACTTTCTTTATGTGTATGGATATTTGATAACTCAAATATAAATATTTTGTTTAAAAAAATTATGGACAATATTAAAAACAGTATAAACAAAGTGAAAATTGAAAAGAAAATCACCCATAGAAATCATATGACCCCATGGTTTAATAAACATATTTTGAAAGCGAGAAAAGATAGGGATCAAATGTATAAAAAATATATTTTAACCAAAAATATTGATGTTTGGAATGAATATAGGATTTTAAGAAATCGTAGTGTCAACATTTTAAGAAAAGAGAAGAAAAAATATTATGAAGAACAAATAGATGAAAACAAACATGACTGAAAAAAAATGTGGAAAACTTAAAAACAAATTGTTAAACCAAAAGCAAAAAGTGAAATTAGAGAAATTATATTTGAAGATCGAAAAGAAACGAATCAGTTAAAAATCACAGAAAAAATGCATATGTATTACATAAATAGTATTAAAGAAATAGTTGCAGAAATAGAAAATGGAATTGAAAATATTTGTAAAAAAATCAGTAAATCAAATAATGTAATAGAACATTTTCATGAACTATCTATAAAAGAATTAAAAATAAAAATTTGGAATATAAAATCAAATATTAATTATGGTGAAATTTTAACAAAAAATATAATGAAAGAGACATTTGACAGCATTGGAAATATATTACTTAAATTAATTAATACAAGTTTGAAATGTGGAGAAATACCTGATGATTTAAAATGTTCATGTATAACACCAGTAACAAAAGTAAAAAATACAAAAAAAAGTACTGAAATGAGGACGATAAATTTATTATGGGATATTGAAAAACTTTTAGAGAAGACAGTTTATGAACAAATATTAAATTTTATTGAATAAAACAACATTTTAGTAAATATTCAAGCAGGTTTTAGAAAAATATATTCAACAGAAACAGCAGCACAATATATTATTCAAAATTGGAAGAGAAGTGTTGACAAAAATGAAATCATTCTGGCAGTATTTTTGGATTTTAAACGTGCTTTTGAGACTATTGATAGAAATAAATTATTAAATAAATTATATCAGTATGGTTTAAGGGGTACTGTATATAAATGGTTTAAAAATTATTTAAATTTTCGACAACAAATAACTAAAATAAATGAAACATTTTCAAAAAGGGAACTTAATAATATCGGTGTACCACAAGGAAGTATTTTAGGTCCTTTATTATTTATTTTATATATAAATGATATGCCAAATATTTTGTCAAATACTAATATTGAAATGTTTGCTGATGATACTTTAATATACGTAAAAGGTAAAAATATTTTAAGTTGCATAGATAGTCTAAATTCTGAATTAAAATTGGTATCAAACTGGCTAAAAGTAAATAAATTAAAATTAAATATTTCTAAAACGAAATTTATGGCAATAGGAAATAATATAAATTATGAAAATATAAATATTTTTATAGATGACCAAAAATTAGAAATAGTTCAGTCTTTTAAATATTTAGGGAAAATAATGGATTCTAAATTAAAATTTGATGCTCATTTTGAAAACACTATATCTAAAATTGGAAAAAAAATTAATTATTTCAAAAGAGTAAGTAAAAATTTAAGTTTATTTAAAAAAAAACAATATATAACACAATAATTTTACCTCATTATTTGTATTGCTCTACAATTTTATATACTGCAAATGAAGGAATTTTTAGTAGACTTCAAATTTTACGAAATAAGGCGATGAGAATAATATTAAATGTTGATAAATACACAAAGATAAATTATATGCTAAATAAACTTAAATGGTTGAACATAAAAATTTAATATTTTTCCTAGTTTGTATTTTTATTTATAAAATTCAAAATAATTTATTACCATCTCATTTAAAAGACTTTATAACGCAAAACTTTGAAAATCATAACTATCAAACCAGAAACAATCAAAATTTTTGTTTAGGGAAAGTGACAAAAAATTTGACATATAAATCAATCTTTTTTAAAGGACTTCACGAATAATAATTTAGATTCTTCAATTAAGAAACAAAATTCCTTAAGTAAATTTAAAAAATCCTTAAAAATATCATTACTTAGCAAAACACAATATCTGATAAAATTTATTTAAAAATATTCTTGGTGCATAAAATTGTAATTTTAAATGTTTTAATTATTGTTAAAAAAAATAGAATTTATAATATTGTAGCAGTATTGCTAAAATAAATCTTGTTACTACTACTACTACTAGAACGTCATCAGTCTGGAACGGCCTCCCTGAGGCCGTGTTCTCCAACTAGTATAATCTCCAAAAATATAAAACCAACATGAATCATTTCCTGCGCACACGCACCGCTCGCAGAGTGCCATAAAGGATTAATCCTGCAGTGCTATGCCTTATCATAAAAGAAAAAAAAAACACACACACACACGACAAAAAATGTAAAAAATACGTCATGCAATTAATAATCAGGTAATCACGTTTTGATAGTTTATAATAATTTCAGAAATGCCAAATTAAAATTTGTATCAACTGCGGTTTGACAACTGCTCGGGAGTAACTAATTAATTGTGACAACTTTGACGCAAATCACCTGATTTATGACGTCACGGAAACATAACCGGGACATCTATCGAGGTCACTTGGTAAATACCAATCTGAAAAATTGTTTAAACCATTCTGTTTATGTGCAAAAGTTTGCCGGCTTAATAAGATTTGTTAGCATCTCAAAGGGCTGGTAAATATGTCATGTAGCAATAACGATATGAAAATAATTTGTCAAAAGAATTCAAACAAATCCTTCCAATTCTTCTTTAAAAAAATATTATTGTTGTAAATAAAATAGTATACATACCTCTATGGAAGTTTCATTTCTGTCTCAAGAAATGGTTTAACTTGGCACTACTCTAGCCAGAAATTGAAATATATCAATGGGTTTTTGACAAAACATCGTAAGCGACTTGCGTCAAATTTTACAGTAGGACTATTTTTCTTCTCATTTTTATGGTTTTGAATATAAATCAGTTTAATTTTTTACGTGTACTTCTGCATTACTGTACTTTAGTTTAGAGTAGCCAATTTTAGTAATCCTCCAACCGTTCCATTAATTTTACAGCTTACGATATTTTGCCAATCCATTTTCTGAAACTTTTCATCATTTATTTGTCGCTTAAGACGCACTTACGATGTTTTGTCGGGATCATTTTTTTGAAATAAACCTCATTAAATAAATATAAACTTTTTATTTAAAAACGAAAAAAGTAATATTAATATTCTAAAATTATTTAAACTTTTGCTCGCTAAATATCTGGGTCTTCGTCATCTGTTTCGGCTAATATATCCGGAGCTTCTGCCCTACCTTCGAATTGTTGGTACTCTTTAAAAAATTTATTTGGTATAACGTTCTTGTTGCAGAGTTCCATTAGGTTTTAAAACTTTTGAAGGGAAATTTTTAAAGGACATTTGTATATAGGTTCCAGTGTTTTTGTGTATTCTTTGATCTCCTGCCTGAAATTATAGAAAAAATGAGTGCTTCCAAAATTGCAATTTCTGCAAATGTTAACAAACCTTTAGGAGCTCCACAAAAAGTTGGCAAAATAAAAATTCCAGCTGTATCAGAATATGAATATTTAATTTTGATTTCGTCTTTTCCTTTTTCCAATAGTGCGATCCTTACTTTGAATTTGGTTCTATCTTTGATTTCTTATTTTTTGGAAAAACGCTGTCGCTCACTGTTTTCCAAGATAAAAAATCAGAATACTTCATGTCAATAACTTCAAAGGGTTTAGTAGTCCAATAAACGGAACGCTTAAAAAGGAATTTTAGTTAGACAGCTGCTTTTTCGGTTGAAGGTACATTTTAATGTTTGAAAATACACTTCAGTGTTATTTGGTGTCCAGTCCTTGCACAAGAGCTAAAAAACCCTTCAATTGTGGTTGAAAATATATTTTTGGGTTATAACTTTTAAATGAGAAACAATATGAAAAAAAGTTTTTCCAAAATGTTGTAGAGCATTAAATTTTACACAAAAAAGGTTATTACTACTTTTTTCTAATCTATAAATCTAAAGGCCATAAGAGGTTCGCAAATTTCAAAAACAATTTTTGGTCAGGTCTTTAATAAATGGGACCTAAATATCGATATGGCATCACTGTCATCTTTGGAAAAGAGTTTCAGGGTCTAGTGCAGTATTTATCGGGTTTTTAGATCCCAAATGATTTTTTGCGGATACAGGGTGCGCAAATAACATTTATATCTAGATTTGAGGTGTATGTGAAATTTGGTTAGTAGATAGCTAATACCTCGGAACAGCACATAGGGTAGTTTTCATTTCGAAAATTTTAAAAACAAAAAATATTACTTTACTTTAGAAAGACAAATGTAAGAGAAGATCAGAATCTAAGTAAGTGATAAATTTCACTGCACAGTTATTAAGTACCTACTTCATACTATTTTTCATATAGGTGATACCTATTATAGGAGTGTATATTAAATTGGCACACCATCAATTATTGGCACCCAAAAAGTTGCTCTACAAAAACTGTTTAAAACTGCTTTACTCTTTTAACCTGCAAAAATCGTTTAACCTTAATATCTTCACAGTTGACTGGCAGTGGGCAATATTATTATTTAAGATACACCCCCAATAAAAATATCATATTAAATAAAATAATTATGAACCATTCAAAAATTTTGGCTTAGTTTCATACATACCTTTCACAGGGTTATCCAAACAATATCTCACAAGAATATTTCACTCATAAAAACCTCAAAACAGTACAAAAATAACATACTCTAATACATTAACGTACCTACCAAAAAACATTTTTTTCAGACACCCGTATAGAGTCTCAGCCAGACGATGGGCAGTGTTGCCAAGTTGAAAATTTAATGCGTTTGTGAAATTTTGAAGACGCCGACCAACCCTCAAAGTTCACATGATTCTAACGCCACAACTATTAGAGATATCGTAAAAATGATCATAAACGTTTTTATTCAGATTTAAATGCTCTACAGCTTTTGTCTAAAACCTTTCTTTCTAGTGTTTTTTGTTTTAAAGCCACGGGTCCAAAAACATTTTAAAGTAATTTTCCATCCCTTATGCAAAGGTTGAATACAAAATAATACCGAAGTGTCTTTTCAAACATTAAAATGTACCTTCCACCAAAAAAGCAGCTTTCTAAACAAAATTCCTTTTTAAGCGTTCCGTTTATTGGACTATAGGGTAAACCCTAGCATTTGCTATTGACGTCGGCCATTCTGACGGTGCCCAAACAATGCGCCTACGAATAAATCTCTCTATTGTGCCATGGACTGCATCTACTGGCATGTAGGTATGTCCAGGTAATAGGAAAGTTATTTTAATGTGGCGGATGTTAATGGCCGCAGTATAAGGCAACAGTTTTCACGTTTTCCCGACCGTCAACTTCTAGCAGATATTTATAAAGAATTGTGCAAATTTCATTGGTGCCACGGTTCCCATCTGTTTCACCCCATAAATAGCAATATGCACTTCTTGTTCCGCTTTCATACACGTTGATACAGGCTTGATACCCCTCAGCATCGGGTTGGGGTAAAAAATTATCGTAAATGACAGTAGGACAAATCGTAACCGCCACGAGTATACGGCGCATACGATTTTTTCTCAGAGACATATTGGAGCTTACGATGTAAACACGGACATTTAAAAAAAAATCACAAATTTGCTGGTGGTTACGATAACTTAAATACAGCTTTTAAACCTTTATATAAAATAATTACAGATCGACACAAAGTTTCTTATAATGTCTAATTTATCGTAAGCAATTGTTTGGTGCAAAAATGTATTTTTCAAGAAATATGTTGCTTACGATGTTATGTCAAAAAGCCATCGATATGCCTGGGCACATATCTACTATACAATTTAATAGCGCATAATAAGCTGTTTGACCGCTGATTTATAAACCTCATTAATTAAATTTCTTATAAGAAATATTGTGCTAGTTAATCCTGAAGCCCTATAATCGACGTGTTTCTTCCATGCGAGCCCTGAATCAATAAGGATAAGTACCTAAAAATCTTGGTATCTTTATCAGGATCGTCTGCATCGGAAACGTCAAATAGAAAAAATATCATCCTACAAGCTTTCTCCTAATTTATTTTAAATCCATTTTCACGAAACCATTCCGATGCTCTGTAAGGATTCGTCTGCTACTGGCATAGAATACCAAACTTCTTCCTATCAGTATTCAAAACACTTGCATGAGCGGCGCCGGTGTAAAGGCTCAAGATTTTACCATAAATCTGTCAAGAACAAGAGAGCTCCCACAATCGACCCCCGAGGTACTCCAAATTGTGTGACCAAGTTTACTACTCCTGTTTTTTAGGAGTGGAAATAGAACGCTCAGTCCATACCCTTCTAGTTTTTCCAATAAAATATCTTGGTTCAAACAACTGCATACGAGTACTCTTGAGATGATTCTGAACTTGAATAAGTTAGGTTATTAATTGCTGCTGCTGCATGTCGTTTTTGCCGAAATCCGAACTGTACAGGCGAAAGCAAAGAACTGCCCTCAAGAAGCCCTATCTTCTGATATAGATTTCTCAATATTTATTTTCTTTACTTGATCCAATTTTTGGAAATTCAGATATGCCGTTTCATACGCTGTATTTCGCTACGCACATACAGTGCACAAAACACGCTTGTTTTGCAACTTATTTCATTCCTGAATATTCAATACCAACCATATAAAATGTTAGGCTTCTTATCATTACTAAAATCATACATAGTTTTACATGTCCTAAAATAAATACATACACCAGAATTACATAATATCCAATAGTTAAACATGTATTTACAATATGCTAACAAATTTTGATGAAGAACTGCCTGTTGATGTTCTACATTCTCACATTTTGGATCATAATGCACAAAAACTAGTCACAAATAAAATTTTGGAAAAAGGAATTTTTGCGACAAAAAAGTTTTTTAAAAAAATAGCAGCTTATAATTAAAACACTACATATGCGTTTCAAGCGCCGTTAATAAATAAACAGTGCAACGAATTTATGAGGTTAACATTAAATGATTTTAGTAGCTGATTCCCATTACGAAAAACACCAGTAAGAAATTTTAATAAAAGTAAATATAGGCAGAATGATCCCCAGATCAGAGACTGCATAAATTAATTAGATGTTTTGTACCTATATGTTAAGAAATCATAATTGGGCATACAGAACTCTTTATAGTGAAAAAAAGAAACTGTACGATAAGTTATTAAAAGGCTCTAAAAAAAGACATTTAGAACAAATTAAGTATATCTGAGAATAATAGTGCTTGGGAAGTAATTAGTGAGATTCAGGGTACAAAGAAGAAATGCGAAATACATACAAAGGGCAACTTGTGACAAGTTGCAAACGATTTTAATACTTATTTATCCACCGCAGTTCTCAATTTGTTAACTCAGCAAGAAAACATGCCATACTCTGCTAAAATAGAGCGATGCCCCGAGACCATTCCCATTAAATTGTCATACTCACAAGAAATCCTAAATATAGTCAATAATCTAAAAAATAAATTTAGTAGTGGACATGATGAAATTTCAACTTCTTTAATCAACTATATGATTTAACCAATTATGGACCCCCTTGTTTACATAGTAAATAATACATTTAAATACGGATTATTTCCTGACCAACTAAAACTAGCCTAGAAATATTTAAAAAAGACGACGAAACAAAGGTCGAACATTACCATCCTATTAGTTTGCTCCCATGATTCTCAAAAATTTTTGAACGGATAACGGATAACCGTATTATGGAGTTCATGTTAACGCATGATCTCCTTAACGGGGTTTAACATGGATATTTAAACAGCAGATCGACTCAGACAGCAGTATTTCAGTTTGTTCAGCGGATTTTAGGGTCTTTGGATGACGGAATGATCCCCTTAGGAGTATTTATTGACCTCTCAAAAGCATATGATACATTGGACTATGCAATCTTGCTTGACAAGTTGGAACTTTATGGAATTCGAGGAATGATCTTGAGATGGATCAGATCATACCTATTGAAAAGGTACTAAAACATGACAATAGGTAAGGGAAAGGACCGCGTAACATCTAATAGAGCGGAAATAAAATTAAGAATGGCACAGGGAAGTGTATTGGGACCTTTACTATTCATTATCTATGTGAATGATAATACATAACTACTTTCTATCAAAATAGCTGCACTTTACCAAATTATGCGGATGATTCCAATTTCCTTATAGTGGCCACAAGTCTGCCAAGTATTAATATAAGAACTGAACGAATAATGATGGGAATAAATGAGTGGTTTGCCAAAAATAAGCTTGTGTTAAATAGATCAAAAACAAATACTATTTAAAACAACGAGGTCTACATTGGAAGAAATGCAACATATCGTTGTAAATAATGGTCAACTAATGCTGTAAAAAACGCCATAATTTTTGGAAATGGTCTTGGATAGTACTCTGTCATGGGACCATCATGTAGAATATGTTCTTGGTAAACTGAATAGGGTATGCTACACTTTACGCATTTTAGTTAGATATCTGGATAGGCAAACATGTAAAATGGTCTACTATGCAAATTTCGAATCACACGTCAGATACGGAATTGTTTTGTATGGAAAATGTAGGGACGTTGAACGATTGTTTAAATATCAAAAAAGAGCAGTAAGAACAATATTGGGTCTCAATATCAGAGAAAGTTGTAAAGGTAAATTTAAAGAGAACCATCTTCTTACTGTCCTTGCAGCTTATATGCAGGAATGTGTTTTATTCTTTTTTAAAAACAGATCCTTGTTTAGTTACAGTGAATCACAAAATAAATATCCAACAAGAACGAAGAACTATACTTTCCCTAAACATAAGCTGACATTGTACGAAAGTGATGCTTATTACAACTGTATTAAACTATGCAATAGTCTTCCCAGATTCATCAAAACTTGTGACAACATTTAAAAAGTAAAAATAAACGTATTTAAATTACTAAAAGACATTGAACCGTATAATATCGAAGAGTATTTTGTAAAAATCCCAAACTTGTAGCGTAAATTTTGCCTAGAATACCTGACACTATTTCATTTTATGTTATACAATGCAATTTTGAATTAAAGAGTGTTTATTATTATTATTATTATTATTATTATCATTATTATTATTATTATTATTATTATTATTATAACTAAGGATATACAATACATAATATTAAGCAACTGAGCAGCTGAGCAACTTATCTAATATGAATGTGAACCCCTAAACTATAATACTTATCTAAAAACTTGACACACAGTGAGCCGACGTGTCCTCATTAATCTGCATGTCAAAAAGTCTCCCCGTTATTACAAAGCACTTTTAGACAAGAAATTGTCCCGCATATAATTTCAGGTTGATCGTGTCGCGAAATCCAACATGGCTGCGCAATATATCATAAGCACACGTTTTACTGCAGTAACATTATTTTCTGAATTTGAATATCGGTTCTGATAAGAAGCTTATTTGCATAATAAGGGTGAGTTTTTGCCTTAAAACGTATAAGGTAGAAGGTATAAAATATTTATACAACATAAATCCCTAGTTTGCGTCGCGCAATTAACGAGGATAGAGTTGAGGGAGAATGCGTATACCAAAAACAAACCTAAAACTTTGAATTCTATGTTATACAATCTTTGAAAAATTATTTTAACCATAATGGTATAAAGAAATGCCTAAAAGGGTAGTTGATAAAACTCTTCAATAATTTGAGGCTAATGTAATGTGCGTGCTTGGTCGGTAAGGTAGGAAACTGCCTGACCGGCGCAGCGCCGATAAGCAAATTTCATTTGATTTCCATATTTATTGTTTTTACTACAATAATCTTTGCAGAAAATAGTTGACGTATAATTTATTATTGCAAGACAAGAAATTTGTTAATCAAAATTTAAAAATGTATGACATACCAATATTTTTAATTTTAAGCACATAAGAAACTATAAATAAATATACAATAAATTATAATAAATAACAGATTTGGTGAGGTCCGCCGTAAAGAGTAACAATAAATTAGCTTTGGGTCGGGAAGCACACTATACTCTTAAGGGTCAAAAATTACAATTCTGAAAGAGGAGTAAAGCCTTAGCGTGGGCTTTCTTATAATGAAGCTAACTCAGAGATAAATTATTAGGACCATTCAAGCCTATGCACTGACCTCATCACACCCAGGCGAGGAGGTTGAAATCTTATACGACGAAGTAAAAACCCGAGAAAAGCAAACAAGGAGAAGCGATAATATGACACAACTCGGCCAACTGTCATAAGTTTAAGCCGGCCGTGTTTCAGCCGTTAGTCCGGTAGTCGATGATTTATCGTTATCGAGTTTAGTTGTAATTTTTGTTGAAAGAAGTGTATTGTTTAACTGTTTGCTTTTGTGAGCGCTGTGCTATTGTAAAACTATGCCTGGTAATACCTGTGCGTTTCGAGGGTATCACTCAAAAGAAGGTCAAGGAATAAGCATGTTTGCATTTCCAAAGGATCCCGAACAGTAAGTACATTAGCACCGCTTTAGGATTGTTGATTAAAAATGCAAGGAAAGGTAACAAACCTGTTGTTCAATACTTAAAAGGAAATAAAGGGATACATAAGAAAATACTGTTTTTCTACTTCTATATCAGTAAGAACCCTACTTACGCACTGTCCACTTTATCCGTAAAACTCTAATTACACACACTATATTGTTAGAAGACAAGCAGTGCGTAAGAGCAGTACGTAATATTATAATGTCTGAATTAACAAGGGCAATCTTCGCTAACGCTCGTACCGCAATTTTCGAAATCGTGTGTAATAGGCTTCTTACCACTCTTGGAACGTAATATACTATTTAATTCCTTTCCAAAATGTACTATCACTAAGTAACGCACAATCAGTAAAACATTTCAAACATATTTTTATTTTATTTAATTTTTTTATGATTTTTCGAAATTTGCTGGAAAGTCAATTACATGAAACAGAGATTCATGAAAAAGGTACTTCGTACTAGGTACCCACATTTTTTATTTCAGTGTAAAGCATTTACTTCATCGCTTTAGTGCTTCTTTTAATGTAATAACTCGGCCAACTGTCAAAATTTCAAGGTGAAGGACATATAATTTGGTCCCCATTTAATCAATACTAAACTCAGGATTTTGTCGCTTCTCGTTGTTTGCTTTTCTCGGGTAAAAACCGCAAGGTCCATGCTACCAACACACTTTCACATTATTTGCTGGAGAACTAATTGCCAAACGGAGAGAGAAATAGGACTAGAGTGGCTTACTTAAATGGTATAGAACCGCAAATGGCAGAGGAAGCCTCCTTTTGCAATTCCTTCTGCTGTACACAGCTAACAAAAAATTATCAGTTATAATCTCCCTAGAGCTTGAATAATTTCCGAAAATTTTTCCGAGGTTCGAATTTTCTTAAAAAAATTCGCAACCGAGAGAAAATTTACGGATAATAATTCAAGCTCGCGGGAGATTCGGTACGAAAATTTCATACCTGTTATCTAAATGTTAACGTAAATTCCTCTCAGTTGAATAAAGTATTTAATAACAAATTGTTATTATTTTATATTTTCCTTCAACGAAAGACAAAAAGTTGACAAAGGAGCGATACCGATATGGCTAGGCGCAACCCGGCGGCGCAGGCGCTTATCTATCTTTTTTTTAATTTCCTTGTACTCTAGTAAAATAAGGTTTGAATCTTTGAATCAAGTTGATTATATACTAATAAAATCACACAATATAATAGTATTAGAGGATAGGGAAAGAATGTAAGTCTGTGTTATATTGTGGCTATACGATTATTTATCATTTTTTTCTCATTTCCTTGTACTCTAGTACAATAAGATTTGAATCTTTGAATCAAGTTGATTATATGCTAATAAAATCACACAATATTATAGTATTAGATGATAGGGAAAAAATGTAAGTCTGTGTTATATTGTGGCTATACGATTATTTATCATTTTTTTCATTTCCTTGTACTCTTGTAGAATAAGATTTGAATCTTTGAATCAAGTTGATTATATTCTAATAAAATCACACAATATTATAGTACTAAAAGATAAGGAAAAAATGTTAGTCTGTGTTATATTGGACGATAGGTATTATAAGTAGGTACCTCCTTTATTGATAAACCTACCTATACCTATATTGTATTTTAAATAGTTTTATTTAATTTTTTTACTTTCCCTTTGCCCTAGTAAAAAAAAGTAGGAATCAGAGTCCTAAATAAATACATTTATTTTTTCATACTATAAATAATTTTATACTACTAGAGAGAAAGGAAAATTAATAATGACCCATGCAAAATCAATGACAATTTTACGCGGTAACATAAAATCTGTGAAGTTGGCTGTGACTACAGCGCTTTGGTGGAATAACGTTTCACGTTATTCGCCAAATTAGAAATAGAGTCGCAAAGAAAAGCTGAATTTATAAACTCAAAAAGTTGGCGAGGTTAAGGTTCAGTTGATGTTGGAAATAGGCGTTCAATTTAAACTAAAGGGAACACTCAGTTCCATTTATACACTCGTTCATGTTGTTGATGTAAAGCTCATGTAAAGTTCGAAAACTTCCCGGGTAGTTCGAGATAACCAATTTTTATGCTCGGAGTTCGGAATATCTAACCTCACAAACTTGATCATAACTTCAACCTCACCAACTTTTCGAGTTTATAAATCCAGCTACATAAAATGAATGGAAAGTCGTACAATCTTTGCTTTTTTTGTACGAAATCTGAGCATATTCAAAATTATCAAAAAAATATAATATATTTAACGTATTTGGTGAACAATTCCGGCTTAAATCCCGAACAAGAAGATCTATTCAAAGGTATGAGCAATATTCTTTGTGAAATTATACCATATTTCACCCATAACTCTAGTGTTGAGAAGAACAAAATCATATCGAAGTATTACTTTTATTTCATGAAACATAGACATTTAGTGGAGAAAACCCACAGCTCTTTACTTTATTCGCCATTGATGAAAAGAGAAGTGGAAAATGAATTTCAGAAATACTTGCAAATAATGTTGTCAATAATAAATAACATCTACTTATTTTTAAATTGAAAATAAATATTTGTCAAAAATAATCTACGCTTCTGTTATTCTGGCATCTGCACGTGACAGCTGTCAAGCCAGGGAAATTATCACTTATTAATTTTGAATCTAGGTCACGGGACCGAAAAATTTTTCGGAAAATTTAGGTTGTCGTCATAGCAAGCAACCTGTCAAAATTAATTCGAAGAATTCGTCCATTTTTCCCAAAGAGACCTGTTATTAAATATATTTTTTAACAAAGGACACAAAGTCTCGGCCTCAAAATTAAGGCATCTGATTGGCTTAAAACAACAGGTATGAACTTTTCAAGACAAAAGTTTTATGGTTTTGTAAAGTCTATTAGAATATACAGGATGAGTCAGAATGGCATAGAGAAATAAAGTTACTTTTTTTTAATGGAACACCCTATATCTCAGGATATTTTTGGATTTTACATAAAATTACAATTATTTTTTAATAAGTGCATTATAAGTCTAAACTAACCTGACTCATCCTGTATGCTTAATTTTTTTAAATTCTAATAGACTATAAAAAACCCTAAAACTTTTATCTGGAACGTTTTTTGCTAGCTGTTGTGTTTTAAGAAATAATCGACCGTTTCCATGCATAACAACGACCCTGTACATAGGATGTTCCATGGTTTTATGTAAGATATTTGTATACTTTATCTTTTTAATGTGGATATTAAGTTTAGTTTTTTAGTCAAAATACCATTATTTATTTTTCTAATTGTATATTATGCAAGCGAAACTATTTTTCCACATATCACGTTTGCTTCTTTTGTCATTTAATCGAACCGAGATCACATTTATCATTTGTTCTGCGTGAACGTACCTATTTTCGACATGACAGTTGAGAGACAGCTGTTAGCTGTTTTTTTGGTCTTATTTTTCAAACGTTCTTCCAGAACATTTTTATTTTCACTTCACTTAACATCAGACCTAAATATAGAAGTCGGCGGGTAGAATGAGCCTCCATTGATCTGTAAAGATCCAACCCCCCCCCCCCCCAACTTTTGCTGGCACTTCATGTGGTCGTAGAACCTCCTCATTTCTATTATAGAACATTTATTTTATTCTCTTTTGTCTCCTTAAAGGTAATCTCTTCATGCCAAATCTTAAATTTAAAGTTAAGATGAACCCTCTGTTTTCTCACATTATTGTCATTAAAAGATATTATTATGTGGACATTTTTCTATCTTCAACAGCACTTAACAGGACCTTACTGATTTCATTATTTTTCTTAATTCCCTACACCCATTGGTCTGTTACAAAAGTTAATAAGGCTCGGAACTCCGAACTACCTCGTCAAGGTAGTTGGCTCGTTTCTCGAGAATTGAAGTTTTGCGGTCTCGTCAGAGAACGCACCTTCTTTGAAAAAACGAGCTGGAAAAATGACTTTCGGTTTGAAAGATTCGCCTGAATCCAACTAAGAAGGAGGCCATACTTTTCTCGGAAAGCCGCGTACGTCGCCCTAAAACAAGGCTCAGAGTCCAAGTAAACTGGTGCCAGGAAGTGAAGTACCTGAGACTTATCTTTGACCAAAGACTGAACTGGAGGCTCAGTTCAACAAATAGAGTGAAGCTTGCATTGCGGCAGTTAAGCTTTATCTACCCCCTGCTTCACAGGCGGAGCAAACGTGCAAATACGACAAAGGCATTGGTCAGGCCGGTTCTCATCTATGGTGCACCTTCGTGGTGCAACCTAAGTAGGGCGGAACTGAATAAGTTCCAAGTAATTCAGAATAGGACGCTAAGAATGATCGCAGATGTCCCGAGGTACACTATGAATTGCGTGTTGCACCAGGACTTTCGCATACGAACTATTAATGACTTCTTTTTAAAAATCATTACCAACCATAACGGACGTATGGATGTTTTGACAAACCCACTTATTACTGACTAACATACGAGAGCGAGACAAAATGCGACCTACAAACTACCTTAAGACTGGCCCCCGTCGGTCTATAGTAGAAAAGCACTAATAGTAGAGAGGCGCTATCACCTTCCTCGGTGACGGAAAAAGTCGCCAAAAATACGCAAACCAAAATCTTCAATCATAACATACATGGCGCGGCATACTCAACAAAGGCAACAGCCGATAGCAATAGTTTATTTTGCGCGAATATACCTAAAAAGTAGTCAAAGAATCAAAAGAAGTCAAAGGGATGCCCTGACGTAAAACCCCATTCATGAACCAATGTATTACATTTACTACTGAACCGGAAATAAACAAAATAGAATTTAGCATTAGGTAATCGTGAACCTACTAACACTAACTCTATAATCCCATATTCATCTAACCATCGATGCACTCAAAAGTTTACAGCCTTTCACTCATTATTTTTACGTCTCTTCTCCATACCACTTAATCAAACAAACACCAAAATAAACACATTATTAACCAACAGCATATATACAGGGTGGTTCAGAAATACGGTACGTAATTTGAGGGGGTGATTCCTTATGATTTTCTAAGAGAAAAAGTTCATACCAACATGTGTCCGGAGTAGTCCCGTTTTTGATATACAGGGTGTTAAAGTTTCTTCAAAAAAATCGATTGCAATCGTGCGTTTTATCAGAAGCTGCCCATTTTCAACATTTGCTTTGATTAACTGTTGCATTTTTTTTGTATCATTATTTAAAAAAATAATTTTATTTTTAATTTAAATGTTTTAATACATTATGAATTTTTTTAACATGCAACAAAGTGATTTTTATTTTTTCTTACGAAAACGAAAACAATTTAAGGAACAAAAAGGTTGTATTATTGGTTAATAAATCCTAAAAAAAATATAAAAATTAGAAAAAGTCAGTGGCGTACATTTTATTGTCAATAATATTCGTTAAGATGCTCCGCGGGATGCCACTAGACTTAATAAATTAAATCTAGTTAGGGCTAATTAAGCTCCCTATCATTATGAATAACGGTACCAAATTTCAATAAAATCGGAAAAAGGGTATTTAAAGAAATTATAAAAGATTTTTTTTTAAACTTTAACACCCTGTATATCAAGAACGGGGCAACTCCAGACACATGTTCATATGAACTTTTTCTCTTAGAATATCACAAGAAATCACACCCTTAAGTTACGTACCGTACTTCTGAAACACCCTCTATAAAGGATCAACGAACAAGTTTTATTCCCTTTTTCTGTATCTCATATAAATTAAAAACATTTTTCAATCCTTTGATTTCAATATCAGTTGTAAAACTAAGCACCCACTAGACTTATTCATTTGCAATTACAAGGACCACATCCCTGTTTAGATAGGTCTGGAGTGTATGAGGTGAGTTGTTCGACTGAGGGTTATTCTACCTCCTATGTTGGACAAACAAGGAGAAAATTCAAAATCCGTATCAACGAACATTGTAAAGAGATAGTAAGAGCTTTTAACCTTAACTTGTCCTCTTCTAAAATCAAGTACAATTTTTCTAGACATATATCTACAAATAAATTTGATTTTAACCCAGACACAAACACTAAATTCTTAAATTTTTTCAATAAAAGCAATAAATTAGACCTTCTTGAAATAATCAAATAAAACAACGGCAGTCTACCTCCACACTGCCGTTGTTTTATTTAATTATATTAACTCCACTGTAATGGACTACTTCTTCAAGTTTACTTCTTGAAATAATAAAAAAAATGATTAAAAATCCAAGTACAGATTCTGCTACTGACCAAATCTTCCATAGCAGCACTAATTTTTTCAATGCTTTGAATTTGGGTAAATTATAATTATAACTCAGTCTTCTCTGCACAATACTTACCTCTTCCTATCTCTACTCAAGATTATCTAGCTCCCCTAGATATTTCTATTGTATCCAACCACTGTTCGAAGTTTAAAAACGTTTTCATTATTTTTCAAAATGTTTGTAAAAATTTAAAATTTAAATCTCACATTCATTTAACTAACCTGAACGGATTTTATAAACCTAATATCGGGTTCCTTAAATCTTCACATTTGATTTCAACAATAGCGTTGATATTTATTATTAATATCTGGTTATAACGTCTTTAATGTCATTATTCTGTTTAAATTAACCTCAATTCAACAATCACGTTGCAGTAGATAACACGGTCGTGGTTAGCATGGGTTATGTTTGATTCTTTTATAACCACCTACCCCATTCTTTTTTTGTAAAAAAAACCTTCCTAAAATGAAAAACTTTATTATTTTCCTAAAATTTGGGACATAGACATGTTAGTTAATAACACTGACATAAAAAACAATAAATTTAATAATTTCTCCAATTTTCATATAAAAATTTAAAAAGCTTTTATAAATAAAAAAGTTTTTCCTCCAATAATGTTATAACTTAATTTATTATCTTTTATCCATAATGTTTCTCCACTAATTAAAACCTCACTTGTATTCGAATCTTATTACAATAAATATGTTAACATGACTAGTTAGTACCAATGACAACAAAGCAAAGATAGATGCCGCACGCTCTTTTATCATAACAAGCAGACCAGATGTCAAATGCAAAAGTCCGCCAGGTTCCTCGCGAATTTCACGGTGAAAATATTTATACACTGTTGCCGAAGAATCCAAAACTTACCCCTTTTGGGTTTTATTTCAGGTTAAATTGACTCAATTTGTAACCATTTGATATTTACTAGTGCTATGGCTGCGCTTAATGCCGATTTTAAGAAAACCTGTTGGCTGGCAGTCAATCAAAAATTAACTTTACAGTTAGAATATTATATAGCTATATAATTCGGCGGTAGCAAGCGAAAATAAGAAAATGAAATGTCACAATTTTGACATTATAATTCTTGCAAAGCATTTTCCGCTTTATAAAATAATTTAGTGGTGAGATAATTGTGTTATAAAGTTTTGTGAGATAATTATTATATTACAATATGGTGAGACATTGTCAGGTCTGCAAAATAACCGATTCAGTGCCTGGATTTTCTTTTCACAAGTAAGTATTTATGACATAAACCTTTCATTGATAATTGATAATAATAATTTATTTGTAACAGGGCCATTATAAATATTGCGCTTTGAACAACAAAGTCAGTATTGTTTTAGATAGGTTGGATTGGCAAAAATTGTAGAATAATTAATTAAAAATACGTTAATGAAGAATCTTAATTTGTTAGGTACTTGTTATAAAATCTGCGTGAAAAAGTTTAAGTTTATGTTTATTAATTTATTAAACTCCATATTTTAGTTGTCCTTCATGGTATAAAAGAGCCGCCAGCCTCTCCTGAGATACCCCTGGGCATGAAATAAGTGTCCTTGTATTACAAGTTATTTACCTAGTATTATTTTAAACACTACATAATGTACAAATTGTTTAGTATTTATACATTCTTACAGAAAAATGTTCAATCAATAAAGCAGATTCCAATTATTATTATATTTAAGGTTTCCAAGTGATCCCCTACGTAGAGAGAAATGGTTTACTTTAGTCGGATTTGAAAAGGATATACCATAACCACAAAAGCTTGTCCAAAGCACTTTAATGAAGACGATTTTTGCAATAAAGAAAACGGAGTAAAGTACTTAAAAAGTGGAGTTAAGCCGTCTATCAAAATATCACCTTTTATTTTAATCCTACATACAATTATTATTGAAATAATATTGATAATTTTAACACAACATTTAAAATGCTTTCAAAGTGATACGCCACTGCTAATTGAACCTCGTAGTAGCCTGCCCATGCTCTCGTCCTCGTATAAACAGTGAATTGTAGACTGGGCGCAAAAGTACGTATATGAATGAGATGCTAGGTCTAATATTTGCTTTGTCGTCATTGGTAACATTGGTTAGTACACTAGGTCTTTAGTTTTATATTCCTTATCCTGTTAAGTTGTACTCATTAATTTGAGACAACTTACATTAACAGTGTCACTCAACTCGATGTTAACTAACATTTGTTTTTACAATTATTAAACTGTGGAAGGAGATTGAGTTATTTCATTTACATTACTTTGACTCCACTTAAAGTATGAACCATTTCTTCAATTTTAAGGCCAGTTTGTTAAGATACTTTTTAATTTTTTTAAAACCTTAACACATTTCCAGTCATCTTGAAATTGTATCATTGCCTTGCTAATTTTGGGTAAGGAGTCCCAGACATTATGACCACATTATTACGAAAGTTTGTAGTACATTCTTTTTCCTCCTTTTAACCTAGTCAACTATATTTAATAACTAGTTACCAGGCGAGTAAAAACTATTTATAAGACCTGCCACTTAAGTGTATGCTTTTCTAAAATATTTGATTGATTGTTTTAAAAGTTTTTATGGAAGTCGGTTTCATTAAATTAATAATATAGCTTCGATTTTATTTTATATTTGTGTTTTATTGTTATTCGATGTACTACAAGAGAAACTATTATCAACTTTTGAAGCAAGCGGTTTTCCTATTTTCAGACGCTTTGTAGGTATTAATTTATTTTTAACATTTACAATAGGTTGCGTCCAAGAAGTCAACAAAGTGTACAACTGCTAAAGGTAAGAACTCTGAACCTTCCTCCGACATAAGAGTTGCTCTTCGCACCATGGTCAGTTGCCATGTAAAGGTAATTTTACGGCACAATCTAAATAATCCAATTCTGAGGTCCATAGAAAAAGCCCAACAAAAAAAATACCCTAATATAAACAACAACGAGGAAAAACTCTCAGACACACGGATTTTTGTGGAACAAAGACGAGAACTGCAACTGAAGAAAACACAGGAAATAGAGACAAGATAGTAAAACTAAATTAAAGTAAATCATAGGCAATACGAACGGATGAAAGGAAGTGTAATGAAAAATGGATTAGAAAGGACAGCAAGTGTATGAAAGTATTAAGGCAGAAACTTAAAATAGGAGAACCCGTGAGTACCAAACTGAAAGACAAAAATGGACAAACTGCTACGAATTAGGAAGGATATCTAAAGATTGTACTTCAACCTATACTATTGTAGGATACAACCGGTACAAGCTAGTAATATCTCAAAGGTATTGAACCAAGGATTCGAGGATCTACCAGATATAACGCAGGAAGAGGTTCTGCACTCAATAAAAGAAATGAAGAATAATAAGGTACCGGGCAGTTTTCACGGCAAATGTTTAATTGATGTTTCTCGCTTAATTCCACTTAGAATAGTACAATTTACAAAGATTCGAGACCAGAGCGTCATGAAGGATATTTTCTAAGAAAATTAAAAAACTTTGAAAATACTATTTACCATTTTCTCAATAATGGCAGTATTCTAAGATCCAGAGAGGCAAACCCTTACCATTAAAGAAACAGTCTGGCATATATATATTATTTGTAATTGGTAACGACACTGTCGGTCAGTCCCGCCGCATTTAACCGAAAGTTAAACAAATTAAATTATTATTGTTACACTACAAATTTGAAAAATTTACTACTATCATTTAATCTTAAAATGCATGTTAATTCACCAACAAGATTTTCTCAATATTCATCTTCTATAATTGACTATGTTTATTCTAATAAAAATAATGTTAAATGTGAAGTAATAAATAATTTTTTATCGGACCATGAAGCTATATTATGTGAATTTAACGGTGAGATAGGGAAAATATAGAAAAATAAACATAAGGGACTCATTTACAGTAAATATAATTTTAACAAATTTAATAATGGTATAAGTAATAGTATATTATTAACCAAGGTTTAGACAGCCATCATTATTGCCCGAGGGGCAAGTTTAAATCACGAGGAGCGGAGTGACGAGGGATTTAAGACGCGAGGGCTATAAGCTGTCTAAACCGTGGTTAATATAATATTTTTTCCACTACTACAAACTTTTATAAGACATTTATCTTTATAGTATTAATAATTATAAAAAATGATAGGTAGGTATAAGTATATTTTTAATCAAGGTACCTGCGCTTTGGAATTGGCAAAATGTTTTGTTGTTTTGTCAGGTGGCTTTGTTAATGTCAATTTTTGTTCATTTATGTCATCAGATTTCAGGAGTTTTCCGTTTTTTTTAAAAATGAGGGAAGAAAATGTTAGTGATATTATTATGTGTACACCTCGCTAGAATTAAGGATGGAAGCAGAAAAAATGTTGATTGTATCGATATTTTACAATGTCAAGTAATCTAATATGTATTGATAATTATCTGGTTGCCTAACCACATTCATGTTTATGAATTCATGTTGTAGAATCAAAAAATCAAGTTACCTGCCTTCAAATAGATTCTTGAAGATCGGTCAATAATGGATTTCAATGCCTTATTATTGACCATGGTCAATAATAACTTATAAGGTGGAGAAAAACGATTTCTAACGTTAATAATCGGTCAATAATGGCGATGTTATAGGTTAGTAGTGGAAAAAAAATTATTCATGGGATAGTATTTTTCTTCATAAAGAGCCTTTAAGTAATTTTCATGCCACAATTTTAGACACATTTACTAAAGCTTTCCCAATTACAATTATTAAAAAAAATAATAGAAAATGTTGGATTTCAAAGAGTATAAAAATAAGTTCTAAGAATTTACGTTCACTTCATTATATTAAAAAAATTTTTCCATCAAACAATTCATTCATTTCATTTTTTAATATTTCTAAAAACATTTATAGAAAACTAATTAAAAAAGCCAAGGAAAATTATTTTGAAAATCGTATTAGTAAATCATTAAATCCACGAAAAGAATGTTGGAAAATTATTAATGATTTGAGAGGAAAAAACAACATAATACCTATAAATACTTCATTATCTTCTGACGAGCTGAACGATTTTTACTCTTCGATTGCTTTAGATCTTTCTAAAGATATTGATCCATGCATTGATCCACTTTCGTACATGAAGATTTTTAAAATTAAGGATACATTTTTCTTTAGTCCAACCGATGTTCAAGAAATAAAATTAATCATTTTGGAAATAAAAAATAAAAATTCTTCTGGATGGGATAATTTATCAATAAAATTTTTTTTACAATTGTCTATTCCTGCTTTAGAAGCTTAAGCGAAGGCAATAAATGTTTCTTTTGAAAGTGGAATATTTCCACAATGCCTTAAATCAGCTATTGTTACTCCAATTCATAAAGGAGGTGATTGTGAATCTGCTTCTAATTTTCGACCAATTTCTTTACTTCCAACACTTTCTAAAATTATTGAAAAACTTGTTAAAAATAGAATGATTTCTTTTTTAAATAAAAACAATATTTTAAATACAAAGCAATTTGCATTTCAAAAAAATAAAAATACTAGTGATGCTATTTTTTCATTTCTTGAGCATCTTTATTTTAAATTAAATGAAGGAGATTTTGCTGCAGCAATATTTTGTGATATTTCTAAAGCTTTTGATTGTGTTAACCATGATATATTATTAAAGAAGCTTGAGCTTTATGGCTTTAGAGGTATATCGTTTAAATGGTTTAAATTTGAATTGATATTTAATTAGTTCATTCAAAAAATTATATATTAATTTTAAATATGTATACAAAATATTTGAATAAACTTTTTTATTATTATTATTATTATTATTATTATATTTATCTGAAAGATCTCAAGTAGTATTGTTATATGGTAAGAAATCAAAAAGTAATAAAATTGATTGTGGAGTACCTCAAGGTTCAGTTCTTGGTCCATTACTGTTTTTAATATATATAAATGACCTTACGTCAATATTTATAAATGGTAAATTTACCATATTTGCTGATGATACAACAATACTTTGGCATAGTAAATATTGTAATGAGTTAATTAAAATAATTAATGAAGATTTAATAAATGTTAAAAAGTGGTGTGACTCTAATCTACTCTCATTTAATATCAGTAAAACAAATATATTAACTTTTAAGTGTACACTTAATAATATAATTTTTGACAATCTAAAAATTAATAACCCCAAATTTATAAAATTTTTAGGAATCTATATTACTCAAAATCTTTCTTTTAATGAACATATCAAAAAGTTATGTAGAAAATTAGCTTCAGGATGTTATGCCCTGAGAGTACTTTCTCATGAAATGAATATGGTGGTTCTTCGAAATGTTTATTTTGCTTTAATAAAATCTCTTTGAGATATGGAATTTGTTTCTGGGGAAATTCAAGCCAATATCTTCTAAATTCAATTTTTATTTTACAAAAAAGAGCTAACAGATATTTGTGCAAAGCTAGATCTAGAGATTCTTGTAAAACTCTATTTATCTCACAAAAAATTTTAACACTAACTTCAATTTTTATATTGGAAACAGTTTGTTTAATTCATAAAAAGCATAGAAATAATGTTAATTCACATACTTATAATACAAGAGAAACCTTTAATATATGTTTACCTATTCCTTCTTCAAGTCTTGTAAAAAAATCCATAATAAAATTTATGATTCTAAAAAAATTTTTAAATTTCCTTCCAGTGAAAATGTCAAATTTTAAAATATTTAAAAAAAATGTTAAAAATATATTATTGGAAAAAGCTTATTATACTCTAGATGAATATTTTGGTGATACTCCGTCATAATTATTTGCATTTTTTTTGTTTATTCCGATATTTTAAATTTTACTATATTATTATATTTTATTGTTAATTTAATTTTAAAAAAGGCTTTGTCGATAAAAATAATAATTTATGACAATAAAGCATATTTTGATTTGATATGAGCTCAAAGGGGTGTTACTAACGAACAACTCTCTGAGTTGACCTGATCGAGTAAGAAATCAAATTAAAGGTCGTTAATTCCTGATTACGAATATCTATCTGTGTCAGTTCTAATCCACGTGAAAATGTGTGACTAAGACATTTTAATTTTGAAGTATACTTGTGTTAATTAAATAGCAATAAAAGTGATACCTTTTAGACTGGCTGGTAGCAATGGACTCATTTGGTTAAACTTCAAATTACACTCACTACTGCCTAATTTTTATGATACATTTATAAGGTTTGCCCTGAAAATTTGAAGTCAATCCGATATGTAGTCTTCGAAATATACGAGACCAAAATCAAATAAAACAGTTCGCCTCCTTTGAACTTGTGCAACGGTGTTTCTGTGCATATACAAGGGAGATGCGCTTACTTGTTCTCTATCCAGTTAAAGAAGAAGCTTATTATTATTACCTACTGTTATTAGTATGTTCTATAACAACTAGGAGATGCCATTTCATATGAGTTCTAGACTATACTCTCTATAATACTATTTCAGAAAAAAGAAAAAGAGAATTTTAAAAATTATTTTTTTCTCTCCTGTCGATGCCAACTCCGTTACCTAGCAACGGAGAAAGGGCGATGGACATGGCCACCTGTCTTTTTAGTCGTAAACAATGGCAGTGAGCGCGACCCAACTTACTATAGGATTTAGTGACGTCACACAGCAGTTTCCGAGAGTCGATGATAGTAAATTATTTTTTCTATTCGGGAATCATAAAGTCTTCATTATGGGTTTCAATTGGCAGCAATCATTTTGAACACGCATTTTTTATTTTCTTAATGTTGGTAACAACACAACATGACTGTTTTCAAATTTCATGGCACACCTACTTTTTTTTTGAAGAAATATTTCGGTAGTGGTAAACTTAAATTATCTGTTTTATACTTATGGATGATACTATCTTTAGAAATGAGACATATTTTATATAAAGTTTCAATTACAAGAAATTAAATAAATTATTTAAATTGAAATGTTGTTTTACTGGTTGTATAATACAGAATATACGTAGGTATATCTTTACTAGGATCACGCTCACGCTGCTTTACATACATCCACAAACAACATAACCTAGAAAATATGCGACTGTGGTTAACGTATATTTATTTATTTCAAGCACAAAACACTGTAATATTAGACTATTAAAATAATAGTGAGACAGAAGTTAAATAGTGCTTATTTAGTTATAAATACTGTGGTATTTTCCTTAATTTTATTTCTCTAAAGAAACAGACTTGGGAAAACATGAGTGATTATTGGGAATATTAACTGTTACTGTTGAATGTTCGGTGGCGTTAATGGTTATCCCTGGAATATTCTGTGTAGACACGATATTCTGTGTGAGACCCTGCTCATTTATAATTAATCTAGTAGTTCCAATTGACGTTGCAGATGCTGTACCTGTGGTATTTTGGGATGTACGTGATAAGCAAGGTGGAGATACACCGTGTGAAGATTATGTGGACAAAATATTTGCAACTTCAACCTTGCTGTTCACCGAAGTTTTAATGCAACCTTCGGCCACTTCTGAAGACTTCCAGCCACCATGCTTCTTAATAGTGTTGAAGTCACCCCCACTATTTGCTAAGTGTGTAACACTGGACCGTCTAAAACAATGGCCTATAAATAACTTGAGATTTGGTAATTTTAAGTAATAAGCAATAACAAAAGGAGCTTTGCTAATTGTGTTAAGACCAATAGGAGTGTTAATGCAGTACCCATTCTATAAGTCAAGAAAAATCTACGACTTGTCACGTGATTTGGTCTGAGACTAAAATACTGTGTTACCATTTGTAGTCAGTCACTCTTTGTAATTATAAACTGCCTGGTTATGTTGTGTTTAGTTTTGGGCACATGTACAATGACTATATCGTCTCTAAATTCAATATCATCTACTGACATAATATTTGTAATTTCTTTTCTGCGGCAGGCACCATTATAGCCCATTATAAGAATAACCTAAAATTTATATTCAAGATCAACTACATTTATTATGGGTAAGTTTTTTTTGTCGATACCTATTTTTGCTTGAGATAAACGTATATCGTTGCTAATGCTGAGAAAGTTATTTTGAAGCAAAAATTTTAGGTATCATTCCAATCTTGTTAACTACATTCCTTATTTAATGCAATAGGTACTTACTTTCATTGCTAGATATATTTTATCATCAGCTTGTCCAATAAAGCGATTAATTTGCTCAATCTCTAAAATTTTTGATTTTTTTGGCGTTTAACCCTACGACAGCCGTTTTAAATATGCCTGTAATTTTTTATATTTCGATATATCAATATTTCTATATATATTTAAACAACTTCTTAACATTGAGTATTTGGACCACATCAATGAAGCCTTTTTAATTTTACTTTCTTTGTTAAAAAATGCTATCAGGACATTTTCTGAAATATCTTTTACACTATTTTGCTCACACCATAGCTCAAAATCTGCTTATTCTTTTTGATAGACATTGCGAGATTTCTTCGGTAAGAGATTATTTAAATGATTTTCCGCGATTTCTCGTATTTCTGGTTGAGTATGTCTTCAGTTTTGGATCATTTTTTTTCGTTTTTACTACTAAATTATTAAATAATATTCAATGATCCAATACAGCAAAAAATTACGTTTTATTAAAAATATGTATTACTTTTCAAATAATGGCGGCTGGGGTACCCAATTAATTTTTCCGTAACATAGTGTTGCCAACCTCAAAAAAAATAACAATTTTGACGGAAAATTATTGACTACATTTTTTTTAATTTCCTTAAAAATTACCCAAATAGAAAAAGTATTATAAAATATTGGTTTCATAGGACATTTTAGAGCACTCGTCTCATTAGGACACTTTCCGCTACGCGGCTCGTGTCCTAAACAAACGCGTGCTCTAAAATTGTGTCTTATGAAACTTATGTTTTAATATACTATTAAAGGTTTTGGAGGCGTTAAAAATTAAAATTTTTTGCAGTTCGTACTAAGATTACAAAATCTTTCAGAAAATGTAATGTGATATAAATGTAAAATAGGTAGGTTCTAATTGTTACCAGTCATACTAAAAGGCGGCACTACTATAGATATTTAATTGGCGCATGCACACAAAATTAAAATCATCAATTTCCCTAGCTTCCGGCTAAATGCGGCACGACGATGAGCGTTTTGTACATTGCCACTATGAATCCTTAATAATATTTGTTATTCTGCTTCTTCAATGTAAAATGTTTGTGTCGCGGACGCGGACTCTTAAGCGCGATTTATACTTTGACGCTTGACGATCACGTTTGAAGTTTGACGGTGACGCTTGTAGAATTCCATTTTTGGTGCATTTATAGTTTGACGCTTGACGTTCAACATTTTCGTGTCATAACCTCATTATTTTGTTGTGTTCAGCAGCAGCATTACTTAAAAAGAAACAAAAGCGAAAAAGGCAGTATAAAATTAGACCCATAAACAGAAGACGACATAATAAAGTACAAATATTATACAAATATGAAAGAGCAGTATTGACAGTTAGCTATCAGGTGCAAATACTGTCGCGTCCTATTGGCTGTTACGTCATATTCTACGGAATTTCTACGAGCAGTGAGCGTCAAAAGTTAAAATTGGTTTATCTGGAACGTCACGTCAATCGTCAGCGTCAAAGTATAAATGGGTGTATATATTTCCTATTCTTCAATCTTCAACCGACCACGTCAACGTGATCGTCAAGCGTCGAGCGTCAAAGAATAAATCGCGCTTTATACTACAGACAAATATTTTTCATATTCGGTAAAAATATAACATAAAATCAAATAATGCGTTAACAAATAATACTTTTTAGAATTTGGTATTAAAAGATGGAGTATTTATGCCTTACCAACGTGAAAGTATGCGTGCAACTACATAATATGTTATGTACTATGTATAGGCATTTTTTTCCTAATACCTATAATATAATTGCAAAATTACGTTCTGGTAAAAGAATATCGTAATTACATTTCGAACATGGTAACAATGTCTGTAGTCTGTACCTATTATAATAATCCAAATTTAATTAAAATTTTTAGTGACGCAACGAACCGCTAAACTCGGCTAATACATATTAATATAAAATATTTATAAAGTCATTATTGCCAGCAGTTTAAAAACTTTAACACATCGGCTACTTTCGTATCTAATCTTGAGATCTATTAACGTTACCTTAATAAATGGAAGTTTTATTACATATTTTAACGGGGTAACGATTTATTTAAGTAATATACTATACAGGGTGTTTTTTAATAAGTGTTCGATATTTTACCAGACGATTGCTCAGTTATTTATAAGGTGAAAAGTTCATATAAGCATGGGTCCGCCAGCTCTTCATTTTGGAGATACAGGGTATTTCAATTTTTAACAGGAACAAAAAATATGTACGCCACTGCCGTTTTCTCTTTTGTTATGTAGGCACTTTATTGGCTAATGCAAAGCACGTTTTCATAATTTTTTGATTTTGGCTTCGTTTAGGAGATAAATGCTATTTTATCAATCTCTGATAATATGGGCATAGCGATATGCAAATAAATGCCATTTATTCCTTTCTCGAGAACGTTTGCTCGTAGCGACTTCTACCAACTATACCTTTTTCATGTAAAAATGATAAAGACATCCATTTCTTTGCTTAAAATTGTAATACAAGTACGTATGAAAAAGTTATTACTCCTCAAAAAAGTATAAGGATACGTAGGTGGCGCACTCTACATGTGGGAGCCATGCTAACATCAAATTCGAATTTCGCATTTCAAAAAACTCCTAGATACCAATTTTCGTCCAAATATAGACGTTATTTTAAAAATTATTTACGAAAAACAAAAATAGATATAAATTTTTAACACCCTGTATCTCAAAAATGAAGGACTTGCGGACCCATGCTTATATGAACTTTTCACCTTACAAATAAAAGAGGAATCCTCCTGTAAAATATCGGACACTTATTAAATACCACCCTGTAGAATGAAGTTATTTTAGCTTCAAAGTTACTGCGTATAAAATTCTCCCGAGAAGGTTCAAAGAAAGACATATTTCTAAAGACGAACTTTACTACTTAAAGAAAATTGATAATACTTATTGTACGACTCTTTCCCGCTCAAAACATTGCTAAAGTTTTGACTTTGTAGCTTCTTAATTTTTTAATTCAAGTAGAAAAATGAAAGAAGATATGAAGAAAGACGTATATAATTATACAGGGTGTTAATACGATCATGTTGCAAACTTCTATAGTCTATCTTTAAATGATGTGAAGTGAGAAATCAATCAAAACCGTCTTCTTCATGAGCGTGCAAGATTTTTCCGCATGTATAAATTTGAATAGGCCTGAATTTTGAAATTTTGCGCATAATTAGTACAAATATGTACATTATATTCAAGTTTTGTCTTCAAATATATATTTTAATATAAAATTTTTTAACTTGACATTATGTACAGCCCTAGAATTAACCTAGAATTTTAGAAAGCAATTTTATCAGAACTAATTAGAGCCTAGGTACTGTGCCTAATCCTGGTTACCTGTTTGCTAATTATGCGGTTATTATGCCTTTATGGGTTCCTCTATTGGAATAATACCCACAAGCAATACCATAAGAGCTCAGATTTAGCCGGATATTTTCTATGCTTGGTATCGAACACTTACTTTCAGAAAATTTAACTCGATCTGTCCAGAAGAATAGTATAGAATGTATTTGTGACAATTGTCCGACAAAATCACTCGAGCTACGCTCTCGTGATTTTATCGGAACAGCTCTCGTTAAATTTTCTGAAAGTAAGTATGAGATAGCAAGCATAAAAAATATCAGGCTCATAATCTGAGCTCGAATGGTATTTAGTAAGGCAATTCCACGAATAGGAATGGAATTTTCTATTTCGTTATTTATTTCCTTTTCGTCAATTGTCCCAAACCGCTGCATGTTAAAAAATACTTTTTTATTTAAAAATCGACTTTTAAGCTGGATTTATAAACTTGAAAAGTTGGTGAGGTTGAAGTTATGGTCAAGTTGTGAGGTTAGATATTCCGAATTCCGAGCATAAAAATTGATTATCTCGAACTACCCGGGAAGTTTTCGAACCTTACATGAGCTTTACATGAACAACATGAACGAGTGTATAAATAGAACTGAGTGTTCCCTTTAGTTTAAATTGAACTCCTATTTCCAACACCAACTGAACCTCAACCTCGCCAACTTTTCGAGTTTATAAATCCACCTTAAAACAGCTTAAACAATTATTTAGTATTTGTGACAATTGCCCGACAGATGATTTAATAACTAGTTTAAAATGCAATTGTTACCACGGTAACGATTGGAGGAGCAGAAAATATATCCGATTTTTTTATCCAGTTACATTTCCTCTTCCTTCCTTTTTATCCCACAGCAAACTACGATTTTTGACATTTTAAATGGGACTATTTATATATGAGTGGAATTGCCCTATTTATATCTATACATACCTACCTTGGGTGTTCATTTCTCAGTGAAACTAGTTACAGTGTAAAGTATCAGTGTTTTTTTAATTAGATATGGCGAATTTTCAACAATTGCCTAAACGCCATAGAGTCGACCTATGTACAGTAAATGAAAAAAGATTAACTCTTAACGATTACGATCCTATTAAAAGTAAGAATGCTGATTTGAGTGTTGACAATGCAGTGCAATTTACAGCAGATATGCTTAACGTTGGAAAAACAACTATATTTAAACTTTTAAAAGGAGAAAAAAGTGTTGGCGTCAAACCTCCAAAAACTTCTCCAGGATGACCAAAACTTGAGCTGGATGACGTTTTAATGTAAAGAATAAGGCGAGAAAATCATAGTTTCTTTAAAAAAAAAAAATTCCTTCACAAAATTTTGTCCTCAATCCGAGAAGACCAGCACTACCCATCTATCAAAGTTGGTTTTCGGTGGAAAGAACGTAATTGGCAACCGATTTTAATAGACAGAAGCGATATCGTCTGTTGGAGAAGAAATTACTTAAGAAGCACCCGAAAAGCCAGAGAAGAAAACAAAAAAATATTTTACCTACACGAAACATGGCTAAATGAAGGCCACACTGTGACTTAATTTTGACAGGATGAAAACATTAAAAGTTTCAGGCAAGCCTTTTTGGAGTGATTGTCCACAGGATTAAGACCGCTATCTGGAAAAGGACATGGACTTATCATAACCCATATATTAATTAAGTTCTGAAGGCTTTGTTAAAGGTGGTCTACTGATGATCCAACCTAAATATATAGGAGACTATCACGAAGATCTGAATGCCGATGTCTTTGAAGAATGGTTCAAGCAAATGTTGGATCCTATACCAAAAGATGCAATAATTGTATTGGATAATGCAAGTTATCACTCTAGGCTGACGAAAAAATTACCGACAAGTGCGTAGTGTAAAAGTGAAATAACAGAATGGCTAAGTTTAAGACAAATAGAATTTCTATTAGATTCCATAAAAAAAGAACTATTGGTACTAGCCAATTTACATAAAAATGCATTCAAATATTATATACTCGATAGATTGGCAAATTTGCGAGGAATATCTATGCTCAGACTCCCTCCTTACCACTGCGAATTAGATCCGATCGAACTTATATGGGCTCAAATAAAGGCAGATATCGCCAGAAAAAACACGACTTATAAAAAGGTGGATTTAAAAAACTCTTTAATGAAGCTATGGGTAAAATCAGTGCAGAAAAGTGGAAAAAGTGTATCGATCATATGATAGAAAAAGAAGCCAAAATGTGGCAGGTAGGTATAATAATCGAAGAAATAGTTGAACCGCTCGTTTTAAACGATGTTAATAAAAGTTCATCTTCCGAATAGGACTATGATTAAGCCATAACCACGACGTATTATTCGATTTTTGAAAATGCCTTGTTTGTAAGATTCTATATTATATCTTGTTTTTGTAATTATATTATGTAAAATAGTACCACCCATTGTTATTTATTAGTTAATACGATTTTTTAAATGTTTTCATGTGTTATAAATAGCTACGAATATAATATAATACAATTTTAGGAGAATAGGCATGTTTAAGATTTTGGCTATAGGGATTTTTCCAATAACAATGGTAAATCCTCAAATATAACAATAGCTTGCGATAAGTTCAGGGTGGACCTACCTAAAGAATGTTCATTATTTGGATCCTTTAATGTAAACACTATAGATTTTAAGGGATGGTGTTTAAATTGGTCTTGATACCCCGGTATGCGTTCTGCATATTTAATGAGCATTTATTACTTCGCGCCATTTAAAGATATATCTATAGTGTGGATAGAATACAGAAAAAAGACAATAAAGTTGAATGTAACAGTAATTAACAGTAAACCCATTTTCACAAAAGTTGTTCAAAATTCCTTCCATAACGCTCCACACAGAGATGATAGAAAATAATAAAATAAATAAATACAATAAATAGGAAAAACCGAAAAAAAATTAAAAGTTTAACACCCTGTATCTTACAAACGAGGGGTTTCTGGACCTCCATTAATGGGAACTTTTTTCATTATTTTTTGTCAAGGAAAATCACCTGTTTAAATTTGTTGGTATAATATTGAAACACTCTGTATAGAAAATCAGTTATATAAGAGACAATACCACAATATTGATCAACTTCAAGAAGCTACCCATTAAACCTTTAGGCTTTGGCATTGAATGCCAATTATTTTATTAAATGCATTGCGAAGAATCGAAACGGTGCGTCCAAAGTATTTAGAACACAACGGAGCCCAATTCGAGCAATTTTTGTAATTTAATAAAATAATATATTTGTTTTATTGTTGGTTTAAAGTTATGTAATAGTATAAAGTTGTATAATGAATATAATGTTGTTAATTTTGCTTTTTATTTGCGGGCATAGCCTTCTGTACGAATAATGATGGACTTTCGGGTTATGGCTTTAGAGGGGTGGCATTAGACTGGTTTTCATCTTACTTGTCTGACAGAAAGCAGATGGTGAGATCTCGGGGTTGCAACTCCAGTGCACTCGCTGTTAGACACGGGGTTCCTCAGGGATCGGTGTTGGGACCCCTGCTGTTTCTACTATACCTAAATGATTTGGCCTCAATCAGTATGCAAGGCAAATTCACTTTGTTTGCCGATGACACTACGATCCTATGGACGGCTGGAGATGCAGGGGTTCTTATGAGTACTGTCTCGCATGATCTGCGTGCAGTTCGGGCCTGGTGTGATGCTAACTACCTTAGTTTTAATGCAAATAAAACTAATATACTAACTTTTAAATTTAGTCCCTTAGGTATGGATTGTCCGGTTACTAATAAATCCAGTGTAAAGTTTCTTGGTCTGTGGATGGACGAGAGGCTGAGGTTTGATATACATACCCAGGCTCTCAATGCCAAGTTGGCCTCTGGTTGCTATGCGGTTCGTGTGGTGGCAAATGAGCTGGGTACTGGTGTAGCAAGAAGTGCCTATTTCTGCCTGATCGAATCTCATCTCAGATATGGAATTCCTTTTTGGGGGTTTTGCAACGGGTCTCTCTTCTCTTCTGTGTTTGTTTTACAGAAACGGGCAATCCGGTATGTTTGTAAGGCAAGGGTCCGGGATCACTGCAGGCCCTTATTTATTCAACAAAAGATTTTAACCTTACCCTGTCTGTTCATATTAGAGACAGTGCTTCTTGTTTATAAGCGTTTTGGAGACAGTCGGCATATCCATCATTATCCAACGAGAAACAGCAATTGTCTGCCATTGCCTATCCCAAGGTCAACCCTAACTAAAAACTCTCTTATGTACGAGGGCTTGAAAATGTATAATCACTTGCCATCTGTTGTGAAGGAGATAAATAGTCCAGCGCTCTTTAAGAGTATGATTAGAAATACTTTACTACAGAAAGCATATTATAGTTTGAACGAGTTTTTTGAGGACAACTTGTAGTATTGCAGTGATTTGGCTCCTTCTGTCTGTCTGTAATGTTGTTTTGAGTGCATTTGCCGCTTTGGTACTTGTCTAAGTATGTATGTATGTTATTGTATATGAATACTTTTATTAATTCATCATAAATCAATATCTGCATTATTAGGTCAATTTTTTTTTTTTTTTTGACATAGTTTTAATATTTGTTGACGTAAAGACTTGTTATTTTGTCTTATTTTGTTACTACAAAACTTGAACTTTATTTCTCTTATTATTGTTGATTTCATATTATCCTTAAGATTATTTATCACATTTTTACAGCTTCTGCTGTTTGTGGGACATTTTATTGTTCTTTCTTTTTTTCTCCTTTTTGCATTGTATTGTACTATTTTTAGATTTTAAACTCAATTTTATTTATGATTAGGCATGTTAGCTGCAGGAAAGCTTTATCGATCATCATAAATCTAGTCAACGTTTTTTTTTATTTTTTTTATTTTTTGTATAGTTTTAATATTTGTTGACGTAAAAAACTTGTAATTTTGTCTTATTTTGTTACTACAAAATTTAAACTTTTTTTCTATTAATTAATCCCATATTATCTTTAAAATTATTTGTCACATTTACCGCTGCCACTTTTCATTGTACATTATTTTATTGTTCTTTCTTTTCTTCTTTATGTATTGTATTATTCTATTTTTACATTTTAAACCTGATAATTTTATTTATGATTAGGCATGTTTGATGTAGGAAAGCTTTGTAAATGAAAACTTTGGTTTTTTTTTCCCCTTTTGGGATAATAAAGCGATTTTGAATTGAATTGAATATTATTTATTTTCGAAAAGTGTCCCATTTAAAAAAGCAAAAGCTTAGGTCACAACTCAAAAATAAAGTTTTTTAGAAAAATAAAACTAAGTACGCCACTGTATTCTACCTAAGAAACTCTATAATAGCCCGTATTTACCTTATTAATAAGTTATCAAATTATCGAGATACAGGGGAGCGTCAAGAATGACAAATTTTCAATATATATCAGAAACTGAGACGGCTATAAATATTTCGTCTGCGGCAATAAAAGTTTCATAAAATAATAGAGCAGTAAGCCGCAAATCACATATTTCTATCTTTTATAATAAGGGAGCTGGTAATAAATTTTTGGTAAATAATTTAAAATTATTGTATCGTAACCGTAGCACAACTTGAACACTTCCTAAGAAACACAAAGACTGAAAGATGTTATCGCAAGCACAAGATAGTTAAATATTACCTGTTATAATTACAAATTATAATCCGACCCTGACCGACAGTTTATTTGCATTTTTATGGCCGAGCTCTTGCAAAACGTCCCAGGTAGTTAAACGGAGTCAACCATTTATTGTGAAAAATTCTTTATATGAAAACACACGAAAATGGGCACCCCGTATAATGAAAAAAAAATGAGTGTTGACCATTTTTAGAAGTAAGAGTAATAAAAATAATTTAACCCCCCCTGTATATATACAGGGTGTCCGGATAAGGATACGGAGCGGCCATATCTCGGAAACGATACGTCCCACAGATCTGAAAAAAAAGCTCTCATCATAAAAACTGCCAAGAGAAATTCATTCAAAATAATTTTAAGTTTCGGAAATTGCCGCAAGACGTCGTAACGGCTTATTTATTTTTTTAAGTTCATTTTACGGCAAAAAATGCCACTTAACCGGAGAAAAGCAAATAAATAATTAAAATCAGTAGATTGTTTACTACAACTTTTGTTATTGTTATTTTTTTGAATCTCGCCTAATAAAGGAGTGGGGGAAGCCTTTAGGACATTTTCAAAAACTGTCATTATGTCGTTATCCTTCAACGGATTTTCTATAACTTGGACTTGTTTGAAAGGGAATTCCTTGGAGTTTAAATAAGTGATTCAGGAATTGTCACAAGTTTCCTGATACAATTTTAAGATGGCGCTGTTATTCAATCTAACTTATTTTTTTTATTTTTCTCGGTATTTGCAAATTGGATGGTATAATTTTTTTCGGTAGTAATAGGAGACAATTTGCATAGGGAACGATTAGTCCAAACCGCAAATCGATACCACCAGGGGTTTAAAAGTTATTTTGATTTTTCTTTAAAAAATGATACAGTTTCCATTTACCAGTACCCGGTATACTCCTAATAAGCAAGATAACAACTAATTTCATGGCCTACTGTTTAATAAACTATAAAATTTATAATAAAAGTTTAACGAGTCAAAGAAACATCAATAACACTGAATAAAATATGAATATTATGATAATATCATATTATGAGACTTAGACTATGAAAAAGTGCACAAATCTCAGAACTAGAAACAATTTTATTAGCAATTTAGCGAGACAACAATAATAATTACAAATGTTCAAAATGTTTTCCGTCATTTTGTAAGCACTTAATTATTCTTCTGTTAGTTGATAATACGGCTGCCTCAATTTCAGCCGTGGATAAGTTTCTAACGGCATTTGTTATCCTTACCATCATGTTTTCCCTTGTTGTTGGTCTCTCTTGGAAAACCAGATCTTTTAACCTACCCCATAGGTAAAAATCAAGACAAGTAAGATCCGGTGAACGAGCCGGCCAGGGAAACAAGCGCCGGACAACCATCAAGTTGGATCCACATGTTTGTTCTCGTTTGTAAGGAGACTTCTTCCAAAAGAGGTGGAAGGAAAGTAGCCAAGAAATCTAAAAATCTTGCTCCATTAAGGGTTTGGTAAAAAAAATGGGGACCGATAATTTTTCCTTCCAAGATCCCGCACCAAACATTTAAACTCCAGCGGTTTTGAAAATCTACTTGCCTCATCCAATGAGGGTTTTGCTCAGACCAATAGTGCATATTATGCAAATTCGCACCCCCAGCGTTAGTGAAAGTGGCCTCGTCTGTCCATAATATCCGTGAAAGAAAATTTGGATTTTCCCTAATCATATTTAATAGCCAGTGACAGAAATCCAATCGACGATCATAATCAGTATCGTTCAATGCCTGGTGTAAAACGATGTGATAAGGGTGCATACTATTAGTTTCAAAAATCTCGTGGACATTTGTTTTTGGAACCCCCAAGTCAAGGGAAATTTTTCTGGTGCTTAAAGTGGGATCGTATTGAACGTAAGCTAAAACGTTGATAATATTTACCTCATTACGTGTCCTACGAATGCGTAAGGGTCGTTGAATGGGCTGCACATTACCAGTTTCTCTTAATCGTCGAGCTAATCTTGAGAATACTTCTCGAGAATAGTGTCTTCTTTGTGGAAATCGCATTGCATACTCTCGCGACGCTATTACAGCATTTTCAAGAGATTGAAAATACATATTCAACATATCATACGCTTCTGCGTTAGTAAACGGCATACTGTTTGTAGAAAAATGCAATATAAATGTAAAAAACAATGCTTAATATTATAAGATGCTTGACGTTTAAAACTCATCAACAGCTTGTCACAATAAATTATTAATTTGTTTTTTTCCATGGCCAACTTTGAACTTGTAATTTAGGCGAAAACATGATGGAAAGGATATGAAATGCCGTTCGAAGCTATCCACGGCTGAAATTGAGGCAAAAGGCAAGTGTGTTTTTCACTGAAGGAAGAATAACTAAGAGCTTAGGAAGTGACGGAAAATATTTTAAACATTTGTAATTATTGTTGTCTTGCTAAATTGCTAATTGTTTCTAGATTTAAGATTTGTGCACTTTTTCATAATCTCATATCATAATATTCATATTTTATTCAGTGTTATTGATGTTTCTTTGACTCGTTAAACTTTTATTATAAATTTTATAGTTTATTAAACAGCAGGCCATGAAATTAGTTGTTATCTTGCTTATTAGGGGTATACCGGGTACCGGTAAATGGAAACTGTATCATTTTTTAAAGAAAAATCAAAATAACTTTTAAACCCCTGGTGATATCGATTTGCGGTTTGGACTAATCGTTCCCAATGCAAATTGTCTCCTATTCCTGCCGAAAAAAATTATACCATCCAATTTGCAAATGCCGAGAAAAATAAAAAAATAAGTTAGATTGAATAACAGCGCCATCTTAAAATTGTATCAGGAAACTTGTGACAATTCCTGAATCATTTATTTAAACTTCAAGGAATTCCCTTTCAAACAAGTCCAAGTTATAGAAAATCCGTTGAAGGATAACGACATAATGACGGTTTTTGAAAAATGTCCTAAAGGCTTCCCCCACTCCTTTATTAGGCGAGATTCAAAAAAATAACAATAACAAAAGTTGTAGTAAACAATCTACTGATTTTAATTATTTATTTGCTTTTCTTAGGTTAAGTGGCATTTTTTGCCGTAAAATGAACTTTAAAAAATAAATAAGCCGTTACGCCCTCTTGCGGCAATTTCCGAAACTTAAAATTATTTTGAATGAATTTCTCTTGGCAGTTTTTATGTTGAGAGCTTTTTTTTCAGATCTGTGGGACGTATCGTTTCCGAGATATGGCCGCTTCGTATCCTTATCCGGACACCCTGTATAATATAAAATTGATTTCTATAATATGGAGATTAAATCCATCGGGTTACGCTATACTTTTTACAAAATTTTAAGTCTATGTGAATTTAGAGCAAGAATTTACCAATTTTTAGTTTTGTGCTATATTGAACCGAAATTACTTTTGATCTTGGAAACAGCATGCGATAGGTATAGGACAGTATTATTAAGATATTTTAAGAAGTTAATGGTGATTCTAAAAACTTAATTATATCGGGATGTTCTATTTAAAACAAGAAAGTTGCAAATATTTTCCGGTAGAAGCAGCAACACTGGAAAACTGAAAATATTTAAGAGGGATACAGCATGTGCGCTTATGTAAGAAACCAAATTTTCAAAATGATCCTATTATCCGTTTCCCGTTTACGTCTAACGGACCATCGACCGTGGGTCGCCCTGTAGAAATACTATAAGATGTATATCTATATTTTGTGATATTTCTAAAGCTTTTGATTGTGTTAACCATGATATATTATTAAAGAAGCTTGAGCTTTATGGCTTTAGAGGTATATCATTTAAATGGTTTAAATCATATTTATCTGAAAGATCTCAAGTAGTATTGTTAAATGGTAAGAAATCAAAAAGTAATAAAATTGATTGTGGAGTACCTCAAGGTTCAGTTCTCGGCCCATTACTATTTTTAATATATATAAATGACCTTGCGTCAAATTTTATAAATGGTAAATTTACCATATTTGCTGATGATACAACAATACTTTGGCATAGTAAATATTGTAATGAATTAATTAAAATAATTAATGAAGATTTAATAAATGTTAAAAAGTGGTGTGACTCTAATCTACTCTCATTTAATATCACTAAAACAAATATATTAACTTTTAAATGTTCACTTAATAATATAATTTTTGACAATCTCATAATAATTAATAACCCCAAATTTATAAAATTTTTAGGAATCTATGTTACTCAAAATCTTTCATTTAATGAACATATCAAAAAGTTATGTAGAAAATTAGCTTCAGGATGTTATGCCCTCAGAGTAGGTACTTTCTCATGAAATGAATATGGCGGTTCTTCGAAATGTGTATTTTGCTTTAATAGAATCTCTTTTGAGATATGGAATTTGTTTCTGGGGAAATTCAAGCCAATATCTTCTAAATTCAATTTTTATTTTACAAAAAAGAGCTATCAGATATTTGTGCAAAGCTAGATCTAGAGATTCTTGTAAAACTCTATTTATCTCACAAAAAATTTTAACACTAACTTCCATTTTTATATTGGAAACAGTTTGTTTGATTCATAAAAAGCATAGAAATAATATTAATTCACATATTTATAATACAAGACCAACCTTTAACATATGTTTACCTATTCCTTCTTCAAGTCTTGTAAAAAAATCCATAATTTATGATTCTAAAAAAATTTTTAATTATCTTCCAGATTTTATTAAGAAAATATCAAATCTTAAAATGTTTAAAAAAAATGTTAAAAATTTATTATTGGAAAAAGCTTATTATACTCTGGATGAATATTTTGGTGATACTCTGTCATAATTATTTGCATTTTTTTTTATTCCGATATTTTAAGTTTTACTATATTATTATATTTTATTGGTAATTTAATTAAAAAAAAAGGCTTTGTCGGTAAAAATAATACTTTATGACAATAAAGCATATTTTGATTTGATTTGATTTGAATTCAAGGAGAAAATTTACAAAACTAATTTTATAGAAGCAAGTTGCCTTTTATTACGAACCAACGAAACACCACCATGGGTTAATTATTTTACAAATCAGGACCAATGTCTCGTCACAAGACATATTTAGGCAACTCCTATGCTTAAAACACAATATTTGTTACCAACATTACGATGCGTTGGCTTTAACAATACACTATACCTACCATTTCTTGAACTTTTTAATAAGCAGGTTAACAAACTTTGAAAAAAAAAACGCCGTGAAAAAAGACTCTTTTCCTGTATGCGGCATCTGGTCCAAAAGAAATTAATTATACACTACATCTAGCAGTTTATTTATTGTATAAAAACAGAGACCGGTTAACCCTATAATTTTTGTATTCATAAAATTTTTTACCTAGAATAGAATATATTTAAGTAAAAATGTATAGAGTAACTATAAAAATATGTTAGTTTTTTTTTGGTTACTTTTGGTTTATTAATTGTTTATAAAATATTTCTTGTGTAGGTGGTATTATTAAAGACGTTTCCGGAAAGTCATCGGTAATAACCGACATTTTTTGTTAAATGGTTCCTTTACGAAAAACTCGACTACCAATGATTTTAATAAGAATGATCACGCAACATAACACTATACTAAAAATTAAGGATGTTTAACATCATTTTATAGAAATGGTCCATATTATCTCAAAGTAGAGTCAATATACAGCCCAACCAACAATTTGATATTTTATTATGGCCGCAAAACCGTTTTCGACAAAAAAATTATAAAACAACTGTACTCTCAGGAATGTTTTTAATGCGTTTCTATAAGTCTGTTTCTCAATGCGAAAGAGCAATAAATCACTACTGAACTATAAAACCCAGTGGTCTTCGCCGTATTCCATTGGCGTAGTCCAATTATTATTTCATATAACATTCGAAATTGCAAAAATAGTTGAAATGTGTTCGAATATGACTGAAGTCGCACAGCGAACAATATACCGACTTGGGCACGAGGATAAACGCGGCCCCATCAGGTCACCAAACAGAAGTTCAGGAAGAAAAGAAACTGTAATGCCATCAGAAGAATCATACACTTGTTTTACTTAAAAAAAGAAATAATGTCTGAAATGAAAAAGGATGATTTCATTCCACCCATGGGTAAGAGGGAACTATGGAAAACTTTGAAGGAAATTAATTTTTGCTATGAAAAAATTCAAAACAGAAAATCACTTTTAATAGATAAAGACAAAATCATTGCTGGCGACGACGATATTTGAGGGCAGTTAGACAGTTTCAAAGGGAAAACCGGCACACCTATTATAGGGACGAAACTTGGAAGGATGGTCCGCTGGAATAAAAGCACCCTGGGGAAATGGTAAAAGATTAATAATTACTCACATTGGTAGCAAAAATTGATTTGTCGATGGCGGCTTACTAGCATTTAAATCACAACGGACTGGAGAGTACACTGCAAAAAAGTAGTGTAAAATTACATTTTTTTTCCGTAACACTTTTGTTAAATTTCCGAAATAAAACGTGTGTTTTCATTTTTAAATAATATATTTGGAACTTTTCAGATGTAACTAAAAATTCTTAATATATTACTAAAATTTACTAGGTAAAACAGAATTACACTTTAAAACTCCTATGAAAATACCAAAATAAATAATTTACATAAATAACAAAAATTTTTAAAGTATATATTATGTAAATGCGTCAAAGCCGCTTCATGTGAAAACACTTTTGACAAAGTTGCATAACATTTGACTGAAAATGAGAAAATTACAATTTAAAACCCATTTTATTATATATAACTGAATAATACTTTACGGTACATATTCGGTAAAAGTCTTAACAAGTTTGACAAAATCGCATAACATATTACTGAAAATCACAGAACTCAAAAATTAAAATGTTCTATTTTCGCCAATATTACCATTGATGCATGCAAGCCGCGACGGCGCACTGTTACTATAATAATTCGGCATCTATCTTTCGGCATTCCAGTAGGAGACAGGCTTTTTCCCGTTGTTTTAGGGTGCTTTTAATTGATTTACAGTGGTTGACTAAAATATTAATTGTAGTACTCGGAGTATGAGGTGAGTACCTACACCTTACTGATAGGGGAGACTGGGGATGATTCAACCGCTTAGTGTTTTAAAACTTATATTTTGGCGAGAAATGTTTTTTTTTTACGTTTTTATCATTCGGCTGTATTTTTGAATCCTTCTTACATTATATTTTTGTATAAAACAATAAACATAGTTTAAACTTTATTTTTGACAGAATTAAAAAACAAAAGTGGCACTTGGTTGTATCTTCCCCATACATGGGGTAGATTCACCCATGGAATGGGGTGGAATCAACCATAGTAAAAAAATCAACATGTTAGGGCATAATATAACATTTTAATAGCAAGAAAACCACAGAACTCAAAGAAAACACTAAAAAGTAAATTTTACATTGCAATAAAATAGGTACCTATAAGAAAAAATAGAAACATTTATTTTATCGAACATTCCACCCTTTAAAATTAAATTTAAACTTATACAGAGAGGAAGTTCGAGCTGTGCCAGAATTTGTTGGCGTGGGGAAAACCATCATTATTTCATCTCGTTCCACAGGTAAGATATCATCAATATCTGGAAAGGCAGAAGTGTTTGAGTTATTTTTACGTCTTAAAAATTTTATTTCATACTCATTAAGATTTCTAGACAAAACCTGCCCTATGTAATATATTGTTGATGTTTTTGTACAAAACTTTGTTAAAACAAAGTTGTGTACATTTACAATAAAGTCGTGTTCCCTAAATATTGGGAATTCATCCAGAGAGGACTCTATGTCCGAGTCAATGAGTTCGAATGAACCGTTGCTACTGTCACTTTCATCATTAATTACTTCTTGCAAGATTTTTCGTTTAGTTGATATTGATGTTTTTAGCGAAGCTTTTCTCTGTCTCTCTTTTTGATCTTTTTCTATTTCTTCCATGACTGGTGTAGAAGTGTATATTTTTGATTTATACTGCTTTTTTCCTCTCTTATTTTTCCTCGTTCCTTTTGGAAATGGTTTAATCTCGTCTAGTAGAATTTTCTTTCTTCTTGCTTTTATATTTTCTTCTTTATCGTTTCTAATATTTCCGGATGTTGAAGCGATTTCAAAACTGGGTAAACTATTAATTTTGGCACCAACAGAGGTGGTCTTAGGTTCTGTAAATTCACGACACTCTAAACCATTTTCATTATTATTATTTTCTTGAATTGTATCGGTGACAGTGCTTGCCGCAAAATCTTCTTCGTCAAAAGCCTGACGATTAACAGGCCAAAGACCGGGCTTTTTAAATGCATTTGTTATGTTAGACATAGAAAAGGCTCGGATAAAAGCAATATTTGATAATTCACCTAGATTTCGGATTGTTATAGCTTTTCCAGGATTTGATAGCAACCAATCATTAAACGCTACCACTAATGATCCCTTAAAGGGCCCAAACACACCAACATCCAAAGGTTGTAAGCGATGTGTGGCGTGTGGCGGAAATGACAGGAGAGAAATTCCATTTTCTCTGCAACATTTGATCGTTTCAAAGGAAACATGGGACTCGTGGTTGTCCAGAAGAAGCATTATAGGTTGATCTTTAGAGCAGTGAGTGTGGATTTTAATGTGATCTAATACTTTTGGAAACAATTCTTTGGTCATCCATCCAGATTTATTGTTTAAAATTTGGCCCACCTGCTTCTTACCCTTTTCAGTAACAACTCGTGGAGGCCTCATGACAGTTGTAATCCCACTCTCATCCAAATTGTAAATTTGTTCTGCTTTATTTTTATACTTTTCCAATAAAAAGCAATAATTTTCGAAAAATTCATTTACCCTATCTTTATTAAACCCAATGGAGCGTAATAGGCTGGTACTTTCAGGCTTCCTTAAAGACAAATTAGGGTGTCTTGCCATAAAACCATATAACCAGTCTTCACCTAAAACAAATTTAATTTTAGAAAAAGAAACCAAAAGGTATTATACCAAGCAATGCATTTGAATTTTGAAATTTTCACTCACCGGCTATTTTATTCTCTTCCCATTTGCCGGGTATTTTGCATTCTGGTATATGAGATGCATAGTCATAGGCTAGGCTTCTGACTTGTTTATATGATAGTCCATAATGCAGCGCTGAAGATTTTTTTATATATTTTTCCAAGTTCTCTTCTTCGCAAATTGAAAAAACTTGGTTGACTGAATATTTGCTTTGAAATTTTCTTTCCTCGTCATCATCTGTCGACATTCCCGAATCGGAGGATTGCGAATAAATTCCCTGTTTGTTCTTCTTTTTTACAATCTTAATTCTTGACATAAGGGTATCCCTTTTAATATTGTAACGTCTTGCTGCCTCCCGGATAGAACACTTATTTCTAAAACAGTCTTTTAAGGCCATTTTTACGGAATTCTCGTCAACTGTTCGGTCTGTGATCCTAACGTATGTTCTCGGCATCTATAAAAATTTCATCATTGTACACAATTAGTTATTATACTTTGTTACAATTTTGAAACTATTTTTTTATAAGGAATGGGGTAGATTCAACCACGGTTGAATGTACCCCGCGTGACTAGGTTGAATCTTCCCCAGTGGTACATATTTTGTTAAATATGCTAATAAATCAAAATGTGAACTTTAAAGGTTATGTACACAACTTAATTATTTTGTTAAAACTATGCAGACTTATGTGTATATGCGCTATAATATATAAGCAATAACATTAAAGAGTATCATATCAAAAACTGAGGAGTGATATCTTACCTTTAAAATGGCAAATTTACTCTTTTTTATATAAAAATGCATACCTTGCTGATTTGATCTCCAAACTTTACGCTCAACGTTAATACACTAAATACCAACTTAAGATCGTAAAAACTCGCGGGAAACTTAAATATCTTAAGACATAAAGTCACTGGTTGTATCTTCCCCGTGGTTGAATCATCCCCGGTCTCCCCTATACTATAATAAAATGTGAATTGTGTGCTGTTAGATTAAGTTCCATTGATATTTATAATAAACATCAATATTTACATCGAAATTTTCATTTTTCTTTAAAAGCACCGATTGTACATTACAGTTTAAAATTTATAAGGGCTTTAAACAACATATAAGTCATTTACACTGTAAAGAAAAAGTAAAGGGTGCAGAGGAAAAACAATTCTTTTCGCATATTTACGAACATATAAATAATGGGTTGGAATGAAAATGTCCCTTAAGAAAAATATGTAAATGTAAAAGATTTTTTTGCTACTTAATAAAGTAAAGTAGCTTTTATATACTGTAAGGTAGTTGTTTAGTGTTTGTGTAATATTTTGTTATTTTTAATATTATGTTTAATTATGGTATTATATACAATATATTAAGTATATCAAAGATGTGTGTGTTATTTTTTCAGGTTTATCTTTTTTTTTATTATTCATATATTATTAATGTTGATGGTGTGAATAAAAACTATAGTTGAAGCTGTGGCTAACTTTTTATTCATCTTACTTTATTTTATATTAATATTTATTTTGTGTTAAATCTTATTTGTATATGACATACAATAATATTGTTTAACGTATGTCACTGTAGAATAAAATATTTAAGTACTTATATTAAAATATATTATATATAATATAATATAATATGCAGACTTAATAAAATTTACGAGAAATCGCGTATCAAAAAAACTTTGTGGTTAATTAGTTGTTAAGTCTGCATTAAAAGTGTGGACTTATTAAATAATAATATAAAAATTATTAGTGATATACATAATATAGTGCTATAGTTCAGTTACATGTTTAACTAATGGTTTATATTGGCCTTAGTATTGTCTTTTTTATTATAGTTAGGTAGGTATCTATAACCAAAATAATATTTCTTTAAATAAATAACCTCAATTTGATCAAACATCTGACGAATGTTTAAAGTCTTTTGTGGTAATGTAATATTTCGTCAAATGTGTGACCGACTGAAGGTTCGTTACAAATTTTGTTTTTATTATTATACCTATAATATAGACCCCACTTTTCACAGTTAATTTAACAGTAGTTGTAGATTTAGTTTGCATAATTATTAAACTAAAGTCTATAAAGCTCAAAGACTACTATGTAATCACAATTTAAATTTATGTCCCTAACTAATAATGAGATAGATTTAACTTGTGATTGTAGCTCTTTGCTTTATAGCAAGGTTTCATTTTCTTCACAAAATTGATTAACTACTGTAAATTTACATTGCTTATTACTGAATAGTACGGAATAAAATTAAGTATTAGATTACATAAAAAAATCCAGTATATATTAAGTAATTCTCATAGGAAATATAATTAAAATTCATGATTATATAACTTAATTTACAGTTATTAAATAGGGGAAATTCCTATACTTTTAAGGGAAAAATAAGAATAACTGTATATATGGTGTAAAAGTTTACCTAATTTGTTTATGAAATTTACTTAATATATAACGTAAGAATGTCAACGGTTTCATATAATTTTACGTAGGATATAACTTAAAAATATCAAATTTTACCTATTAATTTATTGAGTAATTTTACGGAATCTTAAACTAAATAACGTCTAGAAAAGTTTTATGTAATTTTACGGAACATTACGTTGGCCTCTGTGTGACCAACGTAATGTTACTGAAAATTACATAATTATTTTTTGTAGTGTATCATGAAGACATGAATGCTGATGTCTTTGAAGAATACTTCCAACAAATGCTAGATTTTATTCCTACTGGGTCTGTTATAGTCATGGATAATGCCAGCTACCACTGAAGAAAATCCGAAGAAATACTAAAGTCTTCTTGGAAAAAATTACATCATTTATTGGCTTACTGTAAATAAGAAGCCATTTCATAAAGATATGCTGAAAAATAAGCTACTGGAGATTGTAAAGTTGAATAACCCTCTTTGTACGAAATTTGTTGTCGACGAAATCGCTTCAAAACGAAATATAACGGTACTTCGCCTTCCGCCATATCACTGTGAATTAAACTCCATAGAATTGGTGTGGGCGCAAGTAAAAGGGTTTGTAGCAAGGCACACCACTTTTAAAATGAGAGACGTTGGAAACCTCTTGCAAGAGGGAATAAAGACAGTGGATTGTGAAAAATGGAGTACGTGCGTCGAACATGTGATTGAAATAGAAGAAAGAATGTGGGAAGCTGATAACATGCTAGAGAACACTGTAGAGTCCCTTATTATTTCTCTACACCCCAACGACGATAGTTCATTGGACTACTCGTAGTAGATTTTTTGTAAATATTAATAGTTAAACTACCTGTAGTAACGCCGGTATCACTACAGGTAGTTTTCATTTCACTCACCAAACTGGTCTTCCTAGTGTACGCTAATTAGGGCGACCCTCATTTAGGACTGATTCGGAGTGTGTACGTCTTAAATATCTGAAATATTGAATTTTTGAAAACTATCATTGCAATTTACCTTAAATTCAATGCAACCTTTAAGTTGTCCATCCTACTTAATGGGTCCTGTCATTGCATATTTACATTGTATTGCTCTCTCGTATTAAGAAGCAAAGTATACAACAACTATAAATGCAAAATTGGCACCATTTCATAAAATACTTCAGTAACAATTATTATTTTGTAAAGCCTTTTGCAAACACTACATAAGAATTTCATAAACATTTCTGCAACTCTTAAAAAATTTCAATACCGGCATTACAAAGCAGTTTTATTAAAGCTTTTCATATTGCACTATAAATTTCTTGATTTTTGATTTTTGAAACAATTAAATAACAGTTTTATAAAAGGGATTTACTGTTTTCAGGTAAACGTTATAAAATGACAATTCAATATGAAATAACAACAATAAAATAAAAAAGTTTTTAAATTGATTTTAAATGCTGCAAGAAGCATATAATTAATGTCGCGAAATATTTACAAGAAGTAAGAAACCAAGTTTTTACTGCGAATTAAATTTTATTGAGAAATACAGGGTGTTAATTAATGCCATGCAGATATTTCAGGGGGTGATAGTACTCGTCAAAATAAGAAAAAAATGGAAATATGTATATGCATGGTCTAAAACGCGTTATTTTCGTTATACACACTATGTTTAGCGTTCTGGTCTCTTGCACTATTCTCGTATCTGTGACCGTTTTCGATTTATTTGCAAAAATAGCCATCGATGAAAATTAAGTGTAGGCAAAATAGCGCAATAATCAATATGAGAAAAAAAAATAGTAGGCTGGGATAGACAATTGTTCATTCTGTTTATTGTCCTTCTGACATTTTGTAACAAATATTTTTTTTGTTTGACGTTTCCGGAGTTGTTTTGAACTGGTTAATGATGGTTGAATTCACAAATCAAGAATTTGCAGAGATGCATTTAACCTATGGACTTGCCGATGACCATTGTTATGAAGTCAGACGGCTGTATGCACAAAGGTATCCAAATCGAATACTGCCTGACCCACGGACATTCGCAAATCTACATAATCGACTATGTGCACATTTTGTCAAATATAGGTACATTACACAATAGCTATTAAAAAAACCCTATAGTAGTATAATATAAGCATCAGTATAACTGACAGGATAAACCCATAAGAACCACCAAGGCGAATAACGCTGTGTTTTCGATTTTAAACTGAATTTCTAGTAAGGAATGAGTTTGGAGTGATTCTCAGCGAATAACTGAATGGTTATTAAGTTAACAACTAATATTTGTTAGCTTATAATTCTATCTAATAATTATTAGTAGCACTCCCAGCCTTCAATTCGAAAATTCACTGGAATGCTGAGAAAACAAATTGCAAATTTTGCAAATAGCGTCTTGCCGTTTATACATCAACTAATCCTTCAACGCCTGTTTACATACCTACATCATTCGTCGACAAGCGAACCAAGATGCGCCAGTAGTCCAGTAGTGCCAGAGGTAGAAGTAACAGTCTGAACTATTGAATTAAACAACTAAGATTTTGAGATAATGTCGAACTGGTTTAAAAAAATATTATATGTTTTAAAAAAACAACGGCTATCCAACAACACTCATAAACAAAATACTAAAGAAAAAACTCAGATAAAAAACACAAAAACTACTCTAGTCCCCTTTCATCAAACGCGAAATACAGTTCAATCAGATATACAGGTCACACAAGTCAAAAAATCCCCAAAAAACTCAAAAACCATAAACTTATCCCCATACCTACAAGTCAATAAAAATAACCTAGGTAAATACATAGCTAATTCAAATATTGAAAATAAAGACAAATTAACACATAGCGGGGTCTACCAAATACAATGTGTTGACTGTGATGCAATCTATATAGGTCCAACAGATAGAAGCTTTAAAACTAGGCTTAAAGCATAAAACATCCGTTTTAAAAAAACAAAATAAAACAGGAATATCGGACCAATGTATAATAAATAACCACTCAATATTTAACAAAATAAAACCGATATATACTCAACACAAGGGTAGAAAACTCAACCTATTAGAAACATTAGCAATCAAAAAAGCTTTAAAAAATCCATGTAATGTTGTTTATAATTAAATTGAAATACCTTCAGGTGCCAGTCTAATACTTAATAGCCTAATAACTTAGGATAAATATGCAATAAACACTGTCAATAATTACGAACGATAAAACCCATAATTATATACACAATATCATTTTCTTAATTTTATTACTTAGATGTAAATACCTCTATAATCACACCTGTAATTTAGTTATACCTTTGTAATACCTGTAAATTAAGGACCAACATAACCCATTATCTGTAAATTCACTTCATCTCCCTAATTTTATTTTAATGACATGTAGAATTTAGCATCTTATATTCCTCCTTTAATAAATTCATGATCCGCAAGGGTTGAAACACGTGTCAGGAAACTGAATTAAAATTGTGAAATATAACAAGACTTAAATTTCCCCTACCATGGAATACCCATTTCACTTCACCAAGCGTGTAGCCCATTACAAATCAATTATATATTACATGTTTGTTAAAGATATAAAATAAAGCTGTTGATGGATAGTTAGATAATTGTTTAATACAATGATTATTTTATTAGAAGTAAAATATGTTATCATTTCATTGAATATCTTCACTGGCATCAAGTCAACAAGTTAAATGATATTTATAATATTAATGGAAAAGTAATCATTGAATCAAAAATTTAGTTTTTATTTCAACAGTTAAAGTTTAACAAATTTAAATTATTGCTTTAAACCCTTAAAAATATTTACCCCAAATCTCATCGTTGATAGTCATGTGACTGTTGAATCAACCAATTAAGTTTTCTCAGTGTATATATGCCGCCTGTTTTATTTGCTCCGTTTTCTGGTTTAATTTTTTGTAAAGAAACTGCTTAGTGTTCTTTATGTTATTTTTATGATGTTTAATTTTCCATAATTGTTTCATTATCCCCCCCCCCCCCCTTCATTTCGTCAGAGGAGACTCCGTGTCGCTTTATAGTGAATTTGGATCTTCCACGAGACTTTTCCCTTCTATATAACATGTTAGTATTAAGTAGTAAGTACCAATATTAATTTCAGTAACGTAGCTCCCAAGTAAGCAATTTCTTCACTCGGTTACGTATAATACCTGTCCAACAGGCGTGGTATAGATTTAAGCGCCGCCCACGGAAAAGGTGAAGGGGAGTTTCCATTAAACTTCTGCTTTATAGAGAAGGTAATTGACCAATAATACGAGGCGGTTTTGTCATTAACGAAGCGTAATAGAAATTACTTTTAGCAGGGACAAGGGACTTCTAGTGCATGAGGTGTCATTATTGCTGCCGTCCGTTTAAGCTCACGATGCCTGAAAGCTAAGTTTAATTTTCTAATGAAGGATAATATATATTATGCGGAATAGGTTACAGGATAAACTTTTGATTTTACATTAATCCTCGATATTTAATATTTATTCATGTAGGTACCAAGGTATCTTCTTACCCCCTTAAATTTTGATTACTTTTGTTTGTGCCTGTGGCGGTCTTTTGCACTTGGTTGGGTCTATAAGGTTTTTTTATTTATAAAAATTATTAATGGCTTATTCAGGCTTATTGGTTTATAGTAGGTACTATGCCCTCTAAACAAGTCAGTGGTGCCAAAACAAAGGAGCGCAGGAACAGTACTGCCCTCCACCCTGGATTTTGCTTGTACTTTTTTGGACAGGTTGTGATTTTTTGGTTTCGTATCAACCGGAAGTAAAATGTGTTTATTTATTTATAAAACTTAGTGGTGGCTCGTGTGTTCAAAATGTGTATGCAGACATAGTACTTAAACCTGTTAATCCTAGAAAAAATCGGAGTGATTTTGGCACATTTAGAAGCATTGACGAAAATGACATGGATTTATTAAGAAGAAAGATTTACCAAATGTATGAGGCACAAACTGTCCCCACTTTGATTTCCCTCAAAGAGCGGCTGATTAAAGACGAAACAAATATCTCTTGTAGCCTTTCAAGTCTTAGGAAAATATTGCATAAAATGGGTTTTAAATACCGAAGCATTAATAAAAGACAAACATTAATGGAATATCAACGTTTACGGGAATGGAGACTTAAATATTTAACAGCTGTTAAACAATTTAGAGAAAAAAAATCGCTAAAAACATAGCAGATTCTTCTTTAGATTACCATCAAGATACCGACGCACAACTTTTTGAAGGTTGGTTTAAACATAAACTCCTTAAAAATATCCTACCTGAAAATAGCGTCATTGTAATGGACAATGCTAGTTATCATAGTCGGCAAGCAAAAATCATTCCCAATTCTAATAATACGAAAGCAAAAATTCAAAATTTTATGATTGAAAATGATTTATATTTTGAAGAAATTTACAGAAAACGAGAACTGCTAGAAGTATTAAAAGCTTTTAAAATAAATAAGGAATACGAGTGTGACAAACTTGCAGCAGAAAATGGACATACAGTGTTGCGTCTTCCTCCATACTATTGTAGGTATATTCAATCCTATTGAGCTAATATGGCGCCAATTAAAATCCAATATTAGGAGAAATAATATTTCTCCTACATTAAATGCATCTGTAGTAGAATTAAATAAAAACGAAGCAAGAAAAATTTCTGCAGACAGATAGAAAAACTGTGTACAGCATGTACTTAAGGTGGAAAATTCTTACAATTGTATGATTACAAATGTTCAACCCTTAATTATAAGTTTAGGCTTATATGAAGATAGTGATAGTGATACAGAGTTAAATTTTGAATAAATTGTCAATAGTTTTTAAGAATTTAATTAATTTTTATTGTACTTGTTATTCTAATAGTTATACTTTGAAATTATATTATTTTCAATTATCATTAATTGTTAGATATCATTATTTTACATTTATTATAGGTACCTAAAACCAAAAATACTTGTCTTTTTATTTTAAATTATTAAAATAAATCATGTGGTGTAGGTACATTTTCAAGCCGACCCTGATCCCATTTATTCAGCTTTGAAGAGGTTGAGGCGTATACAATAGGATTTAATCAGGTAGATTATTTATGGCAGTAAGAGTCAACGGTATAATTCTGCAAATATTATACCTATAAATGTTCAGTTAAAGTTGTTATAATTTAGGTAAGTATATTAATTTGTTCTATGCCTAAACCTAAAAAAAAAATTAATGACAATAAGTAACTTTAAAATTTTTAATTCAATTGCAGCAGTAGATGCAACAAGGGTTACAAATTATTCTAAAACCATAATTGACCATGTACTTATATACCAAAGCATTGGTGGTTATGGTTCCGCTAGTGTAGGAGATACTCCCCTGTCAGATCATAAACTCTTAGAATTTTTTTATAAAAGAAGATATTGAAACTTACAAAACGAAAGTAAGCCATGAAATAGAACTATTAAGTTGAATTTATAAACTCGAAAAGTTGGCGAGGTTGACGTTCAGTTGGTGTTGGAAATAGGATTTCAATTTAAACTAAAGGGAACACTTAGTTCCATTTATACACTCGTTCATGTTGTTCATGTAAAGCTCGAGAGGTTCGAAAAGTTCCCGGGTAGTTCGAGATAACCAATTTTTATGTTCGAAGTTTGGAATATCTAACCTCACCAACTTGATCATAACTTCAACCTCACCAACTTTTCGAGTTTATAAATCCAGCTTTAGATTATAAAAAGTTTCAATATAATTTCAGACAAAACATTATATGCATACAAATATCGATTCATTTCAAAATCTAATAGGATTACATGGGACAAGTTAAAAGAACTGCATGCATACCAAAAAAAAATCAAAATCTGGGAAAATATTGAATTGCTTAACATGATAAAAGAGCGAGATAAGGTATATAAACAAAAAATAAAAAATTCAAATGATCAGAATTTAGAAACAGATTTTAGAAATTGAAGAAATAGTTAATATTTTCAGTAGAGTCAAATTAATGGAAATGAAACAATGCAGTCTTCCTCCACAGTTTAAAAATGTTTATAACTATGGAGGAAGACTGCATTGTTTCATTTAGATTTTAGAAAGCTAAAACATAAAATTAACAATAAAATAAAATCTCTCAAAAATCGGTAATTTAGCAATAAATGGGAACAAACAGGCACCAATGTAAAAAAAACAGTGGAATTTTATAAATAGTTTTCTCAAAGAAAAATAGCTGAAACATTTCTTGATAGACTACAAGTAGAGGACCAAGGTGAGGTAGACAACACAAATGGCATTGTAAATAATCTGAACAATTAGTTTGCGGGGGTAGGGAAAACTATTGTTGAAAATCTTAATAATGAAATAGAAATAATGGGCCACAATCCCAAATTTACAGATGCAACCTGTGATAAAACAATGTATGTCTAGCCAACTTATAAACATGAAATTAACGGAATTATATCTGATCTGAAGCGGAACTCAGCTCCAGGGCACGGGGTGACAGTTCGAGACATAATCAACCTTAAACCTGATCTCATAGAAATCCTAATTAACTTAGTTAATATAATTTTAAAAGAGGGGGTATTTCCAAAAGAATTGAAAATAAGAAAAATAACTCCAATATTTAAAGCGGGAAACCGGGACTGCATGAAAAACTGTAGGCCAATATCGGTGGTAGGCCAGCATCTTTTCCGAAATAGTTGAAAAAATAATTAAAATTAGAATAGAATGTCTCGATTGTTCAGTATCAGTATGGTTTCTTGAAAAATAGTAGTACGCTTAGCGCAACAATGGACTTGGTAAATTACGTATCCCAGGCACTTGATAATGGGCATACAGGGTGATTCACGTTGAGTGTCCTATTAAAAGCTCTGGCGAACTAAAAAAGATAGCTTTTTCAAATTCGGTGTGCTGCCTTAATAAGATATAGTCTATCTTTTAAAAATATTTTTACAGTTGCTGCGTTGCCAGTTCTACCCGAAACCAATGGCAACATTGGAATTTCAAATGGAACACCCTATATATTATTACATTTTTAAATTCTACGCAAAATTGTAAGAAACTTTTGTTAATATTTCCCCGAGTATTTCCCTATACTTATCTCTTGCCGTTTTTGAAAAAAAAAAATAATTAATAATTTTTGATAGAAAACCACCGTTTCAATAATGTTGAGTATTTTCGTGCGTAAACGAGCTAGCTATTTGAAATTTTCACACGGGTTAGATAATACATGTGTTTAAGAATTTCATATGAAATATTGGCGATACTTTATACAGGGTATCTCAAAAATGTATATTTTTAAAGCAATTTAGAAATAATAAAAAAAATGTTTTTTTAAATGCAACTCCCCGTATTTCATTGTAACATCAAATAGGCAAATAACTTACCTACAACATTGCCATACATCTTCCTATACCTATCTCCCTCCGTTTTTTAAATACAAGCGGAGAAAAATAAATCCCTATTTTCAAGAACTACCCATAAGAAATATACCCGCTTAACCAATGATTTAGCTAGGTAGGCCATGGCAAGTTTTTTGTTTTAACTCGTCTTGACGACTATTTGACATGGCAAACAATTTTTAAATTAAGCATATGATAACAATGACGTAAAAAATGGCAAATGTAAATGAATATTCACATCTTGATATTTTAAATTTGTTTTACATGCACGGGAAGTGCAACAAAGTTATTTCAAGAACCTGTAGAAGATTTAATGAATTATATCCCCATTTACCTCCCATGAACGAAAAAAAATTTAGAAGGTAACTATTTTAATATTTTTATACCCTTCTTAGATTATCTTAAAAACGTATTTGTTTTGTGTTGATATTTCAGATATGAAGTAAATTTTAAAAATCAGGGTGTAATTAGAAAACCTCGAAAATACGCAAAACCCCAAACTGAAAATGAAGATAATGAAATAAATGTTCTTGCGTATTTTAATGTTTACCCCCACGCATCAATTCGAAATGCAAAAATAGATTTAGGACTTTCATATTCAACTATTCAACGCATTTTAGCCAAACATAAAATTTATCCATTTAAATTTATCACCCAACAAGCTCTTTTACCAGGAGATGCCCAGAGGCGTGTTGAATTTTGTGAAATGGTTTTAATTAGAACTCAAGAAGACCCATTATTTTTAAGCAAAATCATTTGGACAGATAAATCGAAATTTACGAGGGAGGGAATATTCAACCGACGAAATAATCATTTTTGGGCAGTTGAAAATCCGAAATTTGTTAAAGAACGGGGGTTTCAATTTCAATTTGGTTTTAACGTTTTTTGCTTATTGATGGATAATAAATTTACTAATTGTATCTACGAAGAAAATCTAAATTCGGATAAGTATTTGGACATTTTAAGAATGACAGTTAGTGAGTTTCTGGATGGGTTGTTACTACAATTAATTATGTCTTGCTGGTACCAATTAGATGGGGCTCCTGCTCATTGTAGCAACGGAGTGAGTCAAGTTAAACGGAATGTTCGAAGATAGGTGGATAAGACGCTTGGGACCGTGGGACTGGCCCCTTCGGTCTCCAGATCTTGCTCCCCTAGATTCATATCTTTGGGGAACTATGAAAGAACGGGTGTATGTAGGAACCCCAATAGAAAATCGCCAAGATTTGGAAAACCGGGTACGTCGAGCTTTTGAAGAGTTAACTCCTGAAGAAATACGAAGGGCAACTACGACAAATCAAGTGACGTGTTTGAACGAATGCCTAAATGCAAATGGTGGACATTTTAAGCATTTTAATTATTAATTTCTGTATTTTTGTGTTAAATTAACGATAACGTATTTGTTTGTTTATTAATTTTTGTATGCTTAATGCTATAAAATAAATAGGTATATTTCGTTATCATATGCTTAATTTAAAAATTGTTTGTCATGTCAAATAGTCGTCAAGACGAGTTAAAACAAAAAACTTGCCATGGCCTACCTAGCTAAATCATTGGTTAAGCGGGTATATTTCTTATGGGTAGTTCTTGAAAGTAGGGATTTGTTTTTCTCCGCTGTATTTAAAAAACGGAGAGAGATAGGTATAGGAAGATGTATGGCAATGTTGTAGGTAAGTTATTTGCCTATTTAATGTTACAATGAAATACGGGGAGTTGCATTTAAAAAAACATTTTTTTTATTATTTCTAAATTGCTTTTAAAAATATACATTTTTGAGATACCCTGTATAAAGTATCGCCAATATTTCATATGAAATTCTTAAACACATGTATTATCTAACCCGTGTGAAAATTTCAAATAGCTAGCTTGTTTCCGCACGAAAATACTCAACTTTATTGAAACGGTGGTTTTCTATCAAAAATTATTAATTATTTTTTTTTTTCAAAAACGGCAAGAGATAAGTATAGGGAAATATTAACAAAAGTTTCTTATAATTTTGCGTAGAATTCCAAAATGTAATAATATATAGGGTGTTCCATTTGAAATTCCAATGTTGCCATTGGTTTAGGGTAGAAAAGATAGACTATGTCCTATTAAGGCGGCACACCGAATTTGAAAAAGCTATCTTTTTTAGTTCGCCAGAACTTTTAATAGGACACTCAACGTGAATCATCCTGTATAGTTGTAACAATATTCGTAGACCTAAGAAAAGCGTTTGATGTCGTCAGTAGAGATATATTGTTAAAAAAGATTTAACTTAATTTAAGATAAGCAAATCTCAGAGCTGGGTATTTTACATTTGCTGATGACACAGTGTTAGTATATACTGGGGAGGAAGAGAAGGCGTTGAATAATATTGCTGAAGATTAATTTGAATCTGTACCTTAATTGCCTATATTATAACAAACTAAAAATTAATATTGACAAAACGAAATACATGCTATTTAAACAAAAAATAAACAAATTTGTGATTTAAATATAAAAATAAATAAATTCAAATTAGAAGAAGTTTAGGATATAAGATATCTGGGTTTAATAATTATTGATAATAATCTTACTGGTCTCAACATATAAAATACCTCACAAATAAAATATTATCCATGATACCCATAATTTACAGATGTCGAGGCTATCTCACAAATAAAACTAAATTTAATATGTACAATGCCTTCTGTTTATCACATCTCAGGCATCAAATGCCAGAATGGGGAACATCTGGAAAAACGACTTTATACTCGGTCCAAACACTCCAAAATAAAATATTAAAAATACTCTTTAATTATGATTGGTTAACCAGATCAGAAACACAAACAGAGAATTATGTTCCCCAAAACTAAATATACCTACTCCTAGAATTAGAGGAAGTAAAACTAATGTATAAAGTGTTAAATAAGAACCAAAAATGTAAAATAAATATTTTACTGCCTAATAAGAAGGTAGGTACCTACATAGTCACTAAACCAGATAACAAAATAATATATATTGTAAAACCAGTAGAAACAAAGGACTAAATAACTCAGTTGCACAAGCATCAAAAAAAATATTAAAATTCTCAAAAACTATCACCAATTCGTAAAACATAAATTAATTACATTTAGGCAAATACATTTTTATGCGGCGAATTATCATTTCCTCTTTATTACTCATCTGTGTCGCTCAAAATTAGACCTTAGCCGGCTTTATCTATCTGTTAGAAATATTAGGAAAAATTGTTTTAAAAATATTGAATTAGTAATTGCAATAACGTCCAGAACCTAATATAGAAAAATGTTAAGGTGTGCGTATCAAATTATGCATTCATGCTTGTATGTTATGCGAATATTTTATTAAAAACTGATAAAAACTTTAAAAAGTTTTAAGATTATTATTATTATATATATCAGGCACTACGGCAACGCTGTAATACGATTTTACAACCGGAGAGATTCTAATAATGGCGGTAGCGATTGCGACGTTGGCAGTCTGGCCTAACAACTAGTTTTTGCTTTTGTGCTCGTTTTGCAGTTTATTTTGGATTTCTTTGTGCATTTGTCTAAACATTAGTGTAGAAATAAACAACCATGGTTTATGCCTGTCTAATAAGGAAGGTCAGGACACCTGGCTGGCCAAAGGATTAGATGCCGTGGGTCAATAATATTTCCGTTAAAAATATTTTGCAAGTAGAAAATCCCATGTAAATCTTGAGGTGGCTAAATATTGGTTTCCCTGTACATTTTAGAGAAAAATTGAGTTATAATTTTTTAAAGAGGCCGATAGAAACCAATGTGCCGAGTTTAAATAAAATTTAATATGCCAATCCTAAGTTATTTCATTAAATGTGGTGGCAAAATTACAAAATTTTCATAGTTTAGGTAATACAGCAACCCCTAGCAAATTATTATATGGCATGGGCAAAACGAAAAGTAGCGTCAGTGACAACATTTTCATTGAAGGCACTTTAATAATGAGCTATTCCATTAAGGAAAAAGTAACTATGATTAAGTGGTACAGGAAACAGTTTAAGAGCAGCGTATGAAATGTTTTCAGTTTAATTCCCTGATAAGCCTAGCCCTTCCATTTCATCAATTAAACTTATCATTAGTAAATTTGAGTCCAGAGGCACTGTAATAAACAACTGTAAATGGTCAACTCAGAATGCCAATAGAGCTGAAGAAAGGGATAATAGAGATCTTGATATTTTACTGCATGTGGAGGAAAATAAAATTATTAGTACAAGGACTCTTGAACAAGCCGTAGAACCACCAAACCACAGTGTTGCGCACTTTTGAAAAAACATAAATATTTTCCTTATAAGTATGAATAACATCAAGAGCTACGGCAAGGTGATGAAGAAAAGAAGAAGAAACAAATTCTGCTTTGAGGTAATGAAAAGGAAAAATGATAATAGGGATTTTTTGAGAAATATTTGTTTTACCGATGAATGTACATTCACCCTCAACAACGAACCAAATGTTCAAAATGGCCTGTATTGGAGCCAACTAAATGAACATCGCCTTGTTCATACTCTGACGCAATATTCACAAAAAATAAATGTTTGGGCGGGAATTGTGGGACATCACAGTATTGGACCAGTTTTATGGAAGGTTACCTTACAGCAGTAACCTATTCGGACTTACTACAAAATCGAATTGGACCCACACTAGCAGAAGTTGTACGCGAAAATCAGGAGACATGGTATCAAATGGATGGTAGTCCTGCCCATAATTCTCTCATGGTTTGGGAAAACTTGCAAAATATTTTTAACGGAAATATTATTGACCCACGGCATCTAATCCTTTGGCCAGCCAGATCTCCTGACCTTTCACCAAACGACTTTTTTCTGTGAAGTCACTAAAAAAATTTTAATTCTAAAGATGTAAAATTTGAAAATCTAGACCAGCTAAAAAACCGTATTTTGCTAGAATGTGACAGAATTTCTCAATATCAACGCAGTAATGTTGGAACTGAATTTTATGATGGGTTAGGATGTTGTTTAACTGTTAATGGGAGGTTGATTGAACATTTAATTAATTCATGTTTTTGTGATAATCTGTAGTCTTAGGTATGTGATCTTAAATTAAAGGTTTAGTAAGAAAAACATAATGATGTCTTTTATTTTGGATGTACGATTGCCGGATTGGTGAAACAAAAATGTGTTTTTAATATGAAATAATCTTTATTCGTTATGTCAAACTTTACGTCAATTTTTGACACCAGTCTCATAGAAATTATTTGCTGGTGTTTGCTGTTTCATCTAAACTATGAAAACTTCGTAATTTTGCCATGACATTTAATTGAATAGGTTAAGATTGGCTTATTAGGCAATCCAACGATGTGTCAAATTACGATTTGCCTGCCACGGCCATATTGAATTCGTTGCACAGAACTCAAGAACATTCAACAAATTCAATACCCGTTGAAGGCAAATATACACGGACTCAATGCTTAGTTTACAGTCCAGTTCTGTGCTCTGTGTAGATATACACTTGCCATTGTTAACATCTCCAATAACATCATGAACTTTAACAGCCAGTTCCATAAATAACTCCAAAAGGTTCCTTTACGAGAAGTGAGCTTAATCTTAAAGTCGCTTTAAAATCGTCCTTAAAGTGCGGTCGGTTCCATAAGCAAATTAAATCCTTCTTTAGGTAAAGGATGAATTTTTGATAAATTGTTATGTTGGCAACCCTGAAATATTAACGTGAAGACAAAATTATATATGAATATGAATTATTTTTGAGCGTCAAAGTAACATATTCTGTCATTTCTGGCATTTTGTCACTTTTGTATGCTTGTTATATGGTTTTGTGCATAGAGTATAGTGTTTGTTATATTCGGTTAGTATTTTAAAAAAGAAAAGTTTGTGTTTGGTTTTAAAAAATGGGTGATTCAAGCGAGAGAAAAGTGAAAAGGAAGAAAAGTTCCCAATTTTCTAAAGAAGATGAACTGAGATTGCTAAACGCTATTTATTCGGAGCGCCAGATAATAGAAAACAAAGAAACCAATAAAATTAGCACTCAGGAAAAGGTAGTATACAATACCTATTTCTTACGATGTGTCGAATTATGCTATATGCTAGAAATGTTGCAGGAAAAGGCTTGGGGCAGGGTAGTGATCGTATTTAATGCTGCTTCAACCGAATACCGGAACACTGACCAGCTAAAGTCAAAATTCGACAACCTAAAAACCAAAACAAGGAAAATTGTAGCCCACGAAAGAGTACATATGGTGGTGGTACACTGGTGGTGGTGCTCCGATCCCAATAAATAATGACCCCGTGACTGAGTTGGTACTTAAAATAATTAATATTAAAACAGTTGTGGGGTTGGAAAATAGTTTCGATTGCGACATGATCAACCAGGTGGTAATATTTCAATATGTAGTACTTGTGTATAAAAGTTTTAAATTATTTTGTCATTTACAGGACAACGAAATTTATGATAGAGAAGCAATGAAAACTGTAAACCCAAATTTTGATGATGTAGAAGTATGTACACTAGGGTGGAACGAAAGTGGCTTTTTTTCATTTTTTTTCTTTTCAAGTTTTGTAATAGTGGGGAAAAGTTGCCTTTTAGGTTTAAAAAAAATAAGAAAAAATTTGGTTGCTATACTACAATATCTTGAGGTGCCGCAAAGAGCTTATAGTTTGTAAACAAATTTAAAAAATTAAAAAATTATAGTTTGAAAAAAATTTTTTTATGGATTTCTCGGACGAATAATGTTATGAAAGATAGTTGTAAATACAATTATAATCATTAGAATTGAAAAAAAATTATTAATTACAAAATATAATAATAATAATAAAATCTTTTTATTGTCAAAAAAGTAGTAAATAAGGTTGAAATAAAACTCGTCAAATCAATTGAAAAATTTATATTTTGACACATTATTCTGACGTAATTGACACATTAAACTGTTTTTTTGTATTAAATTTAGGCATGCTCTCGCGTGAGCCAATTTTTGCCCTTATATATCCCTCTCTTGCGATTGAACCACAGACATTTTGAGCCGATTCGGTCACCAGTTTTACAGCTCTTTCCACTGCTTGCGTGTGACAAGGAAGCCGGGGAAAGTCGATAAGCGGGCCCACTTTACTATTTGGTTGAGCTTCAGATGTTTTCTGTATAAATTCTTTGAGAGAGTCACTGGAAAAATGTTTTACCAAGGGGGGTTCAGTTACGTCATTTTCAGCCCATCATATCATGTCGATGTAATCCTTTGCATCAAAATTTATCTTTGGAACTGTGAACTTCCTGACTCCGCCTCTACTTTCTGTCCTAGCTTTTAAAACACGTCGTAAACCAAGTTCTCTTACAATTTTGCTCTCATCACATAGCATGGACAAAAGCTGGTTTTCTGCAGCAGCAAAGTACTCATTTCTTTGCATAACTGGGTCAAGAACGTTCTTCAAATCATCAGAGAGATGAGATAATATGAGATAAGGTTAAACAAATGTTTGGCACCAAGTACATGAAGGTTTTAACTTAATGTTAAACCACACAGGTGCATACACTTTTACAATGTACTCAGCTAGAGTCTTGAGGTTTTCAGTTGGATTTTCAGTTGCCACATACAATCTTAGTATACGGTTTGCTAATGTAAGCCATCTGGAGTGAGCGATTTTTCCAGGGTTTCTTAAAGATAAATCTAGTAAGCAATTTCCACTTGATACAGCCATACAAATATCCAATAAATAATTCTGATCTGTACTTAAATCGTTGATGTTATCCAAAAGAGGAAGGTTATTTTCAATTGGCAAGAAAGCAACCACAGGAAGATTAGCACAGTTTTCCAGCTGCTGACCTATTTCGCCTTTAAACTCATCGGGTCCTTTAGTTTTACCATCTAGATGACAAAAAAGATGTCGCAAAGGTAGCTCATTTCCATGGAACAAACAAACTAACCATTGTAAAGGTCTTCCTATTTTATTTTCCATCAAAGAAATTACACCATTTTTATGTCCAGTATTTACAACGGTTCCATCACACCCAATAGCAGTAAAGTTGAAAAGTTGTTCGTTGTGTTCTCTATCTTTAACAAAGTTTAATATAATGTCTGCAATGTCTTTTCCAGTCCCAGATTTAGGTGTTACGTGACCTAAAAACTTTGTGTTTGGTTCCTCTATTAGTGAAATGTGCTCTTCTGAAATAACTTTTTTGTACAACTTAGTTCCTTTCTTTTCTTGAGCAATTGTTTTGTCTTTTCTTCCATCAAAAAACAGTCCTCTGTTTTTGGTTATGTGATCATTATCATAAAGACTGTCATTAATTAGATCTATTCGATTTTTTGATCTTGCTCGTCTAATTTTCATCCTGTCTATTACTTTGGTTTTATCTTCACCTGTGATTACACCCAAGTCTTGTAAAGTAGCACTAGCTATAGCTGCAGCAGCTCTATCTGATATTCCGGTACGGTCACAAATTGAAGCTACAGATGGCAATTTAATACGCATTTGTGTGCTTATATTGTTCTCCTTTTTCAGTTTTGAAGGGCCTGGTAGATTTATCTGTTCTTCAAAAATCAAGTATTTTTGTTCTTCAGCGCTATCATTGTCATCAGTAACCGTTTCTGATACACTAGTATTTTTTGCCCGTTCTAGATTAAACTTAACTGCTCTCCGTAGGTCTTTACTTTTTCTTGTTTCTTTCTTTTTTAAAGCGCTTGTGGTAGCTATATCAACATTACCTATAACCATTTTCCTGGTAGAGCGTTGATCTTTTAGAAACTCTTGTTCTAAAACTGGTACTTTTTTTTCTTTTATACAACTACAAGTATCATAGTTTTGGCACTTGCAGGCAGTAATATCAAATAAACGTTTAGCTTCTTCTCTAAATTTTGCGAGGTTCGAGTCAAACGTAACTGACCCTTTTCTACTTTTAGACCTTAATAAATTCCTATATTTAGCACGATAAAGTTTTATCATTTGTGAAATTCTAAGGTTTGAAACCACGGGGATGGAAGCTTTAAACCATATTTGTTCTATTTTTGGGATTAAGGTATCAGATATTTCACTTAGAGTAGGATCCTTCGCCTTCAATGACGTAACTTTGAGGTTATGTTCAATAAAACAATAGCACTTCATTACATCTTCGTAAGTAGGCAGTACAACTTCACACAAATCACTAAAGGTTCCAAAAATAGGACATACGGTCATTTGTCTTGTCTTCACTTGTTTAGACAGAGCCATTTTAACTCGCAACAATAAAGTAGTACAAGCACACAAACTAACAAAATATTACTTTAGTTTGTTATACAATAGACGCCAACTCAACTAAACTCGGCAAAGCGACTGACACGTTACATCTGATCTTTAGCTTGTCACCACAGGCAAACAAATCTGCGCCGTAGCGGTTTGGTGGGGTGTGGGGGACACCCCACCAAACCGCTACGGCGATGACTTATGCTGATGGATGCCAGCCAATACAATACCTAGTTAAACTGTTTTTATATATCTATTCATATTAAAATGCCTAATTGTATTGCATAATGGAGACACGTAAAAATCTTTGAAAAAGTTTTAAATGTGTGTTTTACAAAACTTTACCACTCTTGCAGCACCTCATGACATAATGCAAAAAGTGAAAAAAAAAATTGTATGCCTTTTTTGATATAAAAACTGATTTTTTCGCACTATTTCAAATAACAAAAAAAATATTTGAAAACCTCTTAAAAAACTTGAAAATGTAGTGAAAATTGTAATATTATGAAACTTTATCGTCCTTGCGGCACCTCAAAACGTGCTTCAATATTTTTCATATTTTTTTTTTATCTTATCTACACCAAAAGGCAACTTTTCCGCGCTATTGCAAATTAAAAATCGAAACTTGGTTTTTTCGTTCCACCCTAATGTACACATACACATTTATAAATACTACTAAGAAATTATTAACTTACAATTTTTAACTTTACTTCAGGTAATATGGGAAAATATTGAAGTTGAAGAAGAAGCCAACAATGGTAGAATAATAGTTTTGGCAACAGAGGAAATCGAAACTTCTGAGCCGATTTTGCAGGTAAATTGCAGAAACTGAGTTTAAAATATCTCAATTACATACATATATCTTATTTTAGGAGGAAACAATTATCCCAACGATTACTAAAAAGGGCAACGGTAATACTTTTAAAGATGAAGAGCAGACCCCTAAAAAAAAAGTATGTATTTTAATTAATTTTAATTGTTAGATATAAAAAACTGTTTTTATTTACAACAGACTCTTACAAATAAGTGGAGTAATTATACTGCCAAGAATTTGCAAGAGCCCCTCAACAGAAAACTGCGACCCACCACAGTAAGTCCACTTGCCGTTGCCAAGGAGGACTATTACAAAAAAAAAACCAAATTGATAGAAAAGGAAATTCAATATAAACAAGACCAGAATAGAAGAGAAGAAGAAGACCACAAACGAAGACAAATATTGTTGGAGTTGGAAATCGAAATTAAAAAGCAGCAACTGAATAATAGTAAAGAAAACTTGTGAATTTTGTGTATATTGTATTAAAATTAAAAATAAAAGTTATTATAATTATTTGTTTTATTATTTAATATTAGGTATAAATTACATTATAATAAAATTATAAAAACAATGTGGCTGAAAACAATTCTATAAATTACCAAAATGATTTGTAATAATTAATTGCTGAACATGATTTTCTGCCATTTGCATTTCAGCAACGTCAACTTCATCGTCTGCTTCCTGTTCTTCATCATCTTCTAATGCGCCAATTTCCTCCAAGTTTTCATACCACTCAGGGGAGAAGATGTCATTCATTTGGATGGCAATGTTGTGTAATACAGCAGTTGCTACAATCACGGTCATAATGGTTTCCAACTTTAGTCTCATTCCTAAATGTAACACAGGAAACCTTCGTTTCCACACACCATATTGTCTCTCGACAACATTTCGTGTTCTGATAATGGACTCGTTATAGAGATTTTCTTCTTCAGTCTGCACATGATTTAATTTCGTCATAAGATAGGGTTCTTGGTGGTAGCCACTATCCCCAACCAAAAGGTAATTTCCATAATTTCCTTCAACAAATTCCTGCTTTAATCTGCTATTATTAAAAATGGTTTTATCATGGCACGAGCCCCGCCATCGGGCCACTATGTTCTTAATTTTCAATTGAGCATCACACACAGTCTGTACATTTAATGCAAAATATCTTTTTCTGCAGCGATATATTTCTGCGTCTCTACCTCCTATCGAATCTATAGGAATTAGTGAACAGTCTATAGCACCAATTACACGTGGAAAACTGGCCAACATATAAAAATCCTGCGCAGCTCTTTGCATTTCTTCATTGGTTTCACACATTTTTACATACTGGGGACGTAGTGAAGCTATTGCCAATGAAACTCTTCTCACAATTCGACATGTTGAGGTTTTTGAAATACCCATAAAATCAGCAGCTGTTATCAAAAAGTTACCCATGGCGTAAAATCTTAATGTTACCAGCAACTGCTCTGCTGGTTGGATGCAACCACCCCTGTGGAATAATTAACATATTAATAAAACATCTCATCGAATAGATTAATAGGTACCTACCTATTTGTAGGGAGAGATATTAAAGGTGCTATTTGTTGAAGTAATCCTAACACTGTTGGTTTTGTCAAGCGAAAGCGGTCAAAAAATTCTATATCGTCATATTTTTGAAAATACTGTTGTCGTGTCCTATATATTTTCGCTCTCCTCAAAACCATTACATTTTCTTCCTCGCTTTCTGATGCAGAACTTGAACTCGTTTCATATAAACGATTCGGATTCATCGTAATCGTACCCAAATACAATCACAAAGTACCACTATTTGGATTCAACAAATGCCAAACGTCAAATTTTGATTTGGTTTGCAATATTAAAGTCGACTTTTTAAAATAAAATTACCAAATTCGGGACTCTACGAAAAAGGCCACTTTTGCGTAAAGCTACATTTAAAAATCTATTATGAAACAGAATTGCTACTTTAAAGGACACTTTTTAAATTAAAGGAAGCTTTAATTTCATTATGGAATTGGCTGTTAGTGTTATTAAATATAAATAACAGAAAAAAACATAAACTGAACAAGAATAACTTAATAAAACACACAAAACCAAAATCGCTGTTTAAACTGACACTGACGTTCACGCAAAAATAAAGGTTAGTTTTTTTGACGTTTGCCGTCGACGGCCATATTGGAAGCACTTTGTGACACCAATATGACCGTGGCAGGCGAACGTAACCTGGTTTGGATTGCCTAATTAAAATTCATTCAAACTTGGCACATGGGTCTACATTGTACAGAGGAGCCAATATTTAGCCACTTCGAAATTTACATGGGATTTCCTATGTTTAACTAAGCCGTCACCCGGTAGAGAAAGGGAAATGAGAATTATAGGAATTGCTGAAATTGGTCACTACAATCCAAGCATAAATTCCCAGGTTTCTTCATATTTTCGAAAGCGATGACCATCATCTCGGGAGAGATATTACCACATTCTTGGATATTCCTTTTTTATAATTTTGAAGAAGTAGTCCATACTTACAGTGGAGTAGGTAATATAGATAAAAACAAAACTTCTGTCTTCCTCCACAAATGATTTGTGGAGGAAGACAGAAGTTTTGTTTTTATCTTTCTTATAATTGTTCTGAATTTTCAACTGGTGTATTAAAAATATTGTTTTCCAAATGAGGAAAAATGAAGTAATCCATTACCATCAAACAAGGTGATCTGGGTGGGAATTCAATGTCTGTTTGAAAACTGTCGTCGAAAAAATTGCGTAAGTAATTGCTCCACGAATGGAGTAAAAATATTGTCCCTATATCGCTGTGCTGTGACTGTGTCCTGGAAAAAAATAGGACCAACAATTCTTCTTCGAAAAACAGCCAACCAGACACAAATTTTTAAGGGTGCAATGTGGACTCACAAAAAAAATGGAAATTTCACTACTCCGACATATATTCTGAGAATTCACATATTCGGTGAGGTGGAAAAATGTCAGGTCTAATAAATAATTTATTTCCAATACATTTTTGGTAAACCACTGAGGGTAATTCCTGCGTCTTTTAAAAGCTACCGCTCGTATTTCTTGGATTACTTGCAATTTTTCTGTTTCCCCAAACAGAGCCACGGTTCTTTTCAGGCTAAAAATAAAAATCACCAGCAGTAAAAGCGACGTTAGGAAAATCTTCGTGAAAATTGTCCATATACAAACGCTGATTGTATTACCACTCACCATTTACTCTAACTCTGTTTGGAAAATACGGTCCAACCATGAATTTTTTGTGCTGTTTCGTAAAACCCAATTTTTTAATTATTTAAGAAATTGGATAAATCAGCGATGAATCAAATTACTTGTAACGACTGTTAAAGATGACGAGATAACTGATTGTTTGATACTTATATAATATTTACTGACACCCAACAGATATTGAGCTCTACCGCTAAGTGGTACGGCCTTAGATACAAAGCACACAAAGGGTGTAAAAGAATCTACCAACCTTTGTGATACATTTCCGAAAAAGCTTAAAGATCCAAAACTATTTATAGTTTTAGGAGGAAATAAAATGTTGTGAGTTTATATTGGTTAAGGAATTTATAATATATTTTGTTAATTGTACTTAAGAAACCCATAGTTATGGGCTTTCGCAATATTTATTTTATTCGATCTCTTCCTTTATCTAATCTGTCGTCCACTTTTCTGTTATAAATTTTTAAAAATAATAAAGAAAATTTAAATAATAACAAGGTTTTTGCTTCGTCGGAGTGGGAGCTGGTATTTTCTCTGAGAGCATGGAAATACAGAGGTCATATAGACTTCCGAACTACTGTAGCATTTTCCAAGCAGATGTGATGACAGTAGATAAAGCAGTAAAAATCCTGCAGGAACGTCAAGACCTGAGACCAGCTGCGTCAATAGCTATCTATATAGATAGTCAAGCAGTGATAAAGGCAATTTGTTCCAACAACATTAAACCAAAAGTAGTAAGGCGATGTCGCAACAATCTTCGCATACTTGATGCCTGGCATCAAGTCACTCTGTGTTGGGTTCCTGGGCATCACAGCATAGATGGCAATGAGTCTGCTGATGCGCTCGCCAAGGAGAGTGCGGGTATGTCCGCCGATCTAGCAGAGAATACCGTGGCTAGACCACTGGGATCGGTCAAAGACGAGATCGTACATAGTACAGGAGAATTGTACTTTTGATAATGCTTTTCTGGGAACTAATTCCGAGCAAGCTGAAATTTTGCATGGTTATAGGGTATCATAAGGAGAGCTTAAATCTGAATTTTCACCATTCTCACCCCCTTAGGTTCGGCGTCATCTTGAATTTATGGGTTGTATTGTTTTTTCGCTCATAACTCCTGTGAACTTCATTTCTCAAAAAACAACAGTATATCATTTTGTAGAAGAAAACACTAACTTTAAAATGACATATCATAAATATTAAAAACTTATTTTTTCCTTGCAAAAAATCGATTGTTTATTAACCAAAATCGTAAAAATATCAGTTATGGTGGAATTTTCAATTTCCGGTCGATCGAATTCAAATATTTTCTATAAAAAAATGTAGAGCATTGATTCATCCTCATTTTTTAATTAACGTATTTTCCCGCTCGACAAATATTTTCTCTTCTACAACGCGCCTCAGTGCAAAATGTTCGATGAACCTCTCAGTCATACTGTATAACTTGAAAAATGCCCCTGGGATTGAGTATTGTAGTAATAGATTTTTTTTTCTGGCCCATTCTTTTGCCGTCAATTCACGCAATCCAGATAGGATTTTAAGAGATTAGGAGCTAAGGAATGTGTCTATAACGTGTTTAAGAGGACTCTATATATTTTTGCGAAATAATTCACAGTTTTTCCGAGGACTCACTGCTCGGTATGCTTGGCTAAAGAAATGGATATTATTAACGAAAACGAAGAAAGTGAAAAGTGTTTTTTATGCAGTACAGAACTGAATGAAGGTGTCGATCATGTCAAATCAAAAGGTAAGTTGTATGCGTTTTTATTGAACATGATAAACCGTTCTACATAAAAGCAATTTTTTGGGGAACTTAAAATAGCCTTATTGTGTTGTGAATGTCGAAGAGTTTCCAATCACATACATGAATACATTCATACAATTTTGTTATTAATTTTTTCTTTTCAACACATTTTGAAAAAACCATTCACGTTGAAGACTTCTGGAAAAAATGTTAAAATGACTTTCTGTTCATATTTCATTGCTAGTAATTTTAATATATTTCGTTTGTAGCACTTTCCTGATAAGTACAATGTTTCTGTAATGTGATGGACTAATTTTTTTTTACGTGCATTAATAAGAACCGTGTTATTCGAAAATTAAAAAAAAAAACTAATTCGTGAGGCTAATTTTGGATTTTTATTAAGTATGGCAAATAAAATGTTGAAATAATGCAGAGAATGAAGCCAGATGGCTCCATCTCATGGTGCTGGTAAATAACACCAATTTCTAAGCATACCTGCGCCCTCTGACATGGACTAATCAAGCCACAAATATCAGAGGAAAACCTGCAAAGACAGAACGCCACAATTGCAGGAGTCCTCGCTAGGCAGCGCTATGCTCATGGATGAGCTGTTAAACAGCGAGACGCGTCTAGGGATGGTTCTGGCAGAAGGAAAAGGCAACCCCTTTTCAATGTGTTAAGTTTTCGGTTACTAAACCGACAAAACGCATAGCGCTGCCTAGCGAGGACTCCTGCAATTGTGACGTTCTGTCTTTGCAGGTTTTCCTTTGATATTTGTGGCTTGTGTAGTCCATGTCGGAGGGCGCAGGTATGCTTAGAAATTGGTGTTATTTACCAGCACCACGAGATGGAGCCATCTGGCTTCATTCTCTGCATTATACCGATTTTTCTGTTTTAAAACAGACACCGATGCTTTTTCTTTTTGTCAGAACCCATAGCCTTACTGATGAGCTGTTATACAGCGAAACGCGTCTAAGGATGTTTCTGGCAGAAGGAAAAAGCAACCCTTTTTCAAAATGTTGAAAGTTTCAAAATATTTCCTTATACAGGGTGTAATTTAATTGAGTGCCGATACTTAAGGGTGATAATCTATGAATGATTCTAAGATAAAAAGTTCATATGGACATATGTCCTAAACCTCTTCATTTTTGAGCTACAGGGTGTTAACATTTTAAGAAAAATATAACCTTTTTATATAAATCACTCTTAGATATTTTTATGAAATTTTGTACATACCTTTTAATCAATAAGGAGCATTTTTTGACCTAACAGATTTATAAAAATTTTTACCAGTGACGTCCGTACGGGGTTTGAACTGAATATTTTTAAAGAATAAATGGATACGCCACTGCTTTTTCTAAAAACGAAACTTACTTTTGAAATTCTCATTTATTTTAAAGCAAATTTCGTTTATAGACTTACTTTTGTACGACGCACCGTTTTCGCGTAAAAAATAAAAACAAAAAAAAATAAAAAATTTTATTTCAAAAATCGCGATTAATTTAAAAGGAAAAATTCCAAACCTTAAATCGAAAGCGAAATGACAAGAGAAGATAAACAGAATAAAGAACCCACATTATTTACAGTAGTTGTTCGAAGTGTCGTCCACCCACACGTATGCAAGCATGGACTCTTCTTCCCATAGACTGACGCACATTTTCGAAGATTTCCGGGGTGTTTCTTATGGTTTGGCAGCATACTAATATACGATTTCGTAACTCTTCTTCGGTATGAATCGGCACTTGGTACACCAAGCTTTTCAGATGCCCCCAGAAAAAATAGTCTAAACTGTTAAGGTCCGGAGATCTAGGTGGCCATGGCTGCGTTCCTCCGCGACCTATCCACCGATTGCGATAGGTGTGATTTAAAAATTTACGCACTCGTAAGCTAAAATGTGGAGGCGCACCATCGTGCATTAGCCACATCTGGTTTCTTAATAATAATGGAAGGTCTTCAAGCATTGGCGGCAGATCTTCTTCAAGAAAGTGTAAATATGATTGTCCATCAAGTCTTCTTGGGAGAAAAAATGGGCCTATCAAATAATCATCAATAATGCCAGCCCAAACATTTATTGAGAACTGTTCTTGATGATTTGATTCTACAATTGCATAAGGGTTTTCATCCGCCCATAAATGGTTATTATGGAAATTTCTTATTGAGTTTCGAGAAAAATTAGCTTCGTCGGTAAAAAGAATGTGCCTGTCAAATAACGGTTTTTCCATCAGGTTTTGAAGAAACCACACACAGAAATTAATGCGCATCGGGAAATCTCTAGGGAGTAATGCCTGGACTCTTTGAATGTGATATGGGTATAATAAATTTTCGATGAGAATTTTCCAAACAAGAAAATGTGAAACATTAAATGTTGCCGCGATTTTCCTCGTGCTACTTTCGGGGTTCTCCTCAATTTCGTGTAAAATTCCTTCTTCAAGTTCCGGTGTTCTTACTGTTTGATGGACTCCTTTAGCACTGTGGTCTACTTTTAAAGTTCCGGTCTCGTGGAGACGTCTATGAATCCTAGAAAATGTTCTCGGATCGGGTAGTACGCGATTTGGATACCGCTCTTGGTATATCCGCCTGGCTTCGTATGCATTACCGTCTGCAAGCCCATAAATAAAATGCATGTCAGTTAATTCACTGTTTGTAAAATTTACCATTCTTTTATTATAATTTAACGTCTTACTGTAATAATAATTATTTAATAATGCAAAATCAATGCCAGGCCTTTTGTCTTTATGAAAAGAAACGTCAAAATTGATGTAGCTTTACCCAGCCTACTGATTTTTATTTGATTTGCTTTAAGAGGGCATTTAATATGGTTACCGTTTTTTTCTTTTCAAACGTTCAGTTGAATGTCACTGGTGAGTAGAAAATAAATTGTTGTCCCAAAAAAAGTGTTTCCACTCATGGTGGGTGCCAACCAAATTCAACAAAATAAATAAAAGCAGTCTCAATGAACCGAAGAAAAAAATGTTTTTTTTGTTTTTATTTTTTTACGCGAAAACGGAGCGTCGTACAAAAGTAAGTCTATAAACGAAATTTGCTTTAAAATAAATGAGAATTTCAAAAGTAAGTTTCGTTTTTAGAAAAAGCAGTGGCGTATCCATTTTTTCTTTAAAAATATTCAGTTCAAACCCCGTACGGACGTCACTGGTAAAAATTTTTATAAATCTGTTAGGTCAAAAAATGCTCCTTATTGATTAAAAGGTATGTACAAAATTTCATAAAAATATCTAAGAGTGATTTATATAAAAAGGTTATATTTTTCTTAAAATGTTAACACCCTGTAGCTCAAAAATGAAGAGGTTTAGGACATATGTCCATATGAACTTTTTATCTTAGAATCATTCATAGATTATCACCCTTAAGTATCGGCACTCAATTAAATTACACCCTGTATACATTTGTTTTTAAAAAAAGGTGATATCGTTGAACATACCCCTCAAAGTTTTCAAATTTAAAAAAAGGAAGAAAACCAAAATTTGATTACAGTTGATGCATATTGACCCGTGCCTTCCGAATCTCGAACTTTGATAAATTTGTGATTTTTTCGTAAAAATTGCTTTTTCTGAAAAAAATCACATCTTCTTTTCAACTCATCCGATTGTCACGATTTTCATACCGTTCTACTCCCAAGCGATGCCCAACAATATAGGAAAAAATTTAGATTCCTACGAGAAGCACAAGAAATTTTTACAATTTTTGTTAATAAACAATCGATTTTTGGCCAGAAAAAAATAAGTGATATGTCATTTTCAAGCTGGTGCTTTTTCCCACAAAATGATATATTGGTGTTTTTTGAGAAATAAAATTTACAGGAGTTATGAGGGAAAAACCAATTCAACCCTTAAATTCAAGATGGCGCCGAACCTAAGGGGGTGAGAATGGTGCAAATTTAGATTTAAGCTCTACTTATAATACCCTATAACTCTGCAAAATTTCAGCTTGCTCGGTATTAGTTCCCAGTAAAAGTACAATTCTCCTCTACTAACAGTCAAACAACTTGCAATAAGCAGATAGACAGAGCTAACTGCCTGTAGGATCTCCAAGCAATTGTGACCTATACTTGATAACAGGAAAACCACAGCGTTATTACGACACAGTCGGTAGGACCTGAGAAATATCACTGCCGTGGCTACCGGACACTGTCTTTTCGGTAGACATGCCGAACGTATGCAAATACCAGCTACCGACTGACGAAGAAGAGGAGGAAAGTATTCAACATTTCTTGTGTGAATGCCCTGGCCTTGCAAGAAGAAGGTTTAATGCCTTGGGCGAACCATTCTTCAATAATCTGGAGGAAGTAAGCAGCTTACAACTGGGTCGACTTACTAAGTTTATTAACAGTAGTGGCTGGTTCGAGTGAGCTGCCAAGATTCTTCTACGCCGTACCTCGCACTAGCCGTCAGGGAGCTGATGCTAAAAGGTTCCGCAGAACATGTGTGGTAACACAACGGTCCTTATAGGACTACGTGAGACTGTCTGAATAGACCAGAAGTCTGCCACTCTAACCTAACCTAACCTAAGGTTTTCGCTGTACTCTAGAAAGTGAGAAGGCCATCAAAACTCAGTAGAACTGGAACTAGATAATCAACAAAGCAATTACGCGATGAACTTGGGTTCCAATCTATTCCACTTAATTTTAGTTGACCTATCACCGAAAGACAACAAAACAAAAATCGGTAAAAAAAAATAAACTACGCTTAAAACCATGCTAGAAATTATCTGCTTATCTGGATTATGTTCTTGCTTAATAAATATTAAATTATATTGATAGAATCCTGTTAATGTTGTTTACTGCTCAAGCCTAATATAGTAAGAGATAAAAATTGAAAAACAATTAACAATTTTAACACCTCATGATTGATTTTAAATTAAGAATGCCTGTTAGGCGTTTAATAGTAGTTGGTTAGGTGGCGATAATAAGTCTTTGTAACGCTCTAATGTTCACATCACCTCGATTTAATCAGCTTTAATAATATTCAATATGCGATATATAAAAATATTTTATACAGGATGTGATTATTAAAAACGAGCGCAATATGTTTAATATATTTTCTGCTTTATGTTACTCCCAATACACTATTGGGCAAGACTGGAACAAAAAATCCGAAAACGTACTAAAACTTCTGCGGCTTTTTCAGTTTTTCCAATAGGTCGCCCAAGATGTGTAACAAATATCCTCGTAGTAGCCTCGAATTGCATTGATAATAATATGCAGGTCATTTATTTACACATTATGTTGTTTTAGTGTTAACGTATTTTTATGACTAGAATAGAATATAATACTTGCTTATTGACAATTTTTCTACCTGCAAATGCAAATTATTCAGTATAGCATTATCCTCCAATAAATAATGAACGAATATATAACAAAAAAATGTAACAAAAAAGACAATAATAATATAAAGGGCTTGTAATTAAATGAAATAGATTAAGTAGAATTCCAAGGGGATGGGACTATTCGCCGTCGCCGTTTCGCCGTCGCCGTTTCGCCGTCGCCGTTTCGCCGTCGCGACAATTCGCCGGCAGCCGATTCGCCGTGGGCCGTTTCGCCGTCAAATAGAATATAAGTCTATAATTATTACAATTTTTTTATATCTAGCATATACCGAATTGGACCCAAAAAGGTGGATTAGATGCCGTGTTAGCGCTGTTTAACCAATATAAGTCTATAATTATTACAATTTTTTTATATCTAGCATATACCGAATTGGACCCAAAAAGGTGGATTAGATTAGAAACGGCGACGGCTGAACGTCCTAGACCCGAATTCCAATAACCCTAATTATTATTATTGACTTGCCTATGTAGGTATATTTTTATCAAACAATTTTGTTAAAATTTAGCAATATATATTATAACCTTTTTTACGTATTTTATTAATTTCTATTTGACGGCGAAACGGCCCACGGCGAATCGGCTGCCGGCGAATTGTCGCGACGGCGAAACGGCGACGGCGAAACGGCGACGGTGAAACGGCGACGGCGAAACGGCGACGGCTAAATGTCCTAGACCCGAATTCCAAATCTATACTTCACCTAGATATCCTAAAAATGTGCCAGTGCTTTGTAAAAATAATGTTGTAATAAATATTTTTAAAGAGACTTTTTGGAATTTTTTTAAAGATGGAATTTTGATGGCGGTTGGTAGTTTCAATTATCATTCAAATTCATCCGATAATCATGATTTTTATTGGAAGAAGGAAGTTTATTTTTTATTGAATGGATTTCTAATAGAGGGAAGTATACATGGCTTTCATTCCAAAATGAACCCCCTATACAAGGTGTTTCAGAAGTACGGTACGCAACTTAAGGGGTTGATCCTTTATGATATTATAAAAGAAGAAGTTGATATAAACAATAAACATGTGTCTAGAATTAGCCCGTTTCTGATATACAGGGTGTTAATTTTTTGTTAAAATAAATAGGTGTTTTATAATTTTTTTAAATATCCTTTTCCCGATTTTATTGAAACTTGCTGCCATTATTCATAATGACAAGGGGCTTTATTAGCCCTAACTAGATTAAATTTATTAAGCCCAGGGGCGTCGCGGGGAGCACCTTAACGAATATTATTGACAAAAAAGTGTACTCCAAAGTGTCAGTAATTTTGATATTTTTTTTGGATTTGCCAACTAATAATACAACTTTTTTGATCTTTGAATAGTTTTCGTATCTTGCTTCGTTTTCGAGAGAAAAAATAAACCACCTTATTGCATGTGCAAAAAAAATACTTATTTATTTCAAAGTTAATCAAAATATGAGGTAAAGGTAAGCTTTGATGTCTAATTTACCTGTTCTGTCAATAACAAGTCAAAAATTAATAACATTACTAAGGCTGAAATGGCCCAGAAGCATTTCAGTTATGGCCTAGCAAATGGAAATGCTGAAGAAGCTCGGCGAATTTATCAGGAACGTCATTCCAAACAAAGTACTGCCATATGCCAAAACATTTAGACAGCTTTATGCAAGATTGAGTGAGACTGAGAGTTTTAAACGTAGCACGGAACTTCCTGGCAGACCTGCAACAGTAACCACGCCTGAGTTAGAATAGGCTATACTTCGAGAGATTATTCTTCAACTAGTGCCAGAAAGTGTAGTAGTAGTACTGCAACTTCAAACAAGTGCATTAACTGTTTGGAGGGATTTGAATCTTTGTCAACAATACCCATACCATAATTAAGGTTTGATTTTAGTGGGTGGTTGCTGCACTTTTTGGTCAATAATATCCGTTAAGGTGGTCCCCTGGACGCCACTGGACTTAATAAATTTAATCTAGTTAGGACTAATTAAGTCCCTTATCATTATGAATAGGGGTACCAGATTTTAATAAAATCTGGAAAAGGATATTAAAAAAAATAAAACAAACCAATTTTTTTAAAAAAAAACTTTAGCACCCTGTATATCAAAAACGGGGAACTCCGGACATATACTCATATGAACTTTTTCTCTTGGAATATCATCAGAAATCGCCCCCTTATATTACGTACCGTGCTTCTGAAACACCCTGTATGTCTCTTGATTTTGAGGGAATGAGATTTGACAAGAAACACTTCAATTGTAATATCGAGGGGGAAGTTTTGTTACACATTTCGTAGACTTTTACTATTGACCTCCTCGCCTCCATTCAACCTCACTTCGAAATGCCTAAAGTGAAATCGAGTAATTGTTTTGCAAGTCAAGTGGATAAGTGTAATAGCAAATCAACTAATTTATTTAGCCTCAACAAATTATTTTATTAAGACAATAATAAAGTCTAATTGGAACTCCTCTCGGGCATTGAAGAAAATTTGTCCGGTAATGCGGCTGCATTCCAGCATTATTATAATTTTGAGGTCTTCAATACTTTCAGGCAAAGTTATATACACTTGAGTTTTTAAGTGTCTCTAAAGGAAAAAATCAAGAGATGTTAAGTCGAGAGAAGACACTTGATATCGACACCAGGTATACTCTTATAAATAATTTCAACTCTGTACCTCTAATCATGTAGATGTAAAGTTTTTTGTTCGAAATGTCGTGGGAAATACAGTCGAAAGCCTTGGACAAGTCACAGAGCATTGGAACATTGTGCTTACCCTCAACAAAACCCCCGACTATGCCTTCCATAACACACAAGCTTTCGTTGTTGATCGTCAGGCTACCTAACCAAATTGATTATCATCATTAGAACAATATTAAGCGGATCAAAATAAAGGGATAATTGTGTTCTTTATAATTTTTATATAATTTTGCTAAATATAATAGTTATTCGGGCTATTGATTGATATCTTCTTTTCTACAAATAGAAGTGACTTTACTGGTCTTAAAGGCTTCTGGTAAATTAATATTAAACTTGTCAAAATTGTCCAAGGAACGACTGGCCCCTATTTAGTGATGAAGCAGGACAATATTATACCATAATTTAGTTTGGATTGAATGCGACGTGTAACGAGATCAGTGAAGCAAAAATACAATCGTCATTTTGTTATATCAATAGTAAATAGGAATGACAATGTCTTTTTCTGGGGGTGTTTTCCAGTAAATGAGTGGGTCCTGCCGAGATTCGTTGGTATGTTTGGAAACGGTCGATTATTTCTTAAAGTAAAACAGCTAACAAAAAATGATCAAGACAAAAGTTGTATGGTTTTAGAAACTCTATTAGAATTAAAAAAAGGTGATTATACAGGATGAGTCAGAAAGCCGTAGAGAAATAAAATTACTTATTTTTTAATGAAACACCCTATATTTTTGAATATTTTTGGATTTAACATAAAAATACAATTACTTTTTATAAAATGCATTATAGATCTAAACCTGATAGTTTCCGAGATATCGACTTTTGAAAAATGACATTTTTAAATTTTGACAGCTTCTAGCTTTCTAACGGTACGTCTTGGAGTAAAACGGCTTACATGTCCCTATCTTAGTTCTTAACTATCTTTCTAAAAGTGTCAACTTCCGGTTATACCGGAAGTACTATATTTCCGGAATTTAGGCTACATCCGGTTTAACCGGAAGTTAACACTTTTAGAAAGATAGTTAAGAACTAAGATAGGGACATGTAAGCCGTTTTACTTTAAGACGTATCGTTAGAAAGCTAGAAGCTGTCAAAGTTTAAAATTGTCATTTTTCAAATGTCGATATCTCGGAAATTATTAGCTTTAGACTTATAATGCACTTAATAAAAAATAATTATAATTTCATGCAAAATCCAAAAATGTTCTAAGATATGGGTGTTCCATTAAAAAAAAAGTAACTTTATTCCTGTACGGCTTTCTGACTCATCCTGTATACTTAATTTTTTAAAATTCTAATAGACTGTAAAATTCCCTAAAACTTTTATGTCGAATATTTTTTGGTAGCTGTTGCTTGTTGCTTTAAAAAATTATCGACCGTTTCCATACATACCAACGACCCTGTATATGAAATAATGGATATATTTGTATGTAGGGATATCGTGGATAAGGTACGGAAAAGAAATAATACTGATACCCAATTGCCAGCAGGATGATGACCGAAAACATAATACATTCCATCAGAGGAAAACTGCACAGGCCTGGCCTTAAGGATTACCGGAGCGTGTATGAGATGAGAATGCCGTCGTTTTATCGGACTGTACTTACAGGCCGCGAGATTGAACAACCATTGGATATTCCTGCGCAGGCTGGGACTACATAGGCTGAGCAGAGCCGTGTGATCGACGTTGATACCGCGCCGGCGGGTGCGCTTCCCGCGCTTGGATAAAATTCTAGCATTCTGCGAAAATGTCTCGCAACTTTCTAGAGAATGATGTAACACAAGGCCTGCAGTGATATTATGGTTGAAAATTTCGAATCTTCGTAACCTCTTCCGGTTGCTAAAGTTTTATAATCTCTCGTGAGTGGTGTTACCATAGCTAGTAGATCCAAATATCTTCATCCATCACCAGATATGTATGCTAATATTTTGGCAATACATTAAATTCTAAAAGCAGATACGGGAAAAATACCCCTCTTCTAATAGCCATTCTTTTCACCATATTATGTTTCTATTGACATGCTATTTTACGACACTGCGCCAGGGATACTCATCTGATGACACCATGTTTACTACTACTACGAGAAACTGAACTGAACTAAAGGATTTCCCTAGCATGTGTGAAGCCGGGTGTATTCAGACGAAATTCTAAAATCCTTGTTGTTATGCAGTTTTTCCTCTAAGGATTTCCAGAGTATGTGTGGGTACCATTGGATTTTCCTACTGATTCCCCTGACCTAAACCACCTAAACCCTACAGAAATTATATAGAAAGATAAGGCAAGAAAATCAGGGCATAAGCTTTTCCACATAAACAAGCGTTGATTAACAAACTGTGGGATAACTTTTTAGTTGTAACTTACTTAAAATTAGACGCCGAAGGTGACATTAAAATAAAAAAAAAAAGCGACTGTCTTCCTTTCAAATTATAACCTTCTTTGGTGGATGCCTACAACACAAAACTGTTGGTGTTTTTAAAGCCAAATAATAATAAATTAAAGTCACTACCTGCATTAGCGTGGTTATTGTAACTGGGGTGATTATCTTGTCAAGGGTCAGCAGTGTGTACATGTATTATACAACTAACCCCAAAGAATGCTGCTGTGCAAGCTAAGATATAAGATTGAGATTTGAGCATCACTCACAGCTACTGTTAGCTTCAACCTGTCACAATAGCACCAACTTTCTGGAAGTGAACAATAAGACCCATATACAGTGCCAAAACAAACAGAGAAATTAATTAACAGTTATTTAAATTAAAGGTTTAATGAAAGGGGGAGATTTTAACTTGACAATTTAGAAAAATTCATTTAACGTCTAATAAACCACTGTAGCCAGTTTATTTTCCAAATTAGACAAAAAGAGTAAAATTATGTGAGTTTGGGTAGGTTACACATTCATTATTACAGCGCAAAAGTTGTAACTATTTTACATTTCGCTTTATATATAGGAATAAGTAAGATTATTACGGTAAATCACTTATAACGTTGAATATGTTGAAACATACTATTAAAATAGTTGGTTTCGATTACAACAAAAAGAAAATTACTTAGTTTAAGGTACGGCAAGAAATTACAATTGGATCTGTTCAATAAAAGGAAAATTAAAATCAACTAAATATTTGCGGTTTAAATAAAATGTACTTATCCACAGGTCCTCCTAGAGGTTGGGAAATAGGCAAATAATATAATAGGAAATTTGGCCTGATTCTCTTTAGAGATGACCCTCTGCTGGCTGCGTAGTGGTTAAGTTGGCACTCAAATGGCTCAAACAACAACCAGACCGAAAACCTAAATCTGATTTGGCCGGAAAAATCCGAATTATGGGAGAACAGGTAACTAGAATATTAACACAAAGTGGAAATCGGCAAAGTGGTAAAACTGGTCCTAAAAATATATTTTATGGAGTTTTAGAGGTTATGTGGCCAAAATCTCAAAAACATCGATCATCTAAAAAAAAAATACGTAGGAAACTTACCAAATAGGTGCGTCAATCAAGACTAAGTGTGAAAATCTCTGAGATTTTTCCACGAAGGTTTAAGTCTGTGACCAGTGTGTAAAGTAGAATCTCACCTCATGATACAGATGACGGTTTTCCGTCAATCTCTAAACGCGTAGCAAATGCAGCATAGAATAATCAAAATTTGAGCCAACATAGCCTAAAATGAAGAGCGATTTGGCATAAGGACGTAGAATCACGACAATCACAATAAAATGATAAGAAGTTAACAACGTTACCAAATAACTAACCTGATATTTTCAATAATGCTCAAATATGTTATTAATTCTAAAGGTAAAATATAAACTATGGTTTTAAAAGTTGGAATGAAATAAACATCATGATTTTAACTCGGTTTTTAATAACATTTCATACAGCAATTCTTCAAAATGTCCCTCACCTTGTTCGATGCATAAATCTTAATACTCTCAAAAGCATTCTTTAGCATTTCTGGTTCACATTATCCGAAAATCCTGTGCTCCATTTCTTGCAAATTTTGTAGGTACAGGGTTTTTGAAAATTCTATACTTCAAGTAAGGGATCACAAAATAATTCATAACCGGTCATCAAAAAAACTCGCTGTGTTTTTGCCCCATTCTGCTAAAAATAGTCATTCTGAAGTTTATCATCGTGTAGTTGTTCAACAAATTCACTTAAAATGTCGTTTGTGTATCTCTGTATATCAACGGCGAAATTTAAGAAAATATTGAAAAAGTAGTCCATATTTCAATGTGAAGTTAATATTTATCAATATAAATTTTACTTAAAAACTTGGAAATTAAAGCTTGGGTTAGTAAAAATTATGTTTAATTTAGATAGAAGAGGGAGATGGAATGTTCATTGAATAGACTAAAATTTTTGTTTAAAGATTGGTTTGTACACGTGTTTTTAAAAATTACCGACATTTTGAACTAGAAATCAGACATTGAGAACTTATTAGATTAATGGCTTGGGAATATCATTTAGAACTTATATTTTATTTTGATCTTAGTTTTTAACCACTTTTGAGTGTAACCCAGCAGTTGGTGACATGGCTGATTAACGTTGAAACAAGAAAAGGAAGGGTTAATCATGAAACATGCGTTAAATAGAAGTCACTCGTGAACAGTGGGTCGTTTAATAGTGGGTTCACGGAGACTGAAGATGAGAGCCCATGCTCTCAAAACATATCCCAATTCTTGAACTTTTTTAAATAAATCAGTGGAGCAGGCATTGTGGTCTTTATTTATTAAAAAAATGGGCCCAATAATTCTTCTAAACGAAACTGCCACATGAACACTAATTCAGGGAGATTCAACAAAATTATACGGATTGGCCTTCTCATATTTTGAGAACTGATATAAGTACTAATGTTTAACAGGTCGTGATTCATTAAATTATTGACACATTTTTGGCAGTACGTAAGGGGTCCAGGGTGATCCGCCGACAAAAGAGCTTGATATGATTGAATCTTATTTGAATGCATGTCCATGTTCTTCTTTGCAATTGTTTGTATGTTTCATAAGAAAGTGAAATTTCTTGATGTAGACATTTTTAAGGTTTTATAGGCTCTTATTCCATACGTTGACAAACGCCATTAACATCTTGTTTTATACAAACGAATGGTCTACCAGCACATTTACTGTGATTTAGTTATGCGAATTTGTAAGACATGCATAAAATTTCTTTGGAAATACTGCTATATCAGGGAAGTAGGGGAAGTTGGTATAAAATGGCATACTTTTTATAAAACTAGAACTGTATATCTAAAATAAACAGGTACCAGAGTATAAAAAAAATATATTACTCTTTGGGCATTGTACTTTCGTATACGTATACCAGAATACCAAAAATAAAAATACAAAACACTAAAAAACTGTTTTCATTGCGCAAGTGCAAATGTGCCAGTTTATCCAAACGATTGGATAAAATGGCATAGGCACTTGCGTATGTTGTAAAAACTAAAAACAATATTAAAAACATCAAAATAATATTAAAACGAATAATAAAAATTAAACATGAAAAATACTGAAAATTGAAAACTAAGAGCAAAGTTCACAAGTAAACAGTTTGGTTTTTGGACCGAGTCCCGCACATTCTGAATGGCACCATTTTTTACAGACTTGACAACGAATCCAAACTTCCCTTGATTTAGACATGGAATAGAATTCATTGCAATAAATGCAAGCTGCTTCGTCTTCATCATCCTGCTCACCAAATGGATCTTGAGGTTCAGACAACTCTTCCGTAAGATCAACTTTTGCTTTGACTTTTCTCTTAGATCTTCTTTCTTCTAATTGTTTTTTTTTTCTTTAGCTTTCTCATTTATTTCGTCTAAGTTGGGTGTGGCATTTAAAACAATGGGTCCCTGACTTTTGCGACATTTTTTATTGTCAAATTGTAACATTTTTGGTAACACTGCAATTTTCTTTAATGGAATGTGCTCTTCATTGGCATGTGTGTCATTTTGGGTTACTGTGTTTTCATTTAGCTTGGGCGAGGGTGTTTTTTCAAAGCGTTCTTGAAGTCTAGACGATAATTGATATGTTTCAGATGCATTCGAGACGTTTTTGGTACTTGTATTTGATGGACCTGGTTGATTTTGAGGTAAGTCTTCTGGCATGTCAACATCGGTTACCTCTGCAGGAGCAAACATCCACTCAGGAAATATATTAGGATTTAAGGGATATATTCCTGTACTCTTAAACCCACTAACTGCGTTTCTCATTACTGCCGCCTTTTCGTAGGCTTCTGCAAATAACTTGCCAACTTGATATACTGACACGGTCCTTCCTGGATTGCGTTTCAACCAATTAGAGACTGCCTGATTATAATATGTTGATAAAAGTCTGAAAAAAGCCACATCGAGTGGCTGAATTCGGTGTGTGCAATGTGGCGGGGTACAAAGAATAATGACGCCATTCTCCTTAGCAGACTCCAAAGCATTTAGATATTTGTGACTTGAGTGGCCGTCAAGTATGAGCAGAACTTTTTTCTATGTGGATGAATCCGTATATTTTATGAAGTGTGCCAACCACTTCTCGAATAGTGGTCCAGTCATCCAACCAGAATCTTGACACAGTTGTAGTGTGTCAGTTGGAGCGTCATCCGTCAGTTCCGACTTTGCATTTTTTCGTGCAAAGATAAAGGCTGGGGGAATAAAATGCCCTATCGGGTTCATGCAGCACACCACCGTTGTGTGTACCTCTCGTTCAGCACTTGTTATTGCACCTACTTGTTTTCGCCCCTTTGTAGCAAAAATCTTCGGTGGTCTTTGAACAGTTGATAGTGCGGACTCATCCATGTTGAATATTCTTTCAGGTGGAATTTTATATTTGTCGATGGTATTCTCCAGAATTGAAAAAATTTTTGCTACTTGTGGTTTGTAGAAGGCCCTAGCTCTGGCTGACGAAGTAGGTTCTGGCTGCCTTAACGAAATATCAGGGTTTCTTTCACGAAATCCGTATAACCAGTCCCACCCTGCCATTTGTTCTGAATGATTAAACCGATGGTGCAGTTTATTTATTTCGGCAAACTGGTAAGCTATGCGACGAAGTTCTATAGTGGTTATACCGTAGAACCTTTCTTCCATATCTCGTAAATACACCACCAACTCTTGTTCCATATCAGGCGAAAAAGTTGTAGACCAGCGCCCCAAGCCCTTACTAGAACCTTTAACCCGTTTGTTTTTATTTGCACATCTTCTTCGAAGTGTCGTTTTAGGAACGTTAAACTGCTTAGTCGCAGCCAGCCAGCCCATTTCTTTGTTGTTGATGGCCTCAATAGCCTTTCTCATATCTGCCTCGTTCCAATGCTGCCTGTTGGATTTTCTTTTGTAACGTTCAGAACGCCCCATTATCTGAAAAAATAAATAAAACACCCTATCTATTAACATGAATTTGGATAAAACGGCACCGTGCCATTTTAAAACAAATGACCGTGTGCCGTCTTATCCAAAAACATAAACAATATGAAATTTGCAAATAAAAAATAAATAAAACTACGTTCGATCAAAAATCTCAATACAAAAATAAGGTTTGGTATTCCACCTACCTTGTATATATCAGATAGATACTTATTTAACTTCTGCTTTCGAGTTTTATACAATTTCTTGACCCGCGTGAAGAATTCTAAAATCGCCGAAAACGTAACATACCACGTGGCAGCAAAACACCGACTCGGTCACCCGACAAATGCCGGAAATCACATGGTGGGCGCGGGAAAGCGCGCGTAATTTGGAATAAGGATAGTGTGCCGTTTTATCCTAGTGTGCCGTATTATACCAATTTCCCCTACTCTCTAGCATACCAGTTCGTAAAGAGGCTTCAATCATGCAAGTCTTATGCCCAACTGTAAAACCCATAACTCAAGACCAGCTTAAGATTGCAATAGCAAAGAAGCTTCACCAGCTTCACGAATTTTGACAATCAAAGAATGATTGATATCATAAGTAACCTAAATTCCATAGAATTATTTCTAAAGGCTAAGACATCCCTTTGTGATTTCATTATCACCCTTGATTAAGAAAATGTTTGATATCTCGGTATAATATTTGACAAGAATTATACCCAGGTTTAAAACTCGAAAACACGATGCTCAACTATTTCTGAATTTTTCTATCTTAGTGAGCTTCAAGAACTCCACTAATTTGCTAAAATTTTTGATCAGAAATCTCACTATACCCTTGTCCTAATCTTATTTGTCTGCAAATTTTAGTTAGAAACGAAAGCTGTATTCTCTGTAAAGATATACATTGTTAATTGTAGATATTCTTAAGTCAGAGAATGCGCTATCGTCATCAAAGCTATAATTGGATTTTTCACCTCATCCACAGAAGGCCATTAGACACAATGAGCTATGTTAACTCTGTTATTGAGACTTGTAAGAAAAAAACATTCACCCTGTATAAATAATCATAAATATTTATCTGATGAGACCTGAGCAGGTTGTATTACACACGCTGAGAATATCGCTTCCACTGGCTTCTTAAATATTTAATTACATGAAGATCACAACTTGCAACTTTCATTGTTCGCGCTGGGAAAACGATTCTTCTTTTTTTGATTTAAATTGGATTGGTTGGTGAGGCTTTATTGGGAATTATTATTAACTGCTATATCTAAACGCAACGCTTTGTAGATGCTGCGGTTGGCATGTTATGATGTGGCGTATTAGACTTTAGCAGAAATGCCTAAAACAAGAACTATTGTAATTATATAAATAATATACATAGAAATTCTCGTTGCTTAAAATGTTTGTTAACCCGGTAGTGCCTTTAAAATGCATAATATTTGAATTTTAATAGACTATAATATTTATTTTCAAAGAAACATAATCAGTCATTGGAGGAATTGGGAATTTAACTGTCGTTACCGAAAAAAGAATAACTTTGTGAAAAGGTATAGTAGAGAGCCAGGGCGTGTAAAATAGGTAAGAAAATTTATTTGTTATAGTGTTATTGAACCATGACTTTCGGGGATTTCGACTTATATTGGGCAGTAAAGGTACACACAAGTCCCGCGTAAAAATGATATTTAACTGGATCATATTATAAACTCGTATCAATAATGCCCAGATACTTTTCTGGAGTACCTATAACTTCTACTAGGTTCATGTTTATTTCTTAAGGTAATCAGCGACTTTAGCATGTATTATATTACTGTGTTAACTTCAGAAAAAATATTTCATAGTTTGTTAAGGTAGAGAGGGAGCAGCAGGAAATCACTCTATTTTAAATTGTTGGTCGTAGCTGGATCGGTTATCGAGGGGGAGCGGGATGAGGAGTGAGCCAGTCTCTCGGTAGTCTGTATGATTTATTGGGATTGGAGTGGATGTGTCATAGTGTGATTAGAGAATTTAGAGAGACGTCTGTCAATTTGTAATAATCGATAATAAGTTTGTCTATGTGCTTGGTTATTTTCGATATTTGTATGTCGTTATGTAGGGTATGGACCATCGTGAAGTGAGGAGCATTTGCCATGATTCTAAGCACTTTGTTTTAAATGTCAACTAATTTATGGGCCACCAAGAGGCGATGCCAAACATAAGAACTGGTCGAATAATTCTCTTGTTTAGTAAAGTCTCGGGGCTTAAGTCTAGACTACTTCTCCACTTCTCCTATTGATGAGGGAATAGATGGCACCAAGTTGACCGTTGGCTTTATTTAAAAATTGGTAAACGTTGTCGTTCCAAGCCAGTCGCTTAACCAAGCTCAGTCCCAGATATTTTACTTTTACCTGGAGTTTTCGAGTTGCAGTCTGGCTTGAGGAAATTTACATGTGGACCTCGAAAAGTAGTTGGCTTGGGTTCTGGTGTCATTTACGCGAATTTTGGCGGTGGCAGTAATCGCTGTATCGTCAGCAAACAGATATAATAATGTTTTAGCGAATTTAGGAATATCGCTGGTATAGATATTGTACAGAGTCGTTGTAAGGGGGGGGGGGGGGGGAGCCCTGCGGTGCTCCGGCTCTGACGTGTCGCACAGTCGATATCGCATTTTCTGACGACACCACGAAAATTCTGTCCGTCAAAAAAGAATGAATTGACTTCATTAAGTATTTAAGCATAATTACTCTTATTAACTTCCGACACACGATATTAAAGCCAAAAATAATGGTAACTAAGGTGGTCCATAAAACTCCACTTGAACATAGATGTCTAGGCTAGGCATCCTCTCAAGTAACCTGTCAAAATAGCAGTATTTTATTAGGTGGGGAAAGCAGTGCTCAAGGTCCAGGAAAGGTAGACAGATTGCCAGTTCTCTATTCTTGTGCAAGTGGTGAAGAGACACTAGTTGGAGTTCCAAAACTTGCTTCTTGCACAGGTGTAAATTGTAGAAATGGAGTACATAATCTACTTCCAAATTGTAGGGCGACGTAAACCAAATATTCAAGGAAATTTTTGTAGAAAGTTGAGTAGAATTTTTATTTTTTAATTAGAATTCTCCAGTTAGGCATAAGTGATTTTAATTTTATTTGGATTTCTCTCATGAAAATAATTCGGTCCATTCACATTATTTTTTATTGGTCAATTTTATTCCCGTTTTATTAAATATTATGTGATTATAAATCTTGTAGATCTGTCCATAACGAGGGGTGCACTGCCAGGCTGGCTATAGGAAATCTGATGTAAATTTTGCTACCCTCAAATAATGGCTCTTCTATTAATTTTACATCAAAATTTTTAAAGTCCTTGTATGATGAACTCGCACACCAAATTTTATTATTTTCTAATTTCTAATTTTATTTTTGTTAGTTTAGGTTAGTTACAGTATTCAAGAAAAAATTATGATTGTAGTAATTTAATAAAACCGAAATAAAGAGAACTTCATTTATTCCCACATTTGGAGACAAGTGGAACAAGAACACTTTATTAAAAAATACATATTAAGACAACAACGAATTTGAATGGAAACCTAATGTTTTTTAATCAGATGCTCAAACGGCCCTCCATTTACCGCCAAGCAATATAATAAACGGTCATAAAATTTAGTTCTTACAATATACACTATACAAAACAATAAATTCTGTATTGCCACTTTGGTAGATTTTTCTAAAAATCGCTTGGACACGTGAACTATTTTTTTTTATTGCGCATTTCATGAACTAAAATACGCGTATATACAGGGTGTCTCACGGTCGATGGTAAGTTAGACGTTTACGGAAAACGGGACATTTGACAATTGGACAATTACTGAAAATTTGGCAACTTGGGTAATTAACTTTGCTCCATCAATCTAAAATATTCTCAATAACGCAGCGTTGCCGCTTATCCAAAAAAGTAGCAAAATATTTGATATTTTAAATAAAACACCCTGTATATAATTGCATTTTCCGCTTCACTATTAATTTCTTATTATTTTTTATAATATGTTCCTATACCTATCTTTAGCGCTTTTCGAGCAATTAATTAATTTCCATATTTTTTGTTCAAAACATAGCTCTAATTAAATGTTTATTACTGCGGTATTTGAATTCGTACACAGCTGAAATTTTGAATGTAGTTTACCTTGTCCTGTGTATTAGTTATGCATTAAGAAATTTGTTCTGTGTTATACAGTGTCGTTTAAAATTCGTCATTATACCGCTTGATGCAAAAATGGTGAAAAGTGAATTTTTTCAAATAGAACCCCCTGTATATTAATAAATATCCTGCAAGAAAATTAATGTCCCTTCCAAATGATATATCATGTTCCTTTACCTAAATAGTTAAGATGTCGAAATAAAAGCAAGTTTTTGTAAAAATCGGATTATTTTGGCATATTTGTCTTAGATAGCCATGAAATCCCAAGATGGAACATATCTTTATGAAAATTTGACAGTTAGTGCATCAATAATAAAAAATTTGCTAGTTTTTAACTTTTAGTAAAGAAAGCGACATAAAAAGAATTAGAATGAGGGATATAACTATTTAAATGAAATTTTGATGAAATTGTTTATTCTTCATGGACAATGTAACCAAATTATAGCAAGAACATGCAGAAGGTTCAACGAAATGTTTCCCGATCAACATCTAATCAACGAGAGAAAGTTTGTACGATTACAAAATAATTTTGTTAATTATGGGTCAAAACTGAAAATAAAACTAATTTCAGTAGGGACAAATAACATGAATACAGTGAAATAGCAAATAACAATACAAGACAAAAGCATATTATAAAAAGGTGCAAGATTTTTTTAATAAATGTTCAAAATGACGACCGTTGACTTCCAAATACTTTTCAATCCGTATACTCGGAGAGTCAGTTGTGGCCTTCCTTATTTCACTGGAATCAAGCTGTTCAATGTAAGTAATCACTCGTTGGCAACTAGGATAAACAATCATGATCTACAATTTAAAAATATTTTTGACCATGCGGTGTTGCCGCTTCTACTTTAAACCGGTGGCAACATCGCTATTTTAAATAGAACACCCTATATATTCTTCCATTTTCGAATTCCGCATATAATTATGAGCAATTACTCTTAATATTTCCCTATACCTATCTGTAACCGTTTTTCGGAAATAAATTAATTTTAATTTTTTTTTACGAAAAAAGGACTTTAAATAAATTTTAATATCTATCGAATTCTAAGTATGCTTCATGTATCATGAACTATTCCTAACGTCAAAAGTTATCGAGAAAATTACAAAACAAAATAAGATAATATTTCTGAGGATTTATTTGTAAATCGAGCAAAATATTCCATTGTGTGATTATTTTTTTTTTCTTAATTCTGGTATTTCTGAATGTTGACTTGTCATCGTTTAAGGTGGATTTTCATGCATACGAAACACGACGGTCCGATATCCGAAATGACGTTTAATTTCGTCCAAAATTCTTGCCAATTTTCATGGTTCCGTTTCTGTGTCCGAATTTTGTCAATAGAAATCCATTTTAGTCGATTTGACGCTTCAGTTAGTTATAGGTTATAATTTTGTTTTGGTCCTTTTTGTATTCTCAATTATAGCGTTTAATTACCCATTTGATTTCATTACGTTTTTAAGCAATATATGTGCGACAACGACGAGCATTATCAGCTTAATGTCATCCAATTCACTCCTAATTTTACCCGAGTGCACAAAACAAAATGTTATGTTTAGTGACCTGAGCTGAGGACCTGAGTATAACTGCAGGTCTTTCACTTTCTGATATTTGTTTACGTACGTTTATTGTTTTTAATAATCTTGGACTTACAATTGAAATACTTTTCAGAATCTATTAATTTCATTTCTTGAAACAGGTTGTGATAAGCGCCTTAGTTTTCCCCCCATCCTTCTCTTTTTTGTTTATTTTTCATTCTTAATATAAGCAGATAGGATATTATAATATTATAATTAATGACACTGATTTTCGTTAATATTAGTTTTATGTTAAAATATTAAAATAGAAACAACAAAACGCACAAAAAAACGTCAAATAGTGAGGTTAAAATTGATACGATTGTCGGACAAAGTTAAAAATATTTTAACTCATCCGACGGTCGGATGAAAGTTAAAATTATTCGGACAAATATTGGCGCGAAAACAATTCAACCAATAAGAACACTTTCGGATCATCGGACCGTCGTATTTCGTATGCATGAAAATCCACCTTTAGTCTCATAGAAACTGTATGACAATTTTACTTCAAATAAGTAATTGTCAAGCGTCGTTGCAAAGTTGCGATTTTCACAACGTTATCGTTAATCGTTAGTAGAATAGGACTAAATTTAGAGAACTCAGTCATGTTAGAGATTTGCCTAAATCTGATCGTCCCGCTCGAGATGAAAATGAACAACTTAACGTTTTGCTTTCCTTGGAAGAAAGTCCATGTATTCCTGTGTTGTGTCCGATTTAATTATGTTTTTCCTTATTTCTTAATAAAAATTTTATTATCTATTTCTTTAATAACGGCATTGGGGCTAATTTACACATGCGGAAATCTGTTGTTCAACGAATAGTTCACATATAGGTTTCTTAAAGTAAAAATCAGATTTACAAACAATAAGGAAATCTTTAACTTCATTTCCTGGAAGGCAGTATTTTCTGACTTAAGCTCCTCTAGAGAATTATTATCTACTAATTGTTTCATTGAAGTATGTATCAGAGACGTATTTAATTTTTAAGAATTTTGCCAAGAGTTTTATTCGAATAACTTTTAATTTATACAATATTTAAGGATAGCAAAATTACATAATATGTCCTATGGCCATTCTGGCGTTGCACTACCTGGGAAACAGAATAGTAAGAGTAACTAGTAGTGTTGCCGCCGAGATGAGTGATTTTCGTCTCTCGCCTAGTCTCGCCCTCTCTCGACAAGATGAGACAGATATTTTCTCTCGAATGAAGCCCCGAGACGAGATGAGAGAAAGGCCATCTCTCGTTGAGAAATTCTTGCCTCTCTCGAGCAAAAAATGTTGGTTTTATTATAATTTATTGTGAGTGTTTGCATTGACATACTAAACAGTTATGCCGTTATTCGTGTTTTTTGTATATTTTTTTTTGTCTAAAAATATGCAAAAATTGTGATATTTATTTGCTTCGAAAATAAGTACAGGGTGTCCCATTTTCGACACTTTTATAGGGTATCTCCGTAATTGTTAGTGATATCAAAAAAGTAATATAGGTGTCATGTGCTCTTTATGGGTCAAACTTAAAATGGTAAAATCAAAATTAGACAATTTTCGCTCGCTTAAGAGATACGGGGGAAAATAAAAAAATTGACAATTTCAAAATTACCCTATATTTTCTTAGTTAAAAGAGATACAGAAAAATGTTTTATACAAAAGTTTTCTTATAATGATTGTTGAATAATCTTCCGTTTTCAGAATAAGCATACGGGGTCAGGTAAAAAAGTTATCGGGCCTAACCTCATTTTTTTTAATGGAACACCCTGTAAACTTTAATCCACGAAGATAGCATTTTAAATTCTCTTTTCTAATATGTAACACACCATGGATGATATTGATTTCCTAAGCGATTTATTTAAACTCTATTACTTTAAACCACAGTAGGCCATAAAACAAAAGCTAATATCCGAGAAACAACTATGTTGACGTTCTAGTTGTTATAAACATTTAACGTCGATTTTATTTCTACGTATTCGTTTGTAAAAATGACTTATCAACATTTTGAAAAATTTGATATGATATCAGTTTATATTGAAAGTGGAAAAAACGAAGATATGAAGCAAAATTTATATTTTGTTCGCTATCCGGAACGACGGCAACCATTTAAGGGCATATTCCGATGACTGGAACATAATTTAAAAACATACGGCTCTTTTACGATGCCGAGATCAAAAACCTATAATACAGAAAACAAGGAAAATGAAGAAATAAGCGTGTTAGGATTTGTCAAGGCCAATAATCAGGTAATATATCGTGTGATAGCTTTGAATAGTGGTAGCTCAACTTTTATTGAAGTGAAAACTGTCAGATTCGGCTACGCAACGCTCATGATGCAGTCGGGGAAAAAAGCAAGATACTAAAATATGACCAAATGCATAGTGTATTTGCTTTTTATGGATCGATTCTTTTATCGTCTTGAATTTATGATTTGCGGATGTTAGATTGTGAAAGGTTAATAGAGAATCTCGTCTTGGTGAGGTTTTCACTTCTGTCTTGTAGTCTTAAGCACACATCCTAATTTTATTCTCTAAAATCACTGTGTAATTTTAGGAACAAAAATCTACGTCCGTCAGAAACGTAGAAACTAAAACTGGAATTACAAAATCTAAGGCGCAAAGAATTTTGACGTCCAATAAATATTTTCCTTATGTTGTTAAAATTACCCAATATTTGCAACCTGGTGATGATGTGAGACCATTGGAATTTTGTCACTGGTTTTTAAATAAATCTGACGAGGATCGTTTTTTTCACCAAAAAATAATTTGTTCTGATGAATGTCGAATTATAAGTTGCGGTATTCATAACCGACATAATGAAAGACATTGGACCTCCACAAATCCGCACATGGTACGACCTGTTCGCCAACAAGGTCGATTTGGGGTAATTATAAGTTGTTTTTTGTTTCAAAATAAACTGGTGTATCGCTTCTTGAAGAAAATTTAAAGATAGATATCTGGACATACTCCAATCAAACCTTTTCGATATCCGAGATTTACTTTCAACAAGTTGGCGCCCCTACCCATAACGCTCTTCGAATAAGAGAGTATTTAAATACTCACTTTAGAAACCGTTGGATAGGAACACATGGACCTATAAGGTGGCCATCGCGATCTCCGGATCTAACACCTCCAGATTTTTTTCTTGATCAAAGAATTCATAAGGCCTTTGCACAAAATAAAACCATAACACATCATGAATGCCTTAAATTCCGTCCGAAAAATGTGTCAAGAGTGCATTGAAAACAACGGAGGAGCTTTCAAACTTTGCGATAATCCTCGTTGTTTTTTTTTTACTTCGTTTCAAAGTAATAGAGTTTAAATAAATCGCATAGCAAACCAATATCATCCATGGTGTGTTATATATTTGAAAAGAGAATTTAAAATGCTATCTTCGTGGATTAAAGTTCCATTAAAAAAAATGAGGTTAGGCCCGATAACTCTTTTACCTGACCCCGTATGCTTATTCTGAAAAGGGCAGATTATTCAACAATCATTATAAGAAAACTTTTGTATAAAACATGTTTCTGTATCTCTTTTAACTAAGAAAATATAGGGTAATTTTGAAATTGTCAATTTTTTTATTTTCCCCCGTATCTCTTAAGCGAGCGAAAATTGTCTAATTTTGATTTTACCATTTTAAGTTTGACCCATAAAGAGCACATGACACCTATATTACTTTTTTGATATCACTAACAATTACGGAGATACCCTATAAAAGTGTCGAAAATGGGACACCCTGTACTTATTTTCAAAGCAAATAAATATCACAATTTTTGCATATTTTTAAACAAAAAAAAATTTCAAAAAACACGAATAACGGCTTAACTGTTTAGTATGTCAATGCAAACACTCACAATAAATTATAATAAAACCAACATTTTTGGCTCGAGAGAGGCAAGAATTTCTCAACGAGAGATGGCCTTTCTCTCATCTCGTCTCGGGGCTTCATTCGAGAGAAAATATCTGTCTCATCTTGTCGAGAGAGGGCGAGACTAGGCGAGAGACGAAAATCACTCATCTCGGCGGCAACACTACTAGTTACTCTTACTATTCTGTTTCCCAGGTAGTGCAACGCCAGAATGGCCATAGGACATATTATGTAATTTTGCTATCCTTAAATATTGCCTCCCCTATTAATTTTACATCAAAATTGTATCAGACTTTCTTGAAGGTCCTTGTATGGTGTACTCGCACACCAAATTTTCTATTAAGCTAATTAAAAGTTATTCGAATAAAACTCTTGGCAAAATTCTTAAAAATTAAATACGTCTCTAATACATACTTCAATGAAACAATAATTATTAGTAGATAATAGTTCTCTAGAGGAGCTTAAGTCAGAAAATACTGCCTTCCAGGAAATGAAGTTAAAGATTTCCTTATTGTTTGTAAATCTAACTTTTACTTTAAGAAACCTATATGTGAACTATTCGGTGAACAACAGATTTCCGCATGCTTAAAATAGCCCCCCCCCCCCCCAATGCGCGACAGAGGAATACATGGACTTTCTTCCAAGGAAAGCAAAACGTTAAGTTGTTCATTTTCATCTCGAGCGGAACGATCAGATTTAGGCAAAACTCTAACATTATTGAGTTCTCTAAATTTAGCCTCTATTCTACTAACGACATTTTGACATATGGCAGGACGATCAGGATGGATTTCATTGATTAATTGAGCTTTTTCTATTTAAGTACGTGTTCTGTCACCAAACCCAACCATTTATAGAATTTCAATTTTTTCTCGCTCTGTCAACTTCACCGTTGCAACTACGCTTGACAATAACTAATTTGAAGTAAAATTGTCATACAGTTTCTATGAGACTAAACGATGACAAGCCAACATTCAGAAATACCAGAATTGAAAAAAAAAATAATCACACAATGGAATATTTTGCTCGATTTGCAAATAAATCCTCAGAAATACTGTCTTATTTATTCATAATATGTTCAATCGTAATTTTCTCGATAACTGTTGACTTTAGGTATAGGACATGGTACATGAAGCATACTTAGAATTCGATTCAAAATTCAAAAATGAAATAAAAAATAAATGTTTTCATTTGAAGAAATGAAGTTGATGGTCGTAGTTTATTTTTGGGCTACCCTGTATACATGAATTCACCACAAGAAAAAGCATCAAATATTAGGATTAGGTGACATTGATGAAATACTGTGTTATTGGGTTTGTTGGGATATTAAAAATCTTGACTCTTAAAGATCAGATCATGTTTTATATTTATTTTTGTTTGATAAGCTTTGTTTTTTAGGGATTACATTTGTCAATTTGTTTATATTTTAGTATATTTAGTACAAGCTTTGTACCTTTGTTTAAGTATTCTTGACTAATATTTTTCTATACAGGGTGGTCCAACGAAAACTTAACACCTCGATTTTTCTGCTATAAAATGAAAATGTAGAAAATCGCTCGGGCCCGTCGATTTCTGATTCGAGGGGGAATAACTTTTCCGCTTTTTTCGCTTCCGTAACTTCAAACCCTAACGGAGGTGAGCACAACCCCCTCATTTTGAATAGGGATGAGGGGTGTTGCGATACCTCATTTTGAAGATCTTATCGAGTACTATCTGACCCTAAAATTTCGCTTCAAAATTTTTATCTTTAACGAAATGACAGCTGAAATAGTGGAAGACTACTTTTGTGATTAGTTTATTAAATGCTGAAAATGGCCACCATTCACTTCCATGCAGTAAAATAAATTTTGCTCAAAACGTTCACGTACATTACTCAACATTTCTGGTGTAATTTGACGGCATTCATTAATGATCCGAAATTGCAAATCATCGAGTGACTCAGGCTGGCTAGCGTAAATCTTAGATTTCAGGTGACCCCATAAAAAAAAGTCCAGTGGAGCCAGATCAGGTGATCTGGGTGGCCACTCAATATGTCCCCTTCTTCCAATCCAGGCCTGAGAAAATTTTTCATCTAAGAACTGACGCACAGGTTAAGCGAAATGAGGTGGTGCGCCATCTTGTTGAAATATGATCGTTATATGGTCTTCTTCATTCTTTAATACTTGAACGAGGACTGGATAAATAGCGTTCTCTAATAGTTCTAAATAAATTTGGCCTGTGAGATTACCGGGTATAAAAAAGGGCCGATTATGTGATTTCCATAAATACCCGCCCAAACATTTAACTTTTGGGGATGCTGAGTATGCACTTCACGAAATAATCTTGGATTTTCATCTGACCAATACCGACAGTTATTCCTGTTTACAATGCCATTAAGGTAAAATGAACACTCATCCGAGAAACAAATATTGAGCATGTAGTTAGAATTATTGTTAATAACTCCACTGACCACTTCACAGAACTGGAGTCGGCGATCGAAATCATCCTCATTCAGTTCCTGAACCAGTCGTATCTTAAAAGGATGGAACTTATGTTGTTTAAGGATTCTCATGATTGTTGTGCGTGAAACACCAGATACATCGGACAATGTCCTAGTTCTAAGGGTCGGATCCATTGCTACTTGACCTAAGACAGCCACTTCCCTCGCTTCGTCTCTTTCATACACCCTCCTTTTGTTTCCGACTGAACCAGTAGCGTCAAATTTGACAACCAGTTGCACAACGTAAGCAGCGAATACATTTTTTTCAGGATGTCGTTCATTAAATAAAGCCGCTGTTACTCGCGCAGAGTCGTTATTTCTAAAAAATTATTTTATCATTTCCACCTTTTCTTCTATGGAATACACCATTTTAATTCTACTACAAAGTTACAATCGCTTTGACACATTTTTAACGTTCTTAAAAATTCACGATAGACTAAGGTAAATCAAAAACATGCTCCGCCTACTTTTTTGGACAAAAAAATGAACAAATAAATAAATAATTCAAATGCGTCTGATAAGAGTAATATCCTAGAAGCAAATTCCATATTCTCTACTCATACACCAGCGTTCTTTACTGCATGCAAGTGAATGGTGGCCATTTTCAGCATTTAATAAACTAATCACAAAAGTAAGTAGTCTTCCACTATTTTAGCTGTCATTGCGTTAAAGATAAAAATTTTGAAGCGAAATTTTAGGGTCAGATAGTACTCGAGAAGATCTTCAAAATGAGGTATCGCATCACCCCTCATCCCTATTCAAAATGAGGGGGTTGTGCTCACCCCCGTTAGGGGGTTGAAGTTACGGAGATGAAAAAAGCGGAAAAGTTATTCTCCCTCGAATCAGAAATCGACGGGTCCGAGCGATTTTGCACATTTTCATTTTAAAGCAGGAAAATCGAGGTGTTAAGTTTTCGTTGGACCACCCTGTATATTTATCTAAACAAAAAGTAAATCTCTACAGGCTGTTACTTAATGATAGGCCGTAATTCCAGGGGCGCATTTCTCCTAAATAGTCTGGTTTTCAAGATACAGGGTGTTTAAAAAAAATCGGGTTTTTATTAATATCTTAAAGATCCTTGGGTTGATTTTGGTGAAATTTGGCAGTGTTGTTCGTTGTGACAAGACGCTAAGTTAGCACTAACTAGATGATAATTATAAGTTCCAGTGGCGTCCCGGGGGGCACTTTCATGTATAATATTGACAGAAAAATATCCGCCACTGACTTATTTAAAAATTTTATATTGTTTTCGGATTAAGCAGCTAAAAGCGCAACTTTTTTCCTCTAGATATTTTTTTTACTTCGTTTTGGAGAAATAAGATTTTTTTGACATGCAATGAAGTGGCTTTTATGTTTTGTCTCGAAAACAAGGTAAGATTCGATAAAATGTCAAGATACAGAAAAGTTGTATTTTTAGAGGCTTAACCCGATAACAGTATAAAATATTTGAGCGAGTCAGTGGCGTACATTTTTCTTGTCAAAATTATTCTTAAGATTGCCCCCGGGACGCCACTGGAACTTATAATTATCAACCAGTCAGTGCTAACTTAGCGTCTTATCACAACGAACAACACTGCCAAGTTTTACCAAGATCCGCAAAAGGATATTTCAAATATTAATAAAAAAACGATTTTTTTTAAACTTTGACACCCTGTATCTTAAAAACCAGACTTTTTAGGACACATGCTTATATGAACTTTTCTACTTGAGTTTGGTTTAGAAATGCGCTGTCTGAATTACGGCATATCATTAAGTAACACCCTGTATACTAGAGAGTCTACATTTTCTAAGCTAGTATATTTGGGTTTCTGCCTTTATCGCTATTTCATGTTTTTCTTGAATTGATTAAGTAGACAGGCAAGAGCATCAATTTATTATTAGAGGCATTACCTAATAGCCTTGATTTCCTCTTTTCAATTTTTTAAACACGGTTAAAAATCTCAAGACGACGAGGAAACCAAGCCACAGAGCACAACAAAATATAAAGACAAACAAAAATACAATAAGTTTTTATTACGAAAATCGATGGGAATATTGACATTTTTGATAAAATTTTCGAAAGAAAAAGTCAATATTTCCTTGCACTTAGTTGTTGCTAGGCAACGGAAAATAACTGTTATAAAGTTGTTCCAAGCTTAATGTGATGACATAAAAAGCATTAAACTCCTGATCATAGGCGTCGCTTCTAGCAAATAATTAAAATGCGGATTGTTGTAAATTTTTAATATGATCAATATATAATATATTATAGTTTATATCAATAAAAGGTTTGTACCCGTGACTTCGCCTGCAGAGAATATTTTTAAAATGGTCTTCCCGTAAAGAAAAATGCTAATTTTGCCAGAAAAATATAGCTAATATCGATACGCGGTTTGTATCCGTGTCATCGCCAGCAGAGAACACATGCATTTAATATTTTTAAAATGGCCTTTCGGTAAAAAAAATTCTCATTTTGGCGAAAACAATTTAAAAAGATTGCCTTTGTCCAGCCAGGACCGCCAGGAGGTATGAGTTTTCTTACCAAGAAAGGATAGGGCATGCACTAAGTTAGTTGAAAATAGTAGTTAGAATTCATATATTTTAACAACAGATTGATCACATCAGCAGAATCACAGTAAACGTTCTGTAATATAATAAGTTTTTAAGATACGTGTGAACATAATTAATTTAAAATTCATAAACAGTCGTCAGAACTTTTAGAAGTAGAATCGTTTCAAGGTTGGATTACTACTGGTGCTATAAGTGGTGAAACAGAATATTCATTTTCTCTTTTTATAACATGAGTTACGAAATTTTCCATACATCGCTACTCATTTCATTATTACCTAGCGAATGTTATCAAGGACGACTGAGCTTAAAGTTGGAGATTGATCATTGAGTGAAATTCCTTGCTGACAAGAGCAACACATTAGGTACAAAGCCATCTATACTTCCGGCATGATAACGCGTTTTTCTCTCGAACACGGTGTATCAAAAATACAATTTGTGCTGTCTACCTAACCATACTTAACAACATCATAAGTATCAAGCCAAGTTTCGTCTAAACAAATTATACTTTCATCGGATTCAAGGTACTCCTATATTTTGCACAAATAGTCCTGTCATAGTTCAATGATACACGGGGATTCCATTATAAACATTAGGTTATCTAATTTTTTATGTTTAAAAGCACATTTTAACAAAACACCACGCAATGTTTCTAAAGATTGTTACTTATAATCAAGGTAACCTCGCAATTTATCACGAACCAGTTCTACAGTTGGCACTATATTATCCTCGTAAAAGTTGTAAATAGTTTGCAGAATAAAATCCCTAGTATTGTCAGCTGTTTTGAATTTTCGATTTATTGGTTTGCGCTTTATGGAATGACCAGTTACAGTCCCCCAAATGAATGACGTTATAAATTCTTATAGAACCCAAGTTGTGGTAATTCATTACAAGTACATTCTTATACAAAGCGCATTTTCAGTTTTTCCCGGATTTTGTTTTTTTAAACACGCTTACATATTTAAAATAATGCATTGTCATTGAACATATAAATCATTGTTCCTTAATTCCGGACTTATTTCGCTTTCGATGGCCGACTCTAGCATCGACTCATTATTCTGTTTCAAATTGTCGCCAAAAAGCCATACTGGTATATAATAAAATATGTCTGAAACATTTCAAAGAGAGTTACTGACTATCAATTAAGTACTGATGTAAAAGAACACTTTTGATAATAAAAACTTAAAGAATTTTTAAAAAAAGATCTGACAACCCCGATTATGATGCTTGTCCTTTTGAAGCCCGGTCGAAGCTTTTTATGTCATCGAACTGACTTTGGAAAAGTTATACGAAGTATTTATTTTTCCATATCACATGTTTTGAAAATATGACTTTTGATGCCGACGGAGCGGGTCGAAAGTTGAGTTTTCGACCCTAGGGTCCGACATGAAAAGCAGCTGATTTTTAGTGCATTCCACGACGAGTTTCTCGTTGACACGTATAGACCTTTTCTTTTTTGTAAGAACCGAATGGGCATCCTTTTCTGATTTCCGGGCAACAAAACAAGGATAGCAATATGACTGCACTTGCGCAATAGGTTCGTGAAAGTATATGCATCTTGCTCTATTTGTGGTCACTCTCTTTTTACAAATAAACTTTAATGGAATACTGTTGAGATATAATTATGTAGCAACATCAGTTCTGCCCGCGTTGCTACAAGATACTTACGCGGTTGTGACAATGTTCATGTTGGTCTGTCAAAAAAAGAAAGCATGCCTGAATAATAAAATTATAATCTGTTTCTTTTGTTGGATATGTCTGTGTTATATCATCTACTAGTAAGTATTAAAAGGTACAGGTTATATTATTTGTTGTATTATGTTTGAGTTGTTATAGTTGTCATATTGTTTCTGGCGCCTTTTGTATAATAACCTTTGACCAGTCTAGCAATAAGTGATTAACATCAACTAGGTACACAGAATTGTGAGGCATCTCAAGTCATATTTTCAAAACATTTTATATGAAAAATTGTATGCTTAACTCGGAACGACTCAACGATTTTACGAGTGTGATATCTGCCCTCTTTAATCAACGTAACCTCGCAATTTATCGCGAACCAGTTCTAAAGTTGACACTATATTATCCTTGTAAAAGTTGTAAATAGTTCGCAGAATAAAATCCCTTGCAGTATTGTCAGCCGTTTTGAATTTTTGATTTATTGGGTTGCGCTTTATGGAATGACCGATTACAGTCCCCAAATTAATTACGTTATAAATTCTTATAAACCCCAAGTTGTGTTAATTCATTACAAGTACACTCTTGTTCAAAGCGCATTTTTAGGTTTTCCCGGATTTTCTATTTTTAAACACGCGTAAATGTTTAAGATAATGCGTTGATATTGAACATTTAAATCTTTGTTTCTTAATTCCGGACTAATTTCGCTTTCGATGACCGACTCTGGCACCGACTCACTATATTCTTGCGATAATTCACCTTGACCTTCTGTTTCAATTTATCGCCAAAAAGCCATACTGATATAAATAAAGATATCAAGTAAAAATTCACTTGTCTAAAACCACACAGTTGTAGCAGAAAATAAAATATGTAATGTTTTTTAATTCAAACGTGGTAGCGGTTAGCACGAAACTTTGTTTCTCTTAAAAAAAGTTTTTTATTCTTCATACTAAAATGTGGTTTTATTGAAACCCATAGGGGCTTAGCCCCTATCCTACTTTATTTAGTTTTATTACTCAACAAAAACATGAAATTTCATAGTTTTCTATAAAATAATTCAAAAAATGTTTTCTTTCTTTTTTGGTTTCTCCACATAAACCATGTTATATTAAATTAAAAAAATGCTCATATATTAATAATTAAAAATTTATTTTATACCATACTAATTATAAATCACTAAATTTTCTCACTTTTATTAACAAATTTAAAATAAACTAAAATGTGCTGATTTACATATCCACAACTCTGAGTTACCTCAAATTAGTCTTCAACTAAACAAATTTCACTTGCTACGATTATCTTAAATGTTTTACTCATTAATTTGAGACAACCATTAGAACCCAATTTACACTCGATATAGTTCCCCTGAGGATGACTGTATACACTGCGTCCATAAAGTCTTGCACAAATTCATTTAAAATTCAGGGGCTTACTTTTTTTAAAAACGCTCGGACACGTCAATTAGTACTTTTGTTTGCGCATTTTTTAACGTAAAATGTTTTTATACAGGGTGTCGCACGTATGAGGTATGAGGTCATCAAGGATTTTTTTTAATGGAACACCCTGTATATTATATCAATTTTGAATTCTATGATGAACACTTAACACCTCTGGAAATCACGGTTTCCGAAATATTGACGTTTGAAAATTTATTTAAAACACATTTATTGATGACCTCATACCTCATACGTGCGACACCCTGTATAAAAATATTTTACGTTAAAAAATGCGCAAACAAAAGTACTAATTGACGTGTCCGAGCGTTTTTAAAAAGTAAATACCTGAATTTTAAATGAATTTGTGCAAGACTTTATGGACGCACTGTATATAGTCGAAACATGTAGGGACAATCGTTAAATTTTCAAAATATATATTATTTGTGGAGGAAGACAGAAGTGTTGTTTTAATTTATTACCTACACTCCACTGCAAGTATAGACTACTTCTTCAAATTTAAAATATGTAAATTACAGTAAATCGTTTTAACCAGTCACGCCGCTGTCCGATTCCCAATATCGCATACCTCAAATATCAACTGATTTTAAAGCTGATAAGGGATCACCCAATTGGCACAACCTTTGGCTATTTGCTGTTCTTGCCTACAGCACATAAATTTGTATTTATATGCTGCTCTATTAATTTTCCCACTCAGATAAAATAGTTCGCACTTTAAATTGCCAGGGGGCCTCGACGGTCTATCGCCAGGGTGTTGCCAGTTCTAGAAAGTTTTCGTAAGTGTAGGAGAAATATAAGGGTTTGTTAATTGTTTATTTTTCTTTAACAACAGTGAAATTCCTTTTTAGTTTGATTTAAATTATTTTTGTATATTATATAATATTTCTGAAGTACTAAAAGAATTATTATAATATTCATGAATGGCTTGTTCCTTCTGTCTTTGACATTGAAAATTTCTTGGTTTAAAGTATATTTGTAAACTAGCTTTCAAAAAGAGTTACTGACTATCAATTAAATACTAATATAAAAGAACACTTTTAATAATGAAAATTTGAAGAATTTAAAAAAAAAGATCTGACAACCCCGATTATGATGCCGGTCCCTTTGAAGCCCGGTTGTAGCTTTTTTATGTCATCAAACTGACTTTGGAAATGTAGATACCCAGTAACCTTAGATTTGACGTATCTTATCGAATTCAGCCTTGGCCTGGCAGACAGTTTTTACAAATTTGGATTGTGTTAGAGAAGAAATTCCGGAAAAAAGTATCAAATTTTTAATAAAACAGAAATTTTCATCTTAGATTGGAAGATATCCAAGAGGAAATTGTCATATTCAAAAATGTCAACACGATAACAAATTTTTTTACGAGCTGATATTTAAAATCGCATTTCTATAGTTTAATTTTTCCCAGGGTACTTAATTTTCAAAATATTTTGAAAATTAGGCAGGAATGGCTAATATAAAAATCAAAACCAATTGAAGATATAATAGTTTCCTACACAGCACACTTCCTTTCAGAAATATCTCTGACATATTTCGTATGTCTCAAAAACTTAACCTTTCATATCAATATTTCTGAAATATTTCGGATTCATTACAGCCAAAATGACAGTTGACACACCCTTCGCTTGACACTTGACGGACCAGATGCAAAAAACCAGCCTGTTCCCCTCACGGGTCCCCTTATTTTATGTTTTGTTTGTGTAATGTTCAATTAACAATAATTATTATTAGGCATTGTTATTTGTGGGTGAACTGTGCTACTACCGAATAATTATATTATGGATAATAAAATTGAGGTAAGTGTCTATTTTAATAATTTTAGGTTAGGTCCATTTATGATTTTCTATGCTTTAGTTTACTTATTAAACTTGAGTTGTTACTGTTGTGAATTAGAATATTAAACAGTAAAGGGGCAGAGGAAGAATGAAAACGTTTTAAATTACAAAAACATTAATAAAATAATAAAAGATGCAGTAATGCATCATCTCCCTCCGGGATAGAACTAGAAGTATAAAAAATTGTTGCACTTTGGCCGTCGCAGTATAAACTTCGTTTGTCCCGTGAATTGTAAGAACATTGAATACCTACATAAGTTGATAACAAATTTTGGCTAAACTTTCCTGTCTTTATACATGCAGGAATATGTATTCTTAATAGTGAAATGTATGAAACATTGTCCTTGATATATTAGAGATTGGTATTTTTCTATCAGGGACCTATAATATAAAGGTAAATTTGTAAAACTTTTCGCCACCGCTCCTGCTCGTTGTCACCGTTCCCACTTGTAGCAACCGTTCCCGCTCGTCGCCACCGTTCTTAGGATATTTTTGTGAAACACGAACTGCACCGTTGTAAATTCGCGAGAGCAGTAACGCATTTTAAGATTAGAATATTAATTTGTAGATTAGAAGTGGATAATGTGACCAGAATTTAATATTATTAAACGACGAGATAAGTTAAGCCCTGCGTATTGTCTATAAATGCTGAAATCGTAGGAATATTGGAAATGTTTCTATGTTTCTTATCAAATGTGTAAAAATTTTTTCTTCCCATTGGCTAAAGCACGAAAGACGAACAGCACAAGATCGGCTTTTATAAATGCATATATTATTCCCATGTATTTTAAGCTGCGACGTCATCATAATATTATTATGATTCATATCTACTAAAATTATTAATTTTTAAATTTCTACTTTCAGGGCCTCATGAATTTTAGAATTAAATAAGCATCCTATTTTGTATATTCAATATTTATTACTTAATAATGGATTTTATGTTTTATTAATAAATATGTTCTAGATATTGAATGATATATTATTCCATTTCATATAATTTCAGAAATATTACAAGAAACATTTTTGAAATATTTCGGAAATGCAATTACGTACTTAATGTTTCAGAAACATAAAATGAAATATTACTGTTATGGGACCTTTTTGGGGTTCTAAAAGATTTTATCAATATATTATTATCATAAATGTTTTGAAATATTTATGGAATATTTAAAACCTTTCGGAGAAACTAATATCAAAATATTTCTGAAACATGATTGTGCTGTGTGTGTTAGTATTAATAGTAGAAAAAAATCTATATATACCTCAGTTGAGAAAGCTGTTATTATGGCACATTATATCCAGAGGCGCGAAACGCTTGCTATATAATAGCTCACTTCTCAACCTAGGTATATAAAGTACTATTCTTTACAGTTATTTGTAAACCAAAGGAATGATTAAGAATAAGTTTTTTTATTAAGAACTTACTGCTTCTGGGGGAGATGGGGGGGTGGGGGAGTTCCTAAAAAGGAACAGTCATCATCACTCATCATTTTACACTTTACTTTTACTTTTTAAAACGTTCGAAAACGCGGAAAAACACTATGGGAAAAGCCAAATAGTATATTGTTTTATTAGGAGTAAAAGCAATACTTTTTATGACAAGCCTGAAAGTTTGCCGGACGAACAAAGTAAGTCCGGCAATTACAGACGAGTCATATCAAGTTGCTTTTACTACGAATAAAACATAATAGTTTTTCTTTAAACGTCGCGTCGTTTAAATATAGAAAGATAAAAATACAAATTTTAAATTTTTTTCATTTAAATATGTGAAGTTTCGAATTTTACCTGCTAGCGTTGCTATGGATTTATTTTATTATTGTATTGTTTGACACCGACGCATAATTCGATTTGACGAGTGTCAGTGAATCTTATTAAAGTCAAATCTGGTCTTATCTGGCGGGTCCAAAGGTCGCCGATTATATGAATAAATTCGAAAATTCCAGAGCTCATCAAAATGTTGTAAATAAAAACCAATATGGCCGTATATGGACAGCTGATTTTCCATAAAATTGAATGTTAATAGGTTAACCGTTAACTTCTTTTTCTTTCTTTCTTTTTATTATTGGCTCTGCCCTGAGGGGCAATTCTGCCAGCACATTAGAAGTGACCGTAACCTTGTCGGGCTCTAGACCCCGTCACGACCACTGATTTCTTCTTCTTCTTCTTTTTTTCTTCTGATGGTTTCAGGTAAATTCAGGTTATGGGATATGAAAGGTTATGGGAATGGATCAGCTGATCGTGGAACTATTTTTAGTGCTGTGGAGTGTGGAGAACCTAGTATATTAATAATTTGATAAAAGCTTGGGTAAAAAATAAAATGGGGGATAGTTACTACATGCACAACAATGGGAAAAAATTAAGTCAAACTCCCAAATGGTGGGAGATTTGACTTAGGAAACTGGAACAGAATATAGGACTAGGAAAATGGATTTGCTTCCTGAAATAAGGAAATTTATAAATTAATTTTATTTACATTTAAAAACTGAATAATAATTTTAATGTTTTGATTGTTTAAATTAGACAGAATTGTTTTAATATTTATTGAATGTTAATAGGTTAACCGTTAACTTGAAACTATCAGTCAGAATAAAAATGACGGGTCTCGTTCCAAAATTAATTTCTCAGGGGTGCGTTCGTATTATTGCAGACGGTTAACACAATAGTTTTACATTTAACAAATTTAATAACCAAAATGATGGTGGAAAATTAGATAAACAATATACAGTAAAACCCCTGACTAGCGACCACCAAAAATGTCGATGAAATGTTAAATAAATTAAACAAATTTTAGTTTATTTCAGCAGATAATAATAAATTAAATATAAAAAAAAAATCAAATTACACATTGGCTAAATTTTTGTTGTGTAATATCAGGTTAATAAAATATTTCCAATTTAATAGGTTACCTACTTCAAAAGTCAACGAGAAAAAGCTACTAGAGCCGGTAAGGTATCAAATCCCAAATTTATTTTACACGTATTTTGCCCCTGTTAAGCTAATAAGCGCCCCGCTAAAAATAAGTGGGAGAAAGAAACGTATAAAGTCTAAACCGGTCTCAAAATGCGGGTTCAAAGCTCACAGCTTATATCAAAATGCTGTGAGACTATGTAGGTATCAATATACCCGGAGAAAAGATACATAGTTTTATTATTCTAACTGTCGTGAAGTCGTGAAGATAGCCAGATATAATATTATTATTTTTGCAAAAATTATGTACATAATAGTACAGGGGTGGCGAATCTTTATGTATTAACGTGCATTTTTTCTAAAGAAATGTTTAATGAGGCCATAGACGTGCCGTCGCAATTCGTAATATAATAATTCATAGTAAACTTTGTGATTGTTGGCGAGCCAAAATTTTATGTCGCGTGCCATTGGTTCGCCATCCCTGTAAATAGTATACCTTAAATGTATTTATTAAAAACGACAATAATAAACAGTGTAATTTATTTTAACAATTTTACTACTAAAACCTAAAAATTCAATGGCATTTAGTCTGATAAACTATTTCGAAAATGAAAGAAAAAGTGGAACCCCAGCCAACCAATATGCAGGAAACCTTAGCGAAAGCACTGGGAATTAGTTTAAGGACTGTGCAGAATAATGTGCATGAAAGAAAGCATAATATAATACCGAAGAATACTAGAAAATGTAAACAAAGAAAACCGTTTATAAACTAATTATAGACTAAAAACTGTCATCGTTACTTATAAAATCTGAAAAGTCCTCGTCGTCTGAGTCGTCTTCGAATGGAGCAATTATCATTGGCGCTACTTCGACATCTAGTACTTGTTCTCGATCCCACCAATCCCTTATTAATATTTCCGTATGTTCCACTGATTTCTTCCAGTACTCTTGTGTAATATGATCCAAAGAATCTTGCCAAACTATTTGTACTTGGTCGGATTTAAGACCATCACCTACATGTTTTTCATAATAAGACTGCCCCGGCCCATATTAATTCTGTTGCGTTAAACTGGCAATGATATGGCGGCAGTCGTAGAACCTCATGGCCATATTCACGCAATATTTCATCTACCGCGTATATTCTTGGTTTTTTAAGAGACTTTGCCATTGATAGGAGTTCCGATTTAAGCATATTTGGTGAAGGATTTTGGTTGTGTTTTTCAAGCCACTCATAAATATCATTTTTCCTCCAAGATGAAGTAGGCTGTTTTTTAAAATTCTTGAATGATATGATGCATTATCTAATACAATTAAAGACGGAGAATCCAAATTTGGTATCAATTGAACTTTTAACCATTTTTCAAAGATTTCGCAATTCATATTATCATGATTGTCAGCACTTTTTGATGTTGAAGAAAAAATTAAGCTTGCACCTGGAACATATCCTGTTACAGAACCAGCATGTAAAATAATGAACCGCTTTCCCGTGCCACATCCCTTTTTCCTTTTCACGCTTTTAACAGAATCATCTTGCCAAGATTTTGAACCACTTCCATTATTTGAAAATATCCACGTTTCGTCTAAAATTGCCACTTTTCTAAATTTCGATTTGTAATTCTCCGTATAATTTTTTAAAAACTGAACACGCTGACTCACTATCTGTGGCTGCTCACATAAAAATCTTCGGTTACAGTCTTTTTTATAGCGAAAACCTAACTTTTTTATTAATTTTGATAGCGCTTCAAGTCCAATTTCCAAAACACCCCGAATTTTTAAGTTTTTTTGTTTCTTGTAAAACTGGAAGAGTTACATTGGTTTTTGATCTGTATAAATCGTAAATCACATTTCGAACTCCCATTTTAATATTTTCGCTTAAATCCTCAGTCTTTGGCTTTCTTCGTTTACATTTTTTAGTATTCTTGGGTATTATGTTATGTTTTTTTTCATGCGCAATTCTCTGCACAGCCCTTAAACTAATTCCCAGTGCTTTGGCTGCTGTTTCCTGAATATTCGTTGGCGAATTTCCACTTTTTCTTGCATTTTCGAAATAGCTTATCAAATTAAGTACCATTTTTTTTGCTTGGGGATGCAAAAACCCAGAAAATTTTTTAATTTTGTCACAAACTGTCAAAGTCACAAAACTGACATCTTTAAATCAAGACGAAGGTAGCAGGTACTTGGGCAGGCACAAACTTTTGTGAATCGCTGAAAATTAAATACCTATCGTTTTCTTTCATGCCAAAATTGCATAGGTCTGTCATATTTGTCTGACGGATTTTATTTGGTTAGAATGATTAAACGCAATAAAAGAAAAGAAAAATTGAAAGAATGTCTTTGTTAAATCGTAAACCCTCCAGATAAGACCAGATTTGACTTTATTTTGTTATGTTTTTTTTTTCATGCGCATTTCTCTGCACAGCCCTTAAACTAATTCCCAGTGCTTTGGCTGCTGTTTCCTAAATATTGGTTGGCGAATTTTCACTTTTTCTTGCATTTTCGAAATAGCTTATCAGATTAAGTACCATTTTTTTTGCTTGGGGATGCAAAAACCCAGAAAATTTTTTCATTTTGTCACAAACTGTCAAAGTCACAAAACTGACATCTTTAAATCAAGACGAAGGTGGCAGGTACTTGAGCAGGTACAAACTTTCGTGAATCGCTGAAAGTTAAATAAAATACCTATCCTTTTCTTTCATGCCAAAATTGCATAACTCTGTCATATTTGTCTGACGGATTTTATTTGGTTAGTATAATTAAACGCAATAAAAGAAAAGAAAAATTGAAAGTATGTCTTTGTTAAATCGTAAACCCGCCAGATAAGACCAGATTGCATCCTATATTTGTGAATAAAATAATAATGCCGATTTCAAAATATTAGCAAGTTGATTGTAATAATTTATAACTTGAATAATTTTCGATTGTCGGATAAATAATAGTATGTATATCTCGTAGGAAAAGCCATATTCCCGGCAATCTTTACTGTCGTCCGGGAATGTTCAGATTTTCGTGCTAGGTATACAATGTACTATTATGTGGTGATTAGTAATGAAATTATTAAAAAAGTTGCTAGGCTTGCAAGAAGAATTGTACAGAAATAGTACGGCTTCTAATTTTTCGTGCTGCATAGGAATTGCACCAAACTGGCAGTCGCGCATCCGCTGTGTTCTCTTCGGTCTTGCATATCACTTGCAGCGAATGAAACTTGCATAATGTTGCAACTTTATACATCTATTTATTTACATTATTTGTTTTATATTGACTTGTCGATCAAAATGTGTAGAATAAAAGGAAAACTGAATAAATTTATCTTTCGCATGTTTCTTTTTCTGTATCTAAAAAAACAAGAATCTTAAAACAAGTTGCACCAATTAACGAAAACAATATAAAATCCGAACGGGCGCTTAGAAAAGATAAAAATCACAGAATAAATAACCTCACACACCTACAGTAAGACAAAAATATATCCTTAAAAGATAAAAAGAGATAAAGCTATACAACTAAAACACCTTCGGTAACGGATATCTGTTAAATAGAAACAAGAAGCCGGTAATATGTCAATAAATCCTTACAACTTCTCTAGTTATCGATGATCGCTCCTCGTCCATCTCTATTCTTCTTATGTAGAGCCCGCGGTCGGTTATCCTTGTTTCCCCCTTTAAGAGTTGAGCAAATCAAGTGGGCTTGGCGTTCGCTGTGAAAGACTGCCTATCGCTTATGCAGGAGAGCCAACCAGTGGCTTCAGGTTTGGTTAGTTCTACCTCCCTTTGCACCTGTAGAGAAAAGAGCAGTCATTCGGTGTTATGCTCGCTACCTGTGAGCATTTTCAGTCGCGGTGAGCTTTTGAAAGCACTCATTCGGTTCCGGGCTTTCGAGTACTTAATTTTTGATCAAATTTTGAAATTAAATGGACAGACACTATTTACATGTTTTAAAAGAATTAACGCAACATACTGTAAAAATATATTCAAAGTGATTTTTCTATCGAAAGTGATTTTTTCTAGTAACTTGACTTAGTTCAGAGTTCATCAAACAGGACTGTGAAAATCGATACACGTTTGTGTAAACAGTAAAAGTTTTTTAGTTCTTCCTAAGAGACCTAATTTAAAGATTTGTGGGGGCAGTAAAATTTCACAGACAAACGGAATTAGCCCTTAAAAGGTATGTGCTTACTGATTTAAGGGAGAATAGAATATATTTTGTTTACTATTTTATTTGCTATTAAGAACTAAAACCCCCATTGCTTAATTTTAATTCTATAATAATAATAAATGCATTTAATTTGGTAAATATTAAAATACAACATTAAATATTGATATATGATTTCCGAAAGCTTGGAATAACTTTAAACTTTCATTTGCTGTACTCCCCAATATTCACTAGTTTATTTCTCAACTAGTCAGCAACGACTACCCTCTCGTTAATATATATAAAGGGTGTTCATTTGAAAACTTACCACCACGGATTTATCGAAAACCACTGATTAAAAGAAAAAACGCCGGGATACGTCAAAAGATTTGCCAAAGGGGACAACTTTTTAACCAAAAACTACTTCACCCCCTTTTACCCTCTGCCCCCCGGGGTCATCCCCCTAAAAATTTTAAATAACAAGGGGTATCAAGTAATAGCTTGTTTGAAAGGTCTTTCAAAGTGCTTTATTTTGACGTTTGATTTTTTAAAATCGGTCGATTCATTTTCGAGAAAATTAGAAAAATCTTTATTTATCTTAATTTATTCAGATAGAAAAAAAAAACACACAAAAATATCACTTTTTATTTCAATAAGTGTTCAAAAACCAACATAAACAGCAATTCGGAAGATTAGACGTGGCAGCAACCAAATAACAACCCGACTTTTTTTCAGCCGTCTATTTATAAACACAGATAACATGGGCGAACTGTATTTATTCTTATACCTGTTTAGTTTTTATAGTTACTAAGGAAAAGAAAGAATTTAATTTGCTGTCAGTTACCTTTGTGACAATCTTGGGATAGTGATAATTAGGTAATTTATTGATTCAGATTTTACTTCCAAAATGGTTTACACACTAGCCGAAAGAGTGGAAATGATTCTAATTTATGGTGCCCAAAATCAATGTGCTCGGCAAACTGCCGTCACATTTAACGCCAGACATCTGGAAAAGATAACTTCGCATAGGTATGTTTTGGACCTTGTTACTAAATTTACTCAAACTGGATCTGTTGCAAATAAAAAACGTAATCATCGTAGAGTTTTGGATGAAGCCGCTCAAGTTGAAGTTTTGGGTCATTTTGGCATAAATCCTGATACTTCATTACGCAAAATTGCTGATGCGACTGGTATTTCATTAGGCTCTGTACACACAGTTACTAAATTACATAAATATCATCTATTCAAAATGAAAATATTGCAAAAGTTAACCGAAGATGATTTCGATAGGCGAGTTGAGTTTTGTGAACAAATGACTGCTGCGATTAATGATAATATCATTCATGTAAAGAATATCTGCTTCAGTGATGAATGCACATTTTATCTAAATGGATTTGTTAATAAGCATAACTGCAGGTATTGAAGCAATGAAAATCCTCATGCTTTTGTAGAACGGCATACTCAGTACCCCCAAAAAATTAATGTATGGGCAGGCATTTTAGGAAACAAAGTGATTGGGCCATTGTTTATTAATGGGAATTTAAATGGAGGCATTTATTTAGATATGTTGGAAAATACCATCAATCCGCTTATCACTGAAACCATTGAAAACCAAATCGAAGACGATGGAAACCACATACTTGATGAGGCTGAAATATATTTCCAGCAAGACGGCGCTCCTCCTAACTATGTTCTTCCGGTTCGGTAATAGCTAGACGACGAGTTTCCAGATAAATGGATAGGGCGAAGAGGGCCTATAGAATGGCCTGATAGGTCTCCTGACTTGACGCCATTAGACTTTTTTCTATGCGGCCATTTGAAATCTATTGTGTTCACTCCCCAACCTGAAAATTTGGATGAACTTCGTCAACGCGTCATCGAAAGCTGCCATGATCTCCCACAACATGTTTTTGAAAATGTCCGTCAGGAATTTGAACATCGCCTAAATCATTGTTTGGCCAATAACGGGCAACATTTTGACAACTTATTGAAATAAAAAGTGATATTCTCGTGTGTTTTTTTTTCTATCTGAACAAATTAAGATAAATAAAGATTTTTCTATTTTTCTCGAAAATGAATCGACCGATTTTAAAATATCAAACGTCAAAATAAAGCACTTTGAAAGACCTTTCAAACAAGCTATTACTTGATACCCCTTGTCATTTAAAATTTTTAAGAGGATGACCCCGGGGGGCAGAGGGTAAAAGGGGGTGAAGTAGTTTTTGGTTAATAAGTTGTCCTCTTTGGCAAATCTTTTGACGTGTCTCGGCGTTTTTTCTTTTAATCAGTGGTTTTCGATAAATCCGTGGTGGGAAGTTTTCAAATGAACACCCTGTATATAAAATGCAGGGGTAACTATAATTTCAACGTTTTCCAAAAACGGGGAAATACTTTTATAATCAAATCAAATCATATCAAATCATTAATTCCTTAAATGGTAATGTACAAGACAATAATTAAAGAAAAGGTCAATACAAGCTTTTTTGAAAAAGAATATATATTAAAGTTTTTCTAATTAACTACATTTTACATTAAAATATTTATATTACATTTTTGATCCTTATTTAAGACTTTAGACATTAGTTTTACTTGCTCTAATTCTAGGAGTAGGTATATATCCAGTTTTGGTGTATTTAATTCTCTATACAATGTTTCTGATCTCGTCCACCAATCATAATTAAAGGGTATTTTTAATATTTTATTTTGGAGTATTTGGACCGAGTTAAAAGTAGTTTTTCCACATGCTCCCCATACTGGCATTTGACATCTGAGATGTGCTAAAAAGAACGCATTATACCGGGTGTTGCATCGTCGAGCGGGACATAGGAAATCCCATGTAATTTTAAATGGGGTCAATTATTGGCTTCCCTAATTATTTTAGAGAAAAATTCTATTTAGGTTTATTAAAGAGCACTAAAACCCACATTCAAAAGATTAACTTTAGATATTTTTGATGAGCCCGTTTACGAGTTATCGCCGATTTCTTTTTAACTATTTCTTCTTTTTATGGCCCCGTATTTGCGGGCACCAGTCAAGGTAAAAGATGACTGTCAAATAAAGTTGTCATTTTGAAATGTGTGCTTTATTGTTATAAAAACTCGTACATCGAAAATATTAGCCATGAATTACACTTCTGAAGAAAAAATATTGATGATTAAATGGTATTATCAAGGAAATAGTTATCAAAATGTGTCAGACATGTTTGCTGCTCTGTATCCGAATAGACCGATACCTGCAAAATCTACAGTCGAAAGGACTCAAGAAATTTAAGACAAAAGGCACTGTAATAAATAACTGCAGATGTGAAGAAAGGCAGGAACAAAGAAGAGATGCAAAAAATGATAGGGACTTGCAAGTTTTATTGTGCGTGGAAGAAAATGATGGGAAGATCAGCACAAGGAAACTTGAGGATGACATAGGATTAGATCACACCACAGCGTTACGAGCTTTGAAACGACATAAATATTATTCATACAAATATGAAAAGCACCAAGAGCTAAGAGATAGGGACGAAATACGACGACAGGAGTTTTGTTTTGGTATGATGGAAAGAGCAAACATGGATAGGGAATTTTTAAAAAACATTTGTTTTACTGACGAATGCACGTTTACCTTAAACAATGAACCCAATGTTCAAAATTATCGATATTGGAGCAAAGAAAACCAACACAGGTTTGTGGAAACAAGGACGCAATATCCACAAAAAGTTAATGTATGGGCTGGGATTTTCGGAGAAAATATTATCGGGCCATTATTTCTTACACGAAATTTAAATGCAGTAAATTGGCCAGCCAGGTCTCCTGATTTATCGCCAAATGATTTCTTTCTCTGGGGCCATTTAAAAAACAGGATATACAAAGATAAAAAATACCCAAATCTAGACGAGTTAAAAAATGCTATTTCTGCCGAATGCAATAGAATTTCAGTTTACCAACTAGCGAATGTAAGAAGAGAATTTTATGATCGCCTCGGTTATTGTCTAGCAGTCAATGGAGGAATATTTGAACATCTTCTTAAATCCTAAAGTTCTAACAATTTAATAGTACCTACCTATTAATTAGTAAAATATTGAAACATGTAAAATGTCATAATTAACCTTGTAATTGGATACTTTATTTTAGTTTTATTCAGATTAATTTGTACTCATAAATACACCTTTAATATTTTCGATGTACGAGTTTTTATAACAATAAAGCACACAAATTGGTTAAGGCTTTCGCGGCCAGTTGATGAACTGGTGTAGTCCTGATTCGGGTCTAAGAGCCGTCGTCGGTTGGAATTGCTTCCTAACGTTTCGCTAGCACGAGTGGCGAGCTTCTTCAGAGGTCCTTCCATCTCCGGTGCTGGAAGTACTGGAGTCTACTTCCAGCACCGGAGATGGAAGGACCTCTGAAGAAGCTCGCCACTCGTGCTAGCGAAACGTTAGGAAGCAATTCCAACCGACGACGGCCCTTAGACCCGAATCAGGACTACACCAGTTCAATAAAGCACACATTTCAAAATGACAACTTTATTTGTCAGTCATCTTTTACCTTGACTGGTGCCCGCAAATACGGGGCCATAAAAAGGAGAAATAGTTAAAAAGAAATCGGCGATAACCCGTAAACGGGCTCATCAAAAATATCTAAAGTTATTCTTTTGAATGTGGGTTTTAGTGCTCTTTAATAAACCTAAATAGAATTTTTCTCTAAAATAATTAGGGAAGCCAATAATTGACCCCATTTAAAATTACATGGGATTTCCTATGTCCCGCTCGACGATGCAACACCCGGTATATATTAAATTTAGTTTTATGGATGAGATAACTTCAACATCTGCATATTATAGGTATAATGGATAATATTTTATTTGTAAGGTTTTTTGTATGTTGAGACCAGTTAAGATTATTGCCAATTTATTAAACCCAGATATTTTATATCCTGAACTTCTTCCAATTCTAAATTATTTATTTTTATATTTAAATCACCAATTTGTTAATTTTTCTGTTTAAATAGCATGTATTTCGTTTTGTCAATATTATTTTTTATTTTGTTATAGTATAGCCAATTAAGGTATAGATTCAAATCATCTACAGCAATATTATTCAATGCCTTCTCTTCCTCCCCAGTACCTATATACTAAGACTGTGTCATCAGCAAATATAAAATACCCAGCTCCGAGATTCGCGACTCTTAAAATAAGTAGGTAAATTGAATACAGCAGAGGTCCTAATACCGAACCCTGTGGTACTCCACACTCACTGCCAAGTACTTCACTAAACTGAACTGAACTTCTAAACCAGCGGTTCTCAAACTTTTTTGGTGACGGAACCCTTTTGGGAAGCAAAATACTTGATGGAACCCTACAATAAAACAATAGTTTTTAAAAGTGTATTCTTTATTAATAAGCATAATAAAAGTACAATGTAACAGTTACTAATTATTACTTACTTTACCACATGGCAAGTACAATAATAGAAGATATTAAAAAAGAAAAAATCTAACTAATGGGAGGTATGAAACTGTTTTTTATTTTTCATCAATTGGTTGATATCAGGTTTGATAGAAGACAGTTGAAGTCTCATATCAGGTTCGGCGTCCAGTCTATTGCGATATTTTGTTTTCGTGGCTGCATAGGTTGAGAATCCTGTTTCGCACAAATATGTTGTTGGGAACGGGAGAAGAATATTCAGAGCCATTTTGCCAAGCATTGGATATTCATCACGGATTCTGCACCAAAAATCGTTGAGTGGCGTCGTTTTGAACAGTGACTCCATACTTGTGTCTGATGACATTTCTAAAAGAGATTCATATATCTCGTTTGACATACTTTCGGGCTTTTCCAAGTTGGGTAAAAAAGGATTATGAATCCATGAATTCAGTTTCATTTTTGTATTCTGTTCTTCGGGAAAATACTTTTCAAAAGATGCGCGCATCGAACTGAGATATTGGACCAATTCTTCAAACACATCATCTTGAAACATTTCTGAGTCGTTATCGCTAACAAACTCACTGAGTGACGTAAAGCTTTCTATTTCTTTCTTACCAGCGCAAATAATCCAAAAATCTAATTTTCTTTTGAAGGCAGTTATTTTATTATTGGCCTGAAACACTGTTGTCTGTTTACCTTGCAATGATAAATTTAATTCGTTCAGTTTTTGAAAGATATCCGCCATAAAAGACAATCGGAACAACCAAGTTTTATCATACAAACGGTCCTTCAAATTAAAAGAAGTATCTGCTGAAAGAAACATTTGTAACTCGGCTCTAAGTTCAAATAGCCTTGTTAAAGTTTTACCCCGAGACAGCCATCGCACTTCTATATGGAGCAGCAGTGTTTTATGTTTGCTGCCATAATCTTCACACAATAATGAGAACAATCGGGATTGTAGTGGTCGTGATTTGATAAAATTAATTATTTTTACCGCTTCATCCATAACTAATTTTAGATTTGACGGCATTTGCTTCATCGCAAGTGCTTGTCTATGCAGAATACAATGGCTGGAAATACAATTAGGCGCTTTATTTTTTATTCGTGACACTGCTCCTGCTGTTTTACCTGTCATCGCCTTGGCCCCATCTGTACAAATGTCAATGCAATTGTTCCAACTGAGATTATTTTCTTCAAAAAATATATTTATTTTATTAAAAATTTCTTCCCCGGTAGTGTTTGTAAGCAGCGGTGAACACATAAGCATGGCTTCTTCAAAAGAACTTTCATATGGATATCTCACGATAACCAGCAAGATAGCCAAACCAGCGACATCAGTTGACTCGTCCATTTGCAAGGCGAATTGTGTTTTTTGTAGACGTGTAACTAGTTCTTGTTTGACGTAGCTTGCCAGATCATGGATTCGCCGTGAAACAGTATCGTTTGATAGCGGCACAGTAGAAAGATGCTTTGCAGATTTTTCATCGAGCATACATTTTGTTATGTCTAATACACATGGCTTTATTAAATTCTCAGCGATAGTGTGCGCTTCACCTGCTTGTGCAATGCGATAGCTAACTAAATATGATGCCTCCGTGGCCTTTTCGTTGATAGTTTTTGTTACATGCATCATATTTTTTTGACTTTCCAATAACTGATCTTTTTTACGAACAAAAAATTCTTTATTCTAGTCTTTAGACTCGGGGTGTACAGTTTGTAAATGTCGGCGCAATTTGGCAGGTGCCATGGAACTATTAGGAAGCAGTTTACTACATAGCATGCAGAGAGGTGAGCCGTTGGAATCAACAAATCCGAAACTGATATATGATTCATCATACTTCCTTTTTTTCGTCTTTGAAACCGTCGAGCTTGACGTCGTGGCATCATCGTCTGGATCGGTGATTGCTATATTCTCCGCGCGTACTGCTTTTGAACATTCAGCGTCATTAGAAGATGTTGTTGCAACACGTTTAACACCTTTAAGCCAACGTTCCATTCTTCTTTATTTATAATGTTACACGTCAGGATGGTGGGGTCTAAATAATGCACAATCGTTACTGCGTATAAGAGACTAAGTTTAGTACAATGAAGAAATGTATAAAACTGAGACAACAGAATACAGCAGGCAGTAGAACAATGAACACTAGTTTCTCGCTAGCGAGCTTGTAAGTAGGTAGGTAGGAACTTATCGCTCCGAACGCTAATCGTCAACTGACTGACGAGGCGCGACGCGCGATCGCCGCTTTTATACTTAGTCCTAGACTCGATCTCGAATATTCTCGAAAATACTCGAGTCGGCGCCTTTGATAAACAAAAAGCAAAAATAAAAAGAGAAATATAAAAATTGCGTTGTAAACAATTCAGAGGCGGCTTTTATCAAAGGGACTGCGCGCTCACAAGTATACAAGTATACATGTTGATACCAAACTTATGAGATATTGTACCAGCTATTGTAACACATGTTTATACAAATACAAATAAATAAATAAATATACCTACGCGCGGCCGCGGAGTCAAAACGTTCGACCAGAGAGAGGTGCTTTGATTTTTTTTCTAAATTCTTGAGGAACCCTTACAGAGGTATCGCGGAACCCTAGGGTTCCGCGGAACACACTTAGAGTATAGCTGTTCTAAACTAATGACTCTGTTAAGCTTAACGTACTGTCTTCTATCCTCTAAGTAGGTTTTTATAATGTTATGCATAATCTTCCTAGATCTCATCTCCTGAAGCCTTTTTAACAATATATCTATACTGACGACATCAAACGCTTTTCTTAGGTCTACGAATACTGTTACTACTATATGCCCATTATCAAGTGCCTTGGATGCGTAATTTACCAAGTCCATTGTTGCGCTAAGCGTTACTACCTACTATTTTTAACGAAACCATACTGATACTGATCAATCGAGGCATATTTATTGATAAAGGATGTCATTTCTAATTTTAATTATTTTTTCAACTATTATTTTTGAAAAGGCGGACGCTTACCACCAATATTGGCCTATAGTTATTCATGCAGTCCCTGTTTCCCGCTTTAAATATTGGAGTTATTTTACTTATTTTCAATGTTTTGGGAAATACTCTTTTAAAATTTTATTGACCTAGTTAATTAGGATTTCTATAAGATCAGGTTTAAGGTTGATTATGTATCTAACTGTCACCCGTCATGCCCTGGAGCTAAGTTCCGCTTCAGATCAGATATGATTCCGTTAATTTCTTGTTCACTTTTTGTCTTATTATAGGTTACATCTGTAAATTTGGGGTTTTATTTTATAATTTCTGTTTCATTATTAAGGCTTTCAACAATAGTTTTCCCTACCCCCGCAAAATGAATGTTTAGATTATTTACAATGTCATTTATATTGTGTACCTCACCTTGGTCCTCTACTTGTTGTCTATCAATAAGTGATTCCGCTTTTTTTTCCGTTAAGAAAATTATTTATAAATATCCACTGTTTTTTTTTTATATTGGTGCCTGTTTGTTCCCATTTATTGCTAAAATACCGATTTTTGAACGATTTTATTTTATTGTTAATTTTATTTTTTAGCTTTCCCAGATCTGTTCCTAAATTCTGATCATTTGGATTTTTTATTTTCGATTTATATATTTTATCACGCTCTTTTATCATGTCAAATGTAAAAACAGTTTAGACTATACGGTCAACTAACTGCTAAAAGAAGTAAACACAATTTAATAGCTTTAAAACAACTTCTGCAAACTACCTATAACAATTCACTTGCAGCAAAAATCTATGACTTTGCGGCAATAGATGAGTTTTTAATCTAGTCCCATAGCTATTCGCGGATCTATCACCTTTCTTTATTTTGATTAACAAAACTACAGAAGAACATGAATGAATAAACAAATAAATTTTTATTTCAAGAGACCAGCATTTATATTGGTATATAGTAAAAGTCAATTTCAGCCATAGACAACTGTGGAAAAACGAATATTTAAATTTATAAATACAAAATATACCTATTATATACTAAATTACAGTTAAGATAACAAATCACAATCAATCATATATACTCGCGAACATTGTACAAAACACCAGAAACTAATAAATTATCTACGATTTTCTTACTTCGCTCGCTATGTTTTTGATTTCCCTAGGCAACTTATTGTACAGTTTAGTTCCCATGTAGAATGAGCTCCTGTCAAATAATGCCATGTTGTGCGCCGCCGGTACAACAAAGTTTATGTTGTTACGCGTCTCATAATTATGAACGTTTTCCATGGATAAAAAACTATTTAGATTATTTTTTACGTATTTAAGAACCTCTAAAACGTATAAACTCGGCAAAGTGAGCAGTTTAAATGTTTTAAATAGCCTCCGGCATGAATGACGACAAGACACTCCCATCATACGTCTTATAGCTTTCTTTTGGATTAAAAGCGCTCTATTTAAATTCGATTGCGAGGAACTTCAAAACAAAATTCCACTTTTCGCTCGAGAAACAAATTGGGCATGGTAATAAGACATGAGAACATTCCTGCCAAACCACACCACGCAGGCAGTAGAGAGCATAACATACCGGACACATTTTAGAACTTAATTCAGTACAGTGAAAGCTCCACAATAGGTCATTTTCAATATGTTTACTCGGTAATTTTGTTTGAACAACCTGTGCAATCGATCCACCATTCGCCCTTACAAGAGAACTCCCATTAAATGTTGACCGGCTCGGAGTGAAGCTGATAAACACTGTTTTGGTAATATTCAAACATAACCCATTGCCGGCAAACCATGTGTTGAATCTAAAATATGGGGCATAGCCACATATAATCATAAAAGCTAGTAATGACATAACAAATTAATCTTAATTTCTTAATATTTTTTTACTCCTTTTTTAATAAATAACAAATTTAGCTTTAACAGCTAAACGGTAAATAAAAGAAAACTTTTCTTCTCCGGATGTTATTATCAGTTTATTGTCTTATCCAAAAATGTTTTTCACTAATCTAAATTTCAAAACTTAATCAAAACTTTACTTTTTTTAATACAATTAACCATTTCATACACCAATTCTTCAACCTGCACATGTACTATCCTATTAGTTGTACTCATTAATTTGAGATAACTTACTTTTATGTTAAACTCGATTCATTGTTCATTCTCAAATTTATACTGTCCTTTTAGTATCCCCTGAAGATGAGTACTTAAGTACTCGAAACATGTCAGGAACTTAGAATTTATGTCAATCATTAAACTGTGGCGGAAGACTGCATTGTTTTATTTATATTACATTGACTTCACTGAAAGTATGGACTATTTTTTCAATTTTCAACTAATACCCTTAAGATCCACAACCTGATCTCGACCAATTAAATACGACTCCAGCCATACCTCGTATGCCGTATTCATGCAACTTCTCCGCGAGCAAGACGTGATCAACAAGGTCAAAGGCCTTACTGAGGTTCATAAAAAGGCCTAAGCATTTCTTGTTAATATAAGCTCACCAACAAAGCTCAAGATCGCCGAAGTTACACTCTTTCCCTTGCTAAAACCGTGTCGACATTCTGTAATAATATTAAAATTAGATAGGAACATCGAAATTTGGTTAAATACAATTCGCTCCAGAATATTTGATACTGAGCTTAGTAGAGAAATTGGACGATCATTATGTAACCTGTATTTTTCTTCTTTCTTATAAAGCGGAATAACTCGAGCAGTCTTAAAGATATCAGGAAAAATTGCATTCCCCAATGACATGTTTATTAGACAGGTCAACATCATCAATGCCAACCCAGTCGCCATTTACGTGAAGACTTTCAGTATTATTTCTAATCTCTCCTCCAGCTAAAGTATTTTTGATTATGCTCCATACAGTCCTGGCGTTTGTGTTTATCACAACTTTTGCTCTTACCCAACAAACAAAGATAGAGCTGACATGATAGAGAAAACTCAGAGAAGGACAGAGAGGTCTATTAACGATGCGACAGCATACCAGAACTCATTATCATTAAAACTACAGGGCCTAGAAGACCTCACAGAAGAAGAGCTGGACATAGACCACCTGAATGATAAAATAAATGATGCTATTAAGGAAGCCGAAAGCGAGTGTAAGAACGAGGATGTGAGTCGTAATGACGGCGGTGGTAAGCTGAGCAAAAATACAAAGAATCTCATGAAAAAAAGAAGAGACCTGCTGGATAAACACGCAACAAACTATGCTACTCTGAGGCAACTAAACAAAGACATTTTCTAGGCCATCAGGAAAGACATTAGAAAATATAACTCCGAAAAGGTATCTAGAGTGATAGACGAAAACAAGAGCTTAAAAGTACTGCAAAGAAAGTTAGCTATAGGAAAAACAAACATCTGCAAACTGACAAATGCACAGGGCATAACTAAAACAGGCAGGGACGATATCCTAAATATTGCAGAGGAATTTTATTCAGAACTCTACAAGCGTGATTCTAACTTAACCCACCAAAACGACCTACCAAAGATCCAAGATGTAGGATCAGAAGATATCCCCGATATAGAAATTGAAGAAATCACATCAGCTCTCTCAGAAATGAAGAACAACAAATCACCAGGAGATGACGCTATAGTAATCGAATCGATCAAGGAGGGAGGTATGAAACTGATACAAATAATACAGAAACTATTTAACGCATGCCTGTTAAAAGGCACAACTCCTTCTCAATGGAATAACGCTGTTATCGTCATAATACATAAAAAGGGCAATATTGCTGACTTAAAGAACTACCGACCCATTAGCCTGTTGTCCCACATGTACAAGCTATTCGTCAAAATAATTGCTAAACGGCTAACACGTAAATTGGATGATTACCAACCTTGTGAGCAAGCAGGTTTCCAATCAGGCTACGGAACGAATGACCACCTGCAAGTTATTAAAACATTAATAGAAAAATGTGTGGAATACAACAAGCCACTTGTGTTGATCTTCGTAGACTATGAAAAGGCCTTTGACACTATAGACCAGCATAAAATGCTGCAAGCTCTAGCGGACTGTAGAATTGATCATCGCTATACCAAACTAATAAAAAACATTTACAAGACTGCCACAGCCTGTGTTAGACTGCACGACGATACCAATAAATTCAAAATAGAGCGTGGAGTGCGACAGGGTGATACCATCTCACCGAAGTTATTCACGACGCTGCTTGAATATGTGAGCAAACGGATAGAGTGGGAAAATATGGGACTCAATGTAAACGGAGAACACCTTAACCACCTGAGATTTGCTGATGACATCGTCCTGATTTCGGACTGCATAAACAAAGCTTGCAAGATGTTGGACAGGCTTCATCAGGCATCCGGAGAAGCTGGGCTTAAAATTAATATTGCTAAAACCCAATTTATGACCAACCTAGTAGTGAGTGGATCTGTGTCGGTAGGAGGTGCCCAAATAGAACAGGTAACCCACTATAAATATCTGGGTCACGAAATTCGAGTGGGTCGGGATAAAAAAACATGCGAGATTTCTAGAAGAGTAGGCCTAACCTGGGCAGCATTTGGGAGACTTGGAGAAACACTTAAATCTAGGATCCCGATCTGCCTAAAGAGAAAGGTCTTCAACCAATGCGTCTTACCTGTTATGACTTATGGAGCTGAGACACTAACACTGACCAAGAAATCTATAAATCAACTACGAATTACTCAGCGTGCTATGGAAATATCAATGTTGGGCATCTCACTTAGAGATAGGATACCAAACGAGGTGATAAGGCAAAGGACTGGTGTATCAGATGCGGTTGAAAGGATAGCAACTTTAAAGTGGAACTGGGCAGGACATATTGCCAGGACAACAGATGAGCGGTGGACAAGGAAGATTCTTGAATGGAGACCCCGGCAGGAGGCATACCGAAATAGAGGTTGACCCCCAACTAGGTGGACCGATGACATAAAACGCATTAGAACTAACTGGATTCAAGCAGCGCAGGATAGGAATGAGTGGAAGACTTTACGGGAGGCCTACGTCCAGCAGTGGACGCGGATAGGCTGATTGATGATGATGATGAGTCCTGGCGTTATTTGCCGAATTTAAGCGCAATCTGTTATTGTGTAAGCTTCTAGCTGCTTGAATAGTTTTCCTGTATGCCTTTTATACTTTTTGTAGTAGTCAACCAGGAGAGTTTACGCCACCAACGCATTCAGTTGTTTTATATTTTGTGCTGATACACGAATATTTAAAAATATTATCTTTAGAGGAAATACAATATTAATATACATTATAATAAACTGAACGAATTCCTGAAAAGCCCTGGTTACGTTGGCAGCTTCAAAAACAGTTAACCATGTCTCCTTCTCCAAATAATATTTTAATATATTATGATTTAACTCCACATAACAATATAAGTCATAAATACCCATTAAATTTAAACACACAATGACATAATCAATTGCAGTTGAAGAACCAGCCACACACCTCGTCGGGACACTCACATGGTCCGTACATATTTAATAGATCATGTAGTTCATGTTTTTCTACTGTAGTTTTTAGATAACCAATGTTAAAATCGCCGCATAGGATTACTTTTTCATTTTTTTTTATGTTTACCTTTGACTCTAAGAATTTAGTAAACTCATAAATAAATAGGTTTATATCAGTTAAGGGCGAGCTATAAATACAAAATATCTTTATAGTTTTTTTATTTTCGAGCAATAATCTTACACCGAAAATCTCAAAAAGTTTCTCAGTACAAACAATATTATTAAAATATGACATATAAATATGTATACAGGGTGTCCGGTAGCTTATGGGCCATAGAGCAAATGGAGATAGTAGATATAAAAATATGTCTTTTGAGCCGAATTTGCCCAAGTAAAATGTTAGAGATTAAAGAGATACAGGGTGTTGAAAGTGAAAATTAATTTTCGAAAAATGATGATAATTTTGAAACGGTTTAAGATATCGAATTCAAAATCGGTATAACTAGGTTTTCGAGAGTGAGAAATTCGAATTTGGTGTTAATTTCAAGATACTCCCTAGAGGGCGCTTGCTACGTGCTTCATGTTGAACTAATTCATCCATATTTTTTTTAACCGTGCAGTTATTAGTATTTATACTTTAAACTATAAAAGAACCTACCTTTTTACGTAAAAAAGGTACTCTTGGTCGATCTCGATATCTCAAGCCGTTACCCAGATTCTAGGACTTGATGATAAAAAGGCAGAAAAAAAAAATGAAAATATTGGAAACTATTAAAAATTTGTTTTAATTCACTTTAGTAAATGTTGAAAGTGTCCACCGTTTACTTCAATACATTTTCTTAAGCTTTTTAACAAATGACGTCTCACATTCAGGAAGATATTTGATTATCTCCTATAACAATGGCGGCTTCTTGAATTTTTTGTTCAAGTTCTTCCCGTGTATTGGAGTCATCACCATTATACCAAATCCTTTATGTGACCCCACAGATAAAAATCTAACGGGTTAATATCTGGGCTACGCGGTGGCCAAGGAAATTCGCTACCGCGACCAATCCACCGATGTGGAAAACGCTGATTTAAATGATTTCGAACAGGAACTGCAAAGTGTGCTGGGGCACCATCTTGCATGTACCACATATTGTGTCTTATGTTCAGAGGTATATTATCCAGAAGGTAAGGTAAATCGTTTTCTAAAAACTGCAAATATTGTTCTCCATTAAGTCTCTGCGGAAGCTGATATGGGCCGATCAAGAAATTGTCGATAATGCCGCACCAAATATTTATCGAAAACTCGTGCTAAAAATGTCTTTCTTTGGGTAGTCGTGGATTTTCCAAAGCATAGTGATGATTATTTTTCCAGTTAAAAATTCCGCGTCTTTTGCCTCGTCAGTAAATAATATTTTTCTCAGGAACATGTGATCTTCGTTATTCTTATTTAGTAGATTTTGACTGAATTCTGATCTGACTGGCAAATCTCCTGGCAGTAAATTTTGAACGGGCGTGAAATGGTAAGGAAATAAATTTTCTGCATTGATGACTTCTGAGACGGTCGATTTACCTATTCCTGTAGAAGCTTCCAAACGCCTAGTGCTTAATTCAGGATTTTCCGCGATAGGAACCAAGATCTCTTCTTCTTGTTCGACCGTTATAGTTTTCGGTCATCCACCAGGATTTTTGACATAAAACGAACCTGTTTCACCTAACTGATTGAATATTCTTTGAAATATTTTTCGGTCTGAAATGATTCTGGTTGGTTAGAGTTCTACATACCTTCTAAGTGCAGCACGACTATTATAATTCTCTTGTGCATAAACGCAGACCATATCACGTAAATCACGGTTAGAAAACGTATTAAGCCTGGGCATTTTTATTTGAAAAGATTACAGTACTTGGATATTGCAAAAACTTTTTATTTACGTACCTTTGACGGGAAAAAGTAGAAAATAATGACAGTTTTCACCGCAACAAATTTTGTCAAAATGCAAGGCACACTTTGTGAATTAAATATTTCTCAGCAATCAACAGAATGTGCAATGGAACATTCAGACGCTAGAATCTGGGTAACGGCTTGAGATATCGAGATCGACCAAGAGTACCTTTTTTACGTAAAAAGGTAGGTTCTTTTATAGTTTAAAGTATAAATACTAGTAACTGCACGGTTAAAAAAAATATGGATGAATTAGTTCAACATGAAGCACGTAGCAAGCGCCCTCTAGGGAGTATCTTGAAATTAACACCAAATTCGAATTTCTCACTCTCGAAAACCTAGTTATACCGATTTTGAATTCGATATCTTAAACCGTTTCAAAATTATCATCATTTTTCGAAAATTAATTTTCACTTTCAACACCCTGTATCTCTTTAACCTCTAACATTTTACTTGGGCAAATTTGGCTCAAAAGACATATTTTTATATCTACTATCTCCAGTTGCTCTATGGCCCATAAGTTACCGGACACCCTGTATATGTGACAACTTTGTTCTCTAGTTAGTTGCTGAGACCTTATACAATAAGGATTAACCAAATTGTGCTAAAACAGCTATTCTCTGGGCTACATGCTACATGCCTCAACGAGCGCTAATTATATAGCAAAATTTGGCGTATTTTGACTAACACTGTTAGTACTAAAATACAAGCTCAGATTGCAGAAACTACCGGTAATCTTTTTTATATAAGTATACAAATTTATATGTCATATTATGATTACCACTTGCCAAGTAGTATTATATTGCTCTTTAATGTATTTATAGTAGGTACCATACGGTATTTTTCACTTCAGATTGCTAGATACTTCTGGAAGATGGCGCTACCTATATTGTACTACCTAGGCAGAACAATATTATGGCTATAGGGTGTTTCGATTTTTCAATGATAGGTATGCTCGCTTGGCATGCTTGCCTTGTACTGACGAGAACAAAAGAGCCCGAAACCGGTCTACAGGTAGCAGCAGTGAAGCATCCCATCAGTGGCAATAAAGATTCATTCCGTTCTTTTTCGGTAGTTCCTGCAATCTGAGCTTGTATTTTAGTACTAAAGTGTTAGTCAAAATACGTCTAATTTTGCTATATAATTCAGCGCTCGTTGGGGCATGTAGCATGTAGCCCAGAGAACAGCTGTTTTAGCATAACTTGGTTAATCCTTATTGCATAAGGACCCAGCAAGTGGCTAGAGAACAAAGTTCTCACATATACATATGTATATGTCATATTATGATTAGCACTTGCCAAGAAGTATTCTTTTGCTATTTTTTTTAATATTATTTGCCTTTATTTCTGTAGCAGATTTAAAAAATTTTTTGCTTGGAAATATTGCAACGCCACCATTTTTAAAATTTGTTCTGCAAAATTTACTGATTAACATATTCGTTAAGACGTTAATTGATTATCATTTAGCCAATGCTCGGTATACATACAATATCGGCGTTGCATTGCAAAGCGACCTCCAAGGTGTCCAGCCACAGTTAAGATTTTGAGTTTCTTGAATGAGTTCCTGCAGGATTCTCTAGGTAGGTACCTATATCCAAGCCCCGCTATCAGATCAACTGCACATTTTTGTAGAATAAAAACTCTGTTGATATTAGCACTCATACCCCAGTTTAGACTCCCATTTTTAATTCGCCAGTGAATATTTGCAAAATAAAAGCGTCAAAAGTACCTTACAATGCAGTGGGTAAACATAAAAATAAATGCTTAACAACAGCTGCGTGTTTGAACAAAGTCCTATATGAGAAATTTCAAATTTTAAAGACCCATTAACATCGTTGTATTGGATAATTTTAGTTGCATATCAGAACCTTCAAAGAAAGTAAGATCAATGTTATGGGTCTTAGAGCAAAATGTATGATTGTCGTTTTATCCTTATTTAAATTAAGTTTGTTTTTTTCAGACCATAGAGGTATTCTAAGGTATATATAATCTTTCAGTTACTAATTTCACAGAAGTAAAGTTTTCGTTCACAATTGAAATATTAGGGTCAAAACACAAATATTCTCTGATGTATCCGTAATATAGTTTATTATATAATTAAAAATAGAAAGGGCTCCAGAATGGAACCTTGAGGTACTCCTTTTCCAATAATCTTGAAAGCACTTTTTATTCCGTTTACCGTTACAGATTGCTGTATACTATGCAGATACAATCTAATAAAATTTAACGGTGAAGCTCTGACTCCGTACCGAATCAGTTTTTTGAGTAATATTTATATAATATTAGATAACAATAAATAAAATAAACGATATTAAGAAGCAGTGCTACTCTCAGCGCAACCAGCGACTCGCCAGCAAAAACTCCCGTACTCCAATACAGAATGAATGATAATAACGGCAGTATAACTACAGGAGCGCTGAAAAAATGCATGAGTATGTCTGGGCACACTATTCAAGTCTCTATGGCGAGTGAAAAGATTGTGTAGATCAGAGCGTCTAATAAGTTTATCTAGTAAATATTTGGGAACTTTGTTGATCCCAATCTTGTAGACCAGATGTAATATATGCAATTCGAATCTCTTCTTAAGTAAAAGCAACCTTGACTCAATCAACGAGGGAGTGATATGGTCAAATTTACGAACACAAAAGCTAAATCTTAAACAAGCATTCTGAAGTTTCTTCAAACTATTTCTATCCCTCTGAAGTAAGACATAAGACCAGTAAATAATATTGCAGTAACCAAGGTGAGACAAAACAAGGGAGTCTGTGAGACGAATTTTGGTAGCTGTACCAAAGATGTCCCTATGCATATATAAAAGTTTCAATTTGCCATACGTTTTCTGTATTAAGGATGAAACATGGTCAGAATATCTCAGCTCAGAATTAATCAAGAATTGTAGATTCCTACATTTATTGAGAGGTGCTATGTCGCTGCCATTTAGCTACAGAGATTTTAAAGAGTGGATTCTCCAATATTAAAGATTAAGAAATACCGAACAGCATCAGCTGTAATTATTATTCGTGACTAACAACGTCAAATACACGCGAGAAATATATAAACATTCTCAGAATCGACATTTTTTTATGACGCGACTCAGCAATGATGCGCTGAAAATCACAAAGAGCTTTTTCGGTACTTCTATTTAACGTAACGCCGTTCTGAAAAGATGACAATAATTTATTTTTGTGAAAAAATAACACAATTTGTTCTTTTACCACTAGTTCATAGATTTTGGAGATACTATCAAGAAGACTTATGCCACGATACCTCGTTCTGAAACTTATTAACATCTCCTTTCTTATATAGGGGAATCACAGTTGCCAACTTTAAAGATTCGGGGAAAATGTTTTTCTCTATCGAGAGATTTATTATACTTTTCCTTGGAAGCAAAGTTAAAAATAAAGATACGGATAAACAAAATAACAAAAATAGATAAGTAAACTAGTGTGTAAATAAATGACCAAAAACGAGTATTTAGCTTGATATCGAGTAAATATGACATTGTCCCAAATTAAAACAAAAACGGGTAAATTTGGCAAAATCGGAGATTAATAAATAATCGGGTAAAGTTTGTCTCAATCGGTAGACTCAAATCATTCACTTAAGACCGACACTTTCCTAAAGAGAAAGATGTCAGTAAAATAATTTTTGCACAATATTACAGCCTGTTATCTTTGAGAAGAAGTTTAGTCTATCTTCGAAACACGGCTTAAATGGATTTGGTGCTCTGTTATAATGTTTCACAATATTTTAACCAAGATCTATTAAGAAATGCGGTTATATGAACTGGAAAAGTTAATCATCCTTTAAATCAAACATTAATGCCCTCGATGTCCACCTTGAACGCGACCGTTTCATATAAGTAACTAGGTTTTCTATTGGATAATATTTTGTAATATAAGCATAATAAAATATTCTTCTAGTTACCATATTATTAAGTCATCCAAGATCAATAATTTTATGAGTTATATGCTCATATTTTCTAATTCCAAAAATAAAACAAGCACACGCGTTTTGAACTCTTTGGATCGCCATCTGACTGAATCTGGCAGTTTCAAATGTAATACCTCCGGGGAAGACCTCGTTCAAATCGAACTCCGGCAGTTGAAGAGGCTGTCCTACATGCGGTCGAAGAGAATTCAGCAACTAGTACGAGAAAAATTGGTAGGGAAGTAAATACTTTTTGAAGATATTCCTCTTCAGTTACGTCAACAACATTGTATCATGCACGATGGGGCTACAGGCCACTTTAGTATATTGACTCGTGGGTATTTGAATCGTGCTTACCAAAAGCATTGGATAGGTCGTGCGAGGACCACAATTCTGGCCACCTAGATCGCCTAACCTAAATAGTCTAGATTTCTGTTTGTGGGGGCCCCTAAAATCATAAGTTGTTACACCAATGGAGACAGTATTATTGACGGATGTGAAACCATACGTAACACTCATGGAATTTTCGAAAGAGTTCGTCACTCGATTAGAAGAACAGACGCCTGCATGGAGCGGGCGGTGGTCATTTCCAACATTTTTTGTAAATATTCTATTAAGTTGTTATTACTTTTCACTAATATATTTAAAAAAATGGCTTATTAATAAATATTGTGCAAGTCAGTGGCGTACATTCTTCTTGTCAATATTATTCGTGAGACTGCCCCCCGGGACGCCACTGGAACTCACAATTTTCATCTAGTTAGTGCTAACTTAGCGTCTTATCACAACGAACAACACTGCAAAGTTTTACCAAAATCGGAAACAGGATCTTTGAGATATTAATGAAAAACCGATTTTTTTTTTAAACTTTTACACCCTGTATTTTAAAAACCAGAGTTTTTAGGACATATGTTTATATGATGGCCTGTCATTAAGTAACACTCTGTATACAGTGACCGCCAGAAAGTACGCACCAAAGGGATTTTTTTTTTATTTCTGAAACTTACCAAATTTTTTTGACGGTGGAAATGTTCTGCATGTTCTAAACAAAAAAGAGCATAAACAAAACTAGTAAATATTGCGTCGTATACGAGGGAGAGGTGAAAACGTTAAATTCACTCAAGTATAAAGCGCCCTTATTTTTCACCGTAGAAAAAATTTTTATTAGGAAATGTTGTTCGCACTTAAAAGTTACCTATAGACACCAAATTTTAGCTCGGTAGCAGAAAAAAAATGTTTTACTTTTTTTTTGACGCCCCCTCGAATAACGAATCGATAGAAGCTATGCAACCTATGAATTCAGTTTTTTAACAGCTCGTGGGCAATTAGACACATAACTTACTTTAATTTAAAACAAAAGGTCGAAATGAAAATTTCGGCACGGCAAACTGTTTAGAAAGTAAATGCAATAAAACTTCAAGTGTCAGTCTTATAGTAATGAATAATAAGTCAGAAAAACGGCGAACAAGTAAAAATAACATAAAATAATTCAGTAATTTACCGTTCTACATGCCCTCCGCCGTTTTCGATACACTTTATGGTTCTATGAATAAGCTCCCTATAGTAACATTTCGTAGAATGATAGGATTGATTTGTGTAAAACGCATTGCGTGATGACTTCTTCTAAGTGATCTTGATTTCGAAATGGTCAATTTTTAGAAACTTTATTTTTAAGGTAACCCCGAAAAAAATGTTTATTGGTGTAATATCGGGCGATTTTGCGGGCCAAAGGTTTTCAGAAAAGCGCCCAATCCACCGATTAGGGAAGTAGTTATCTAACCATTCCCTTACTGCAATAGTACCATGGATTGAGGCACCATCTTGTTGTAAATAAAATTCCTGACGGACATTTAGTGGCAGATTCTCAATAAAATCACTTACAACGGTTTGCAAAAAGTCTAAGTCATTGCAGCACTTAGATTTCCACGGAAAAAAATGGTCCTAAAATACGATTGTCTATTATCCCGCACCAAACATTCGTCTTGAACGAATATTGATTCCTAGATTCGATCACAAAGTGGGGGTTCTCGTTTGACCACTAGTGGCAATTCTGTGAACTTACTGTACCGTTACTAGAAAAAGTTGCTTCGTCGGTAAAGAAAACATGCCTACCAAAGTACGGGTTATGTTCTATCATACCTTGAAACCAAAAACAGAAGTCGAGGCGAGCATCAAAATCCCGTACCTGAAGGGTATGTTCGAATTTTAGCTTATAGGCTCTGTAATTATGTTTTTTAAAAATCCATCGTAACTAACCTTTCAGAGACACTTACATCATCTTGTCTCTGAGTACTCTGAGACAATAGCATCGTTGGAGCTTCGGCTCCAGACAGCTACACATTTAAACTTGTGTCTTCATTAGTTACGTTTTTCTTGTGCGGCTGTTTGAATTTATTTTCGACTGATCCTGTTTGTTTAAATTTAGTGACAATTTTTAAAACGGTTGAATGAACTATATTTCTATGGGGATGTCTTTGATTAAAAATATCTGCCGTTTCGCGAGAAGAATTGTGATTTTCCCCAAAAATCAAAACAATTTCGATTTTTTCTTGTAAAGACAATTTTAGTTCGGCCATTTTTTACAACTAAACCAACAACTGACGCTTAACGTCAGCTTAAATCCTAAATATTTTTTCATGGCATCTAGATTTCAATGAAAACGAATTTTATTATGTAAGGGCTTGAACTTTAATTCATGAACCAATGGGTTGAAGAGTTTTTGAAAAATTTGGGCGGCAAAAGATTGCTAAATATATGAAGTAAATCCTCATTTGTTTTACATAAAGTTATTTCGCTTATCCATAGAATAATATACGGAGTGCACCAGAAAAATGAGATTATTTTTAACGTTATTTTATTAAACGTCCAGTTTTCGCGTATTTAAACAAATTTAAGTAAGTTATGTGTCTAATTGCCCACCAGCTGTTAGAAAATTGAATTTATAAGTTGCATAGCTTCTACCGATTCGTTATACGAGGGGGCGTCAAAAAAAGTGTAAAAACATTTTTTTTTGTGCTACTGAGCTGAAATTTGGTATTTATGGATAACTTTTAAGTGCAAACAACATTTCCTAATAAAATTTTTTTGTAAGGTGAAAAATAAGGGCACTTGATTCTTGAGTGAGTTTAACGTTTTCACCGCTCCCTCGTATACGACGCAATATTTACTAGTTTTGTTTGTTTGTGCTCTTTTTTGTTTAAGAACATCCAGAACGTTTCCACCGTCAAACAAATGTGGTAAGTTTTGAAATAAAAAAAAATCCCCTTTGGTGCGTACTTTCTGCCGGTCACTGTATATGTTACGTCCTAGTCGAGTGATCAATCAGCTTGTTGCTAATCATTTTATTGTAAATCAATAAACACAGTATTTTTTTACTTGTTGGTGATTTTTTTACATACCTATTCTTGGTATATGTTTATTATTATGCAGGGTGTAGATAACATTTCTTTGGTGTTGTTGTTCAGGCAGTGTCGATGTGGAAACAAAAGGCGTAAAGCCCCATATGCCTTCTGTATATGTATCAGTATGCAGACGAAACCTCAAAGATATATCCGTTACTCTCGATCACTTAATTTTAATAGACAAACGCGAGAAAAATGATTCCTTAATTTAAAACCCAAAACTTGATGCTAAGATTGTTTAAATTTTATTTCTAATAATTAAGAGAATATCGAGTTATGTCGTAGCATAAAACGTACTACGACCTAAAATATTAGCAGTAGTGCACAATTTGATTTGTTTACCAATGTTGTCATAAAAAGTAAACTGGTAACTGATGTGACTGTCAAGTAAGTTGTCTAACACGAACCATATGGGTTTATATGAAAAAATCAATTTAGTTTTGTGCTCTACGCATTATTTTTAATTTTTTTCAGTATATAACTAATTTCGTCACAACCATAACAAAAGGAACATAAATTGGATAAAATGAAAAACCCATTTTTATACTCGGAGTTCGGAAAGTTCGTTCCGACCAATGAAGACGCTATTAAGTCATGTAGTTCGTTGTTTATGTCGCCCTTCCGCCACTTAAATTTGTATTTTCTTTTTGTTGTAAGGTTAGTTTGTGCTTGGTGCTGGAAAAATGGTAAAGAAAAAATGGATGGTGTGGAGAGTGATGACACTAATTTTTTGTAACTCGACTTTACTTAAAATTATTATGAAATATTTTAATTTATTCTATTGGACACAAACTTTAACCAATCAAACAACAACTTCTCGAACTTTGCTACTGATTTTATAAATACCATATTCTGAACTGTCGAATATCGAACCTCACCAACCTGAACATTACTTCAATCTTGCCAACTCCCAGCCTAAATAGAAATACGTTTTTAGGTTATGTACTTTAAATTATGACTAACTTGGTAACTTAAGTGACATAGGAATAAACATACAATGAAGTGCCTTGTCCCTTTATTTAAATAATCTCAATAAATAAATCGTTAGCACAGGAACAATACCCAACTGTATACCATTTTATGAAGGTACACTTTTTCCCAGATCCCCGCCAATGAAGTAATTGTATCATTTAAAACTGACCCAAAGTAAAGTGCACTAATCCCTTATGTTTAACAAATATCATTAGAATATCGTTTGGCAGTAATTAATAAAATGAAAAAAAAATACAAGATTTTTTTTTAACACCCTGTATTTCGAAAACGAAGCGACATGCGAAAAACTTTTATATCACATTTTCGTCTTAAAATAAGGTGAGAATTCACCTCCTTCATTTTTTCAGCGAGGTTAGGAAACACCCTGCATAATAATTTCCTAGCACTTGATGTTTGTTATTTTTTGTTAATTACTGAGTTCTAATTAAAAATGGTGACTTTCATTATACCGAGTGACTACAAACCTACTAGTAAGGCCACCATTTTAAAATGACTTTGGAAAGAAATTTGAAATTTTGGTAATGGATATGGTTAACTAACAACAAATAAACACAACTGAGAGTTACTTTTGGTTTCACCGGAAACGCCTAAATCATTTTTTTTTTATTTTAAATGAAATTCTATGTATATTATTGCAGTTTTTAATTCTGCTAAATTTCTGAACAATTTTTATATTATATGTCCTATTCCTAAACTCAATAGTTATTGACTTCCAAAGTTGACATTAATTTGGGTTTTACAGAAAATGCATGTAGCTACGAACAGCCAAAAGAAATTGTGCTAAAAACTTCTAAAAAATTAAAATTTTTGTGACGTCGATTTTTAAATTTTGATGGACTACTATACATAAACGAATTAGTTTACAACGACGCGGTCCAATCCTACTGTTCTCCTCTATCCATCCATATCCTTATCTTAACATTTCAAGCAACTGTTTTGACATTCATTTGGATTTTATAGAAAAACCACGTATACTCTTTGCAAAACAATTTCCATTGCACGTCATATCCTTTGAGTGACGTCCGTTATTAACAGTGTTGCCAGCTTGTAACCAAAATACCCGACTGAGGGAATTACACTTTTTTCTTTTTTCATAAAAACAAGATAAATTTATAAAAAATAAACACAAATTTACTTTTTTATTTTTAACATTTTTCAGGATGACAATATATACCTAAACTGTATTGGAATAGTAACCTAATTTTATTGTTGCTCTTTTTATGTATGCTTTGGCTGTTAATCTGTTTTATTTTTGCGTATTTCAATTAAAATAGGCGGGGCAAATATATACCTAAAATTACACGAAGATATAATAATAAAGACTCTGATGTTTTTACTTTTTGGGTTTCAATATTAAGAGTAATAAAAATAACAATACACAGATGAATCATCAGTTATCATCCAAATCACTTAAATCACTCGTCTCATTTAATTTAATATTAATGGCTGAATGTTCAGTCTATCTAATACATGTTCTCTTTCATACCATTTTAATACCTCGCTTACTGTGTGCCTAATTTAATCTTTCCACACATCAGGAGTAGCAATAAGCAATAATTCTTTCCACATATTCATACAATAAGTTTCTATACTGCCATCTTGACCAATATGTGTGTTATATTATTATCTTTTAGTAATCCCCCAAATATGTTCAATCGGATTGAACATACAGTGTTATGGAAGAAGCCGTAAAACTTTTTGTACATATTGCTCAGTCAGGTCATCAATTAAATATTTTTTTTTGTAGCTTACGTCTAAAAAGAATTTAAGTTTAATATTTAGGAATATGTTAAAAACAAAAGGGCATACAAAATCTGTTGTACCAACCTATTAAGGATTTGTAAAAGTTCGGCTTTGAACATTGTATAGGTAATCAAATTTAATTTTATTAGTAGTTAACAACTCTTGAATTGCAGCTTTATTTCATGACGTGTTAGGTATTTTTGTTAACAACATGCTATGGTATGGGGCGTTGTCTATTACAATCACTGATAGCTTTGTTCAATTTTTCAATAAGTGGTTTTCAAACCACTGTAAAAAATGTTGCTGATTCATTTCCCCTTGGTAGTCACTAGTAGTAGGTTAGTTTTAGAAGAAAAAATTGCCTCTGCGCCCTCAACAAAACCATCTTCACTACAAGCATGAAGTATTATGTACCTAGAAAAATATGTTTTACTTTGGTAAATTTCCCATACTTTATATATTTGTTTACTGCTTACCTTTTACCAACTTTAGTAGATCTAGCACTTCTTTTATTATTATCTTACCAAGATTGGCTTATGGTGCCATTCTGAAAAATCCATATTTCATCCAAGAAATCAAATTAGTAAGAGAATGCTCCTTTTTCTTTCATATATTCTTTCAAAAATACCAGTCGTTTGAAAACTACATGGGAAAGTTCCATAAGCCCTCCCCTCGGTTCATCTTTTTTCCATCCGAAGCCTATTTCCTTTAAGAGGCTTCTTAAAGAGTTAAGACAACCATCAAACAGTTTGTCAATAAACTTCTTACTTAAATTTGTCAAAGTTATATGACGTTCTACAAAAAGTTACAGCTTAAACATACATAACCGATGCAAAATATTATGGTTTTTGAATAATACAACTTACTTCTTTCGTACATTCCATAAATAGTGTTACGGATAGAACTTATATCCCATCTTGACACATTCACAACTATATTTGCATGAGAACGTTTTTTTTTTAGGTGATTCTAATAATTAATTTTCCTTAAGTGTTGTTAAAACTGCGCTTACAGTGAAGATAATCAAATGTAGGGCAGCTGGTACAGAAAAAATTAGTAAAGTAGAAATAACATAGGTAGACCTTAACATACTCTTTAAAGTTACTGCTCTAACTACTGTCAAGGGTAACAATGGGCCATTGTTGTTAAGTTCTTCCTGAAAATAGCTTACCAGGGAAGTTATTAGCTCTGTGTACCGGCTATTTATTGCTATGCTTCGGCATTTTTCAGAAATAGCAAACAACGTAATCGACACAGATATGTTTGTGCACTTTTGTTCTTAAAGAAACAGTCTTTTAATGCTATTTATGAAAAGATCTGGAGTTTTTGTTAAAAAATAGACGCACAACAACACGAGACCACAGAACAATAAAGGTTAGTTTTTTATGAAATGTAAACAAAACGTCAAAACAGACCAACGAACGAGCTGGCGCCAACAGTTGACAGTTCTGTTGCCAACTGTCTGCCAATAAGGTTCAAACTATAATAATTTTTACAAGTGTAAATAAATAAAATATTTGTCATGAGTTGGTTTGTATCAAAGAAGAATACTTTAAGTTTTTAGTACATTCAATGTCGCATGAAATTTTAATATTCTTTGCCCAAATTTAATTTCCTCATGTTTTCTTACGGATTTGCAATTATCAGCTGATTAATGAAGTGCATCGGAAATTATTTTGAAAGAACTATAGCTACAAGCAGCCAAAACAAATTGTGCTAAAAACTTCCAAGAAATTAAAATTGCTGGGCCGTCGATTTTCTAATTTTGATCGATAATTATTGTATGTAAACAAACTGAGTTTACAACAATACTGTCCAATCCAGCTTTTTCTCCTCTATCCATCCATGTCTTTATCTTAACATTTCAAACAACTATTTTGACATTAATTTGGATATTCCAAAAAAATTCGTAGGTACAAACAGCCAAAACAAAGTGTGCTAAAAACTTCTAAAAATTTAAAATTTTTGTGACCTCGATTTACAAATTTTGATCGTTTACTGCACAGAAAAAAACATATTTTCAAACAGAACATTTTGATATTTTCAGATATTTTTGCTTATATTTAAACCAGAAAATCTTAATTGAAGGAAACAAGTTTAAGTTAAACATTTGAAAATATTTAAAACAAGATTTTCATATCTTCAATATATATTTTCACTTTAAGAAAGTTACTTTAAAACAAATATTTGCAAATTTCTGTATGATTCGTTTATTTCTGTACTTCAAGGTTTGATACATTTTTACTGTGACTAAAAGTTAATTTTAAAACAAAGATTAGTAGCTTCAAAATAAAGTATTATATTCTCCAAACAAGGCATCGTAACCATTTGGTATAAAATTTTGGAACACTCAATTTGAGCTGCTATTTGAAAGTATAATCTAAATATGATTGTTTTAATAACCCAAAATACTTGTTCCTAGCTTTACGAGTTTCGTCGTACTACGAAAGCAACCGAAATTTTCCCGAAGAGCATCGCGGGCGCGAATCGCGAGACAATCCAGTTATTGTGGTCCATGGTTTCGGTGGGTCGTGTCCTCACGCCTCAGTATTTGTTTAAACTTGTTTCAGTTGAAAACCTACGGAAGTTTTGTGTGTGTCAAACTGTTCCATAAATTTTCGACGTTTCGCCAATAACGATTGCACGTGGCATTTGTAGGGATTTTTTTACTCTATATGGCTGATTAGATAACTGATAACTGACTGAATTATTTCAATGTCTACCAAATCGATTCATTCATTCAGTGTTCTAATCCCTTATAGTTACAATCATTGAAGATGCCACGTGGAATCGTTTGTGAAACGTCGGAAAATAATGTAACAGTCTAAGGCAGTCTAATTCCAAGAATCATAACTTTCTTATTACAGGCTTTATTTGAATTTATGGTATTTTAATATTAGCAATATGAGTGCCTCAAACTGAGTATTCCAATATGTTCATAATAAACATATGATATGTGTATTTTGAAGGGTAGATATTTATAGTTTAAAACTATAAATGCTTAATTTTAGTATAATATGCTTTCAAAATAACAAAATGTCGCTTTGCTTTTAAAAAATAGTCTGTTACTTTAGATAGGTCGCAGGTTTAAAACTAAGATTTAATTTTTTCTAAAATCTTCAAAATAATGAAACCAAATACTTCTTTTAAAAAACTCCTCATATTCCAGCTACGTTACCTATGATGTTATGATTGAAGATATATATAATTAATTTAAATCAGGTTGTACAAGAATTTCCTATTCTCTTTTTAAAACGATATATTCTTGAGTATATACAAAGCTAACTTAGTCTTAAACTGAAACTAATAGTATTAAAACGAGTATTTTCTTTTTTCCGTGTGTATGTAAACAGACTTAGTTTACAACTATGTCCAATTCTACTTTTTCTCCTCTGTCCATCCATATCCTTGTCTTGCCATTTCGAACAATTACTTTTCGAATTTTAAAACTACCTTAAAATGATACAGTGAAGCATCAAATATTGACAACTAATTGTGTAAATACCTGTCAAAAAAATTTCGTAAACAGACCTTAAAATCATGTTGTTTTCGTAACTTATTTACTTTTATACTACAGAATTGTCTCATTCCTATGGCTTATTAAGGAAATCTTTGATATTACTAAATGGTACTATTATCTTATACACCTCTGCTCAAATTAAAGGAGTACACTTTTTAATTGTGAGTATAATTTTTTCATTTTGCATTGATTTAGTTTATTTTTGGAGGGATGGTGAACTGAAGTAGTCTTAGTAAAATGTGTATTTTTTATCGAAATATTTTGAACAGGGCCGGATGGACAGGTTTTTTTCAAAAAACGTGCGATTATGTTCGTTGCAAACGGAAACTGATTTATTTAAATTTCAGACGGTAAGTTTTTTTGGTAGTTTAACTATCAAAAATTCTCCAGTATAATAGGTCTCATTGTGAAAGATTTTAAAATTCAAGAAATATAATTAATTTTGTTCACTGATGTACTAAAACATTGCGGTTATCATTTTGGAAATTTGAAGTCGTTTGAACCATGATCGCAGCATTCATGACCGTTATTAAACATCAGAGTATCCATGACTGTTATTAAAATAATAAACAATGTTATTTTTGATGTTTTGTACGCTTAGTGACAGCTTAGAGAAAATAATGGATCCATAAAAATAAAAGTTGGAAGGGAAAGGAAAAAAACTTTAAGAACTCAAGGAAATATTACTATGGTAAGAAATATTATAGAAAATGTACGACCTTAAGAATCTGTAGGTACCAGAAAAATAGCGAAAAGAACAAGAATTTACCGTTCCACAGTTCAAAGAATTATAAAAAATGATTGGCAACTTAAAGTATTTAAAAAAGTTTACTGTCTAAAACTTAATGCCAATGTGAAGGAGAAACGATTAGAAAGATGTAATCTATTACTACGAAGATTCCGTTCCCGGGAAAATATCGCAAAGATATGGTTTCCAGATGAGAGAATGTTTTACTTGAGGCCGCCAAAGAATACACAAAATAATCGAATATACGCAAATGTGCGAGTAAGGAGGAAATACCTTTGGAAAATATTCAAATCGAGAGAGGTCACTTTTCACCTGGCGTAATAGTCTCTGTGGCAGTTTCCAAATTGGGGAAGCCAAGTCTCATTGTTGTAGATGCCGGAGTAAAACTTAACTTGGACGCGTATCAACAACAAATTTTACATCATTTGCTTCTTGAAATTTAAGCAATCTGCGACGATTACGTGTTCCAACAAGACGGTGCTCCTTCCCATACCTCTCGGAGTACAAGAATGTTTTTGTTTGAGCAATGCCCTGATTACATCGAACCCGAGATGTGGCCACCCAATAGTCCAGACTTAAACCCTGTTGACTATTCCATGTGGGGAATTTTAGAGGCAAATGTTCACAAATTTAACACCATCGAAGAGCTAACGGAAAGGTTACAGTTCTGTTGGAATAATTTTAACCAGGACATAATCAATACAGCTATTGACCTATGGCGAAGGCGACTGCAATCGGTGATAGAAAATCATGGTGGTCATATTCATAATGTTATCCTGTAAATATTTAGACTACTTTATATTTTAAGTGATAGTTAGTCTTGATATCATTAATTGTTAATATTATTAAATTTGTTAATTATGATTGAACAAAATAAATTGTATTATTTGAATTTTAAAATGTTTTACAATGAGACATATACTGGAGAATTTTTGATAGTTAGACCACCAAAAAAACGTATAATCTGAAATTTAAATAAATCAGTTTCCGTTTGCAACGAACATAAGGGCACGTTTGTTGATAAAAACCTGTCAATCCGGCCCTGTTCAAAATATTTTGATAAAAATTACACATTTTACTCAGACGATTTCAGTTGATCATCACTCCAAAAATAAATTAAATCAGTGCAAAATGAAAAAAATATTCACAATTAAAAAGTGTACAGGGTGTCCAGTTTTCGTATGTTTTACGGGTTATCTGCGTTATTAGTAAAGATAGAAGGTTGCGGTTTTCGCGGCACTGTGTTACTTTTTTGAGAAACAAACGATGCCATCAACAGAATTTTCATAGCCCCCTTAGTTTTTTAGATACGGGGTGATTTTGAAAATTCTGCATTTTGGGGTATCTCGGTTACGCTGCAACTTATCAAAAAGGTAAAAAATAAACTTATTAGTTTTTTTCACGTAGAATCCAGTGGCTTAGTCAGATTTTTTCTATGTTTAATTGTTTTCGAGAAAAAGAGCAAACTTGCATTTTTTTAAATGGGACACCCTATATATTTTTAAAAATATATAATACTTTATAGCTATTTTCAATGTGAAGCTGAAAATTTACATTTTTCAACAAATTTAAATTTCTTTTTAGTAGGCCATGACGGGTATTTAGGAAAACAAAAGATGACAGGCTTGTTATCTGAATAAATCTTTATTTACTGTCAGAATAGGTTATCCATTTTCTGTTCTTTATTTCTATTCAGTTTCGATAAATAGCAGTTTTTTCTTAATTGTGGCTGCGAATGCAAAATTCGAGAATAATGAAAAGTACGATATGTTCGTTTGTTATATTCAGTGTAACGAAAATTCGGATGAAGCATTAGAAGTTTATTTTAACAGATGCCCATAATCTTTTTATATTTTTCATCATATTTTAAAATTTATGAAAACGTAATATTCGCAGATTCCCAGAAAGAAGACAGCCGGATAAAAGAATATTTTTAAAAATAAAATCAAACTTTATTGAAGTCGGTTCATTTTCCAAACCCCGATCTAGTATTGACAATAAGGAAAACCAGGACATTGATAAAGTAAACGTTTTGGCTTCAATTGAAACAAATTAAAGTAGTTCTTGTAGAACAGTGGAAGGTTCTGTCGGTGTTACAAAATCAAGGGTTCAAACTATTCTAGAAAAACACAAGTTTAAGCCATAAAAATTTCATATCGTACAAAACTTACATCTCGGTGACGCAGAGCGCCGCGTAGAGTTTTGTAATTGGTAATGTAAATAGAGAAAATCATTTTGAAATAACGATTATATGGTCTGATGAGAGTCATTTTACCAGTGCCGGTATATTTAATCGGCAAAATACTAGGTTTTGGTGCCAGGAAAATCAACATGTTATATTTCCACGGGAACGGCAAGGCAGATTTGGGTGTAGCGTTTCATGCTTCATACTGGGAAGTAACATTTTATATGATATATTTGAAGGCGGTCTTACTGCAAATAAATATTTAGAAATTTTGGAAAACATTGTGCCCGAAATAGTAGAGAATGTGCCTCTAGCTCATCTTAATAGCTTATATTTGCAACAGGACGGAGCTCCCGCTCACAATGCTCAAATTGTAAGAGCATTAACAATAATTTTCTTGGCCGCTGGATTGGAACACATGGACCTGTAAGATGGCCACCCAGTCACCCGATTTAACTTTATTAGATTTTTTTTTGTGGGGCTATCTAAAAAATAAAATTTATACCGTCCAGTACCAAACGACGGCAGATTTAAGAGGAGCCACTAAAAAAGCCTTTAGGGAGTTACAGGCACGGCCTTTTATTATTTTAAATGCACTGAGGTGAATCAGAACAATGTGTGAAACATATCTGGAGAACAGTTTGAGCAATATTTATGAGACAGTTTCCTAAATCATCAAATTTATATTTATAAAAGTTATTGTTATAGGTATATATTTTTAAAAATAGTGTTTTATATTTGTGAGAAGCTTGTGACAATTGTTTAATCTTAAAATTTGTACGGTGTGCCGTTTAAAAAAATGTAAATTTGTTGAAAAATGTAAATTTTGAGCTTCACATTAAAAACAGCTATAAAGTGTTATATATTTTTAAAAAGCTTGTGATAAACTGAATCATAATAGCTAAAAATATATAGGGTGTCCCATTTAAAAAAATATAAGTTTGCTCTTTTTCTCGAAAACAATTGAACATAGGAAAAATCTGACCAAGCCACTGGATTCTACGTGAGAAAAACTAACAAGTTTATTTTTTACCTTTTTGATAAGTTGCAGCGTAACGGAGATACGGGGGGGGGGGGGGTGTCCCAAAATGCAAAATTTTTAAAAACACCCCGTATCTAAAAAACTAAGAAGGCTATGAAAATTCTGTTTGTGGAATCGTTTGTTTCCCAAAAAGTAACACAGTGCCGCGAAAACCGCAACCTTCTATCTATACTAATAACGCAGATAACCCGTAAAACATACGAGAACTGGACACCCTGTACTCCTTTAATTTGAGCTACGGTGTACACACACACTTGCAAACCGATCACCCAATTTCACTTTTGTTCACACTGTTATATAGGCAATCTCATACCCTTTCCAATAATGTATTACTCGATAAGTAGTGACATTTGACATTTCAAAGTGAGGTTGGCTGGAGGTGTGGAGGTTCCCCCTCGATATTAAAATTGACATGGTCTTTGTCAAATCTTATTTCCCTCAAAAGCAAGGGATATTTATGGTGGTTAGTTTCGAAGTAAAAGCCCTGTACAGTTTATCTACGATTTAGTACGTGCATAATAACATAGCGTCTATACGTTAAGGCACATTTTCTATTATATATCCAATAACTTGGAATTTTTAAGCAAACTTTTGGAGATATCTTGTAAAATTAATATTTTTGTTTTAGGAACTAGTCAACTTAAATGAGAGAAAAACTCACCACTGACCAAATTAATATCTCTACAATTGACATCTGAAAAAAGAAAATGTTGATTTCCAACGGGAATCCTCTGGCAACCGGGAACGATTTTTCCAGCGTTGCCACTTTGTCCGGCTGTTGTCCAGTTCCGCCTAGGTCAGGAATAGTTAATTGGAAGATGGATTCCGTTGGATTACCAGTGCCTAATACTGCCCCAAGCGTTTTACCGGCGGGAATGGCCTTGAGTCCAACAGGTTTGTTTGTAGTTTAATTAGTTTAGTTTATTAGCCTCAAATTGCCTCAACCTGCACCAAACCAATTTTACGTCATAAAATTAAATACCTAAGGTTAATTTCCCAGTGATTGCCTTTAGGGATTCATTTGAGTTAAAAGTGCGACTATTGTGCAATGTGCATTATCTATATGCTTAACGTATTTAATGCACTTAACCTATTAAATATTGCAATAAGAGTAGGTGTGCTATTTTCAGTTCTCATTTTCGATTTAATTTGATGCCACATGTGTTTAATAGAGTTAAAAATGCAACAATAGGGTGGCAGTCGCAACACAGTGTGACCTATCTCTTCCGCCATTTTATCACACACATACTCTCTTTTTAATAGTAAATGCCTTTAACACTTCTAACAGCTGTTTTTTTCTATACGTTTCCTCGAAGTACAAGTCATTTTTTAACGTGAACTCCTTTATTGCGGATTTTGTGCTCGATGCATTCGGTATTTTCCAGTTGCCGGCTGTGGTAGCTTGCATTGTTCATCACAATAACAGTGTATTCTGGTACATTTGAAAGCAAACTGTCTTTAAACCACCTTTCAAAAAGAGCGGCGTTGGTATCTTCATGATAGTCCAGACTTGAATCATTTATATTTTTTGCCGACAGTAATAAACAATTAGAGATCCATCCATTCTTCCAACCTGCATGAACTATTGTTATTCGTTTTCCTTTATGTGAAGGGGCTTTATTTTGGCATTTTTCAGTTAAATCAACCCATCCTTTTTTGACAGTCTCATGAGTGTCAAACCATGTTTCATCCAGATAAACTATTGAACGTTTTTTGGATCTCAACTTTTATATTTCCGTAAGGTACAGAAATCCCATTTTTCTTAATCTTTCGGACTCCATAATAATTTGTCTCTTATTTATTGTCTTATACTTAAATCCCATCTCTTGTAAAGTGCGGTGAAGACTTGTCCTGTTACATAATATCGTTGTATCGTCAGTTGTTAACCGTGTTTTTAAAGAATCTAACGTGGTCACATTTTCTCGATACATTTGATATATTTTCCTGCGAAAAACATCTTTGTCACAATCATCTACGCACTTTATTTTTCCGGTATCTTTGCGAACTTTTCTTTTAAAATGTCCTTTTTGCATAATATCTTGTACCGTCGATAATGGAACTTTCGTCATTTCACTGGTATTTTTAATGGCAATTACTTTAGGGTGGCCGCTCTTTAATAACGATTCACATACATTTTTCACGATCACTTTGGCGTCAGAAGATAAATGCTTCCTGGAATGTTTGGGGTAGCTAGATATCGCATCAGCTGAAGATTCCCAAGGTCTCCATATACTTTCAATATTAACTCGTTGCACACTGTTTCAAAGTAAAATAGTTAGGTACTAATCTTTTTCGAATATTATGTTTACTATTAATATAAGCAAAGTTTTGAGAAATATCCTAATAATGGAGTTGTTTCCAGAAAACCTTAATTAGACAGTTTATTAATTTTGATAACAAATCAAGTAATGTACCTATCTATTGTTATTATAAGCTGGCATTAAAAATAACTGTGGGTTAATGTGACTCTGCGAAAGCGAAAGCCGGGTTTGTGGGGGGTTCTATTGCAGTCATTAAGCCAAACGAAATACGTTGGAAAGTGCTTTATATTTAAAGACGACCGGAATTGGATGTCGACGTCATCAGGAGGGCAATGGAACCCTTTGGACGAAGACGAAAAAATTATAAGAAGAAAAGTACACTAATACTATTTTAAAAATGAAATTCCCATATTAAACACAATTTTACTTGCAATAAGATATGATTTTCCTGAAATAAAAAGAGATAAGATTTTCGTTTTTCTGTAGAAAATGTCTAATTAATAAAACTGGTGTGGTTTGGACATTCCGTAATACCAAAATAGGTCGATATTTACCGAAACAGAAAAAAATGTAACCTAACCTGTTTTCGTTTTCGTGTTGTCAGTTATCAAACAGTTGACGTTTTTCTGTAGAAAATGCCTAATTAATAAAACTGGTGTGGTTTGGACATTCCGAAAAAATTGAGGGTAACGCACGCAATGGAAAACCAAGTTGAAACTGAGGGAAAAAGTGATGTTCCTCAATATACTAAAAGTTTTAATTGTGGATTTTCGTCATCCGATTAAAACTACTTTAATTAAACAAATTAAAATTAGAAACGATGGCCATCAGACACCAAAGATATTGAATTTAGTTAACTAGGGGGACTCGGGGTGTAATAAGTCATTTTGAGAAAATTGGTATCAAAAATATGCATGTGAAACCAAAAGTGCTTTGTTGACTATGACTATGCATTTTATTTCCAAATTAAAAATGGCAAAAATAAAATCCATGGTGCGAACTGTTTCGGGCTGTCCAAAGCATGATATTTTAAAGGAGTACACCTACAGTCAACTAAAACATTTATGTACATAACTATGAGCGAGTATTTTGGTGTCTTCCTATCGTGGGTAAAATTGGATTCTTTTATATTTTTTTTTTATTTGTAGATAGTAATGTGTATAAAATAGCAATTGGTATAATAAGTCTGTCACAATAATTATGTCATTAGAAAAAGAAAATCGAATTAATCATTTTGCAACATCTAAAACTCGTCGAATAAAATGAGTTTCCGAATAGGTTTAAATACTGAAAATTTTTCTCATGGTAGATAATTTGAGTTAGCTAGTAGTTTACAAATGAAAACTATACAGAGTGGCAAAAAAGTCGCGCATAATGCCTGTATCTATTGAATTATCTCATATACGAAAATGTGACCTTTATGAAAGTTGTTCAGTAAATTATTCTCCACATTTCTTCCTGCATGAATTTTTTCTGTCATTTCTGGTTTGGTTCCCATAGAGACCAACTTACTTTTTTTAAATGGAACATCCTGCATATGATTGCATATTTGGATTCTACTGGGAAAGCTCTGAATTTTTTGTATTTTAAATTTTCACCAGTCTGCAATCGTTTCCGAGATAATGACAGCTCAAAAATGAAAAACTTCCTAATTATAATTATTCCTACCTAATACCCACCAGTTAAATCAAGGTGTTTTCATGACAGCGACCTAAGAGGTGTCAATTTTGTGTTCCTGTTTAAATTTCTGTTGTCTGATTTTTAATTTGTTTACACTATGGTTCATCTGAATGAGAAACAACGAGTAGAAATTTTAATAATGAGCGGTTACGGAAATATGAAGAGATCGCAAGATCAGGTTTGTCAACTTTTCAATGAATTATGTCCAACTAGGCCTCCAATAAATCAGTCAATGGCGTATCGAGTGGTAAAGAAATTTGCAGAAACAGGCAGTGTTAGGGAAGTCGCTAGATCAGGTCGACCTAAAACAGCAACCGGGGGAGACAAAGCTTTGAATATCATGCTCTCAATACATGAAAATCCAACACAATCATCCAGGCCAATGGATTTTATTGTGTCTCATTAGTCAGTGAAAATCTTGTTTAAGCAGGACAAGTTGCATCCCTACAAGATAAAGTTACAAACACGAGTTAAACGATGACGATTTTGATAGAAGAGCTGAATTTTGTGAGCTGATGATGGAAAGATGCAATACTACCGATAATAACTTCACATAATTTTTTCGGATTTAAATGACATTGTTAATAGACGCAATTATCGTTATTTTCCTGCTGAGAATACTCACTGGTTCCAGAAAGGTCATACTCAGAGGCCCGAAGAAGTTAATGTTTGGGCGGGCATAGTTGGTAGACATATTGTGGAACCTTTTTTCGTAGATAATAATTTCAATGGCGAAAAATATCTGGACCTCTTCAGGAATCACATAATTCTTTCTTGCAGAATGGTTTTACCGGGTGTAAATAATGGCATTAGCGAACAGGTATGGTTCCAGCAAGATGGAGCACCTGCGCAATATGCGGCAAATGTTAGACAATACATAAGCGAACAATTTCCAGGACGTTGGATAGGCAGAAGAGGTGCTATTGACTGGCCCGCGCGATCCCCGGACCTAACCCCGCTCGACTTCTTTTTGTGGGGACACTTATTTTTTAAACTTGTGACTTTGTCATTTTTTTGGTTGTGAGTTCGGGGTACTCTTCCTCGGTATCGTTATGATAAGTTAATATATTTAGCTTGAAAAAGTTATTTACCAGTTTCTTTAAGGTTGTTGATATTTTATTTTAGATTGAGCTTATTTCTATTTGTTTTCAATATTTAGTTAATTAATTTTAGTACTAAGTTAATAGAAAATTAATGTTTCTTTTTTATACTTTCAAAGTATATACTTATACAAGTTCATTAACTAAATATTGAAAATAAAGTTATCTCATCATTTGGCTAGAAGAGGGTTTAAAATATAGTATGAAAAGTATATAATTGTTAAGATTTGTCCAGTAATAATATAAGGGTCTTCAACGTTCAGTCTACGTTAACCGTCCAAATGACGCAGAATCTTTAAAAGTCAGAATTAGTGCTGAAATTTGGGCCATTCCAGAGGCCTTCCTTATAAACGTTGTAGACGGGTTCAGGGATCGACTGGCGCTCCGCTTAGCAGAAAGTGGTGGTCATTTTGAACACCTAATCCACTGAAAAGGCTTCACTTGTTTATTATTCCGATGTTAAGTTGTTTAATTTTCTAGGCTATTTATTTTCTTATTATAAAGTTTGTTAAAATTTTAAATTAATAAAAATTTGAAATACAAAAAATTCAGACTTTTCCCAGTAGAATCCAAATATGCAATCATATGCAGGGTGTTCCATTTAAAAAAAGTAAGCTGGTCTCTATGGCAACCAAACCAGAAATGACAGAAAAATTCATGCAGGTAAAAATAAGGGGAATAATTAACTGAACAACTTTTATAAAAGTCACTTTTTCGTGTACGAGGCAATTCAAAAGTTACAGGCATTATGCACGACTTTTTTGCCACTGTATAAAAAAAAATAAAACGAAAAAAATTAAAAATCGGAAAAAGAATTGAACAATGGCAGAAGTAGCATTGGAGCGACATCTCTTGGCAATCAAATACAATGCCTGGCTGGTCCGACAAGAATCAGTGAGAAACGTTGAAGGAAGTCAAGGGTCAAGAGACACTCCGGTGTTGCTTCCTTACGTCGGATCCTATAGCCTTACTGACGAGCCGTTATACGGCGAAGCGCGTCTGGGGATGAATCCGGCAAAAGGAAGCAACTAGCGGTTGGAAAAAAATGTTGTGATACCTCTGATCGCAGTAACATAGCATATTTATGAATGCCTGGTTGCCTATTTCACTTCAGAGGAGGAAGTTGTACTTGCGATTAGTCCGCCTTAATATTTTCTACCGGACGCTGTGAACAACACGTGAATTTGTTGTGATATTTTTCTATATTAGGAAGTTTTATATTTGATTGATGTTTTGTTGGGCCCTCATTTAAAAACATTTGCATGATCTTATTTAATATCAATAATATGTTACAATGTTTAATGTGGCGCGGAAATGACAAACTACTTGAATATTTAGGAGCTAAATTAATACACTGTGTTTATTCTCACACGTTCTCATTTTAAAAAGGATTTTGCACAAATTATTGTATTACCTTAAAGTATTTCGGGGCTCTAATCTACAATCAATTTTTAAAAATTCCTTGGACCCTTTATTCTTTCTTTAATTTACCTTTGAGCATATTTAAAATTAAAAGCTGACTGTTTCTAAATTTATAAAGATACTTATTCCGTACAAAATGTTAGTTTTGTTCAGTGCTTTTTGTTACATTGTGATTGCTGGATACTTCCTGTTATACCAATTCTGATTTTAAAATATTCCAAAATTTGTATTGGGACTGCTGCTAAAAATATCGAGAATCTTCTGATTTAAATTTCAATACCTACCCAAATCAATGCCCTGATCTAGCAATAATATAAATATTGGCTGCTAAAAATTTTCAAATATCATAGAACACATAAGTACACCTTATCTTTCAATTTATTTATGACGTGGAAATTTTCATAGCTAATAAATCAATAAAAGCCACGCCAATCATTTGATTGTGTTTCATATTTATTTTGTGGATCAGATTGTTGTAATAGATTGATTTTCTATTTTGTAATGGCTGTAATTGAAAATGAGCTATGAGCCAGTCGCTTAAAGTCTTTGTATGTTGGATGTTGAATATTACGGAATATGGGCGATTATAAATAATTCGCGTTGGGTATATAGTTTTATGATATTGTTATCTGCGTGACCGACATAAATGCATATTGCTCAAGCAAGGTCTGTTATTTTATTATATTTTTTCCACTCCCAATATTGTAAGTTACCTATTATCACATTGGTTTGACAAACGTAAGTATATGTTACTCAATCGGGGAAGTAAGTGTCAAGTTGCATTCCTATAAAAATAAATAAATAAAATCCTATGGAAAACCGTGAAATCCGGAAACAAATTAAATTTAGCTTCAATAAACGTGCAGGGATGAGTGGCAAATATTAGGAACATACATTTTTAATGAAAATTTAACTGCAGAAAGGTATATTCAGTTTTTAAGTACAGATTGTCAAGAGTACTTAACTAAAATCCCTTTGGCGCTGTTCCGAAATTTGTGGCTTCAGCAAGATGGGGCTTCTCCCCATAATAGCCTTAGAGAACGAGATTCTCTAAATAATGAGTTTCCTGAAAATTGGATAGGAAATAGAGGTGTTGTAGACTGGCCAGCAAGGTCACCGGATCTGTCGCCCCTTAATGTTTTATTTGTGCAGAGCTTTGAAAAGCATCATTTATAAAACGAAAATAAATTTTATGGAAGAATTAATTATACAAATTTAAAAATTTTTCCACAGAATTAGGCGTAGATCTATTCAAAGAGCAATTGATAAGGTTAGAGAAAAAATTCGAAATTGTATCGCTGCTCAGGGAAATATTTTTGAACTTTTAATCAATAAATAAATTATTCTTTTTTTTTATTTTTGACTGTTTTTTTTTATGATACGGCACAGCACTACAGGATAATTCCTTTATGGCGCTTTGCAAGCGGTGTGTGCGCAGGAAACGATTCACTTTGGTCTTAAATCTTTGGAGATTATACTCGTTGGGTAATACGGCCTCAGGGAGGAGTTTCGTTCGAGGGACACTAAGCTGAACCCCGTACGGATGGGCTGCAGTGGCTCGTCGTGTATTTCTACCATGTACCGCTCTGGGTGAAATCAAGCGGACAACCTCAGTTGAGCAACTTGCCATGAAAATATTTGTAAAATCGTTTTAAATCGCCAACCTGCCTTCGATGCTTAAGGCTATCCAGGTTACTTCTCAGATCAGGGTCACGGATCAAGCAAATGGCTCTTCTTTGAATCGAGTCCAGCATTCTCAGGGCATATTTGAGGGCAGAGCCCCAAATATGCGAACAGTACTCCAGCAATGGTCGAATTTGAGCTTCATAGAGCATCAAAAGTTGTTGGGATGTATAGAGGTTCTCAGTTCGGAAAAGTATTTCAAACTTCTGCGAGGCTACCTTAGCAATATTCACAACGTGACTATCCGAATTGACGCCAAATAAATGAATTGATGAAGCCAAGGAAATCGAGTGTCCCGCCATGACCATATCCGGTCCTTCATCATTAACTTTTTTAGAAAGAAGTGCCTAGGTTTTTTTAACGCTAAATTCGACTTGGTTACTGTCACCCCAAGACAGAATTTCTTCCAGGTCTTTGTTGAGATATGAGACCTATTGCTGTCTATAGAGATGTGCATTAGCAGCCGATATCCGAGCATCCAAAGTAAAAGATGAAACAAGTGTACTATCCTCAGCGAAGCTATATATATATGATTTTTAGTTTTTTCCAAAAGATCGTTAGTGTGTAGTAAAAAAAGGGTGGGCGACAATATAGAACCTTGAGGGACTCCGGCGTTGATGTTATATGTGTCTGAAAGAAATCCGTCCATCTCCACTCGCAGAGAATGGTCTTTATGAAAGCTCGACATCCATGAACAAAATTGAACCGGCATTCCGTATGCTCTCACTATAGTTAGGAGCCCCTCATGCCATACTCGGTAAAAGCATTGGAAATGTCCAGTGCTGCCGCCCGGGACTCCCCATGATGTTCTATTGCGTTGTTCCAAAAGCGAGAACGTCTCCTGTTGATCTAGATTTACGGAATCCATACTGGCGGTTACTAATAATGTTGGAGCCTTCCAAGTATTTTAATAATTTGAAGAAGTAGTCCATACTTGCAGTGGAGTGTAGGTAATAAATTAAAACAACACTTCTGTCTTCCTCCACAAATAATATATATTTTGAAAATTTAACGATTGTCCCTACATGTTTCGACTATAGAAAGAAAGAAAAAAATTCTTTTTAAGTCAAACGTGGTAGTGGTTAGCACGAAATTTCGTTTCTCTTTTAAAAAAACTTAAAAAAAAAATTATTTTTCTAAATACCAAAATGTGGTTTTATTTAAACCCATAGGGGCTTAGCCCCCATTCTACTTTATTTCATTTATATTACTAAACTTAAACATGACATTTCATATTTTTGTAAAATAACTTAAAAAATTTTTTTCTTTCTTTTCTTTTTTGGTTTCTCCACATAAACCATGTTATATCAAAAAATATAAATATATTAATCATTAAAATTTATTTCACACCATGCTCATTAAATATAACTAAATTTTCTCACTTTTATTAACAAAAATTTTTTAAAATAACTAAAATGTGCTGATTTACATATCCACAACTCTGAGTTACCTCAAGTTAGTCTTCAACCACACAAATTTCACTTGCTACGATATTAAATGTTGTACTCATTAATTTGAGACAACTATTGGATCCCATTTTACACTCGATATAGTTTGCCTGAAGATGACTGTATATATAGTCGAAACATGTAGGGACAATCGTTAAATTTTCAAAATATATATTATTTGTGGAGGAAGACAGAAGTGTTGTTTTAATTTATTTTAATAATTTTTCGTTGATAGCCTTTCCCATAACTTTTGATATAACTGAGAGCAATGCGCCTGGACGATAGTTATTTGGCAAGGTCTTCTTGCCTTTTTTGGGTATGGGCTGGACACTACTACTACTTACTAGAAGAAAGCCGCAACCGATTTGGCAATAAAGTATGAAAAGATATGAACGTGGTTGAGTTTGTGGGTGGAGATTCTGATTTTAGGCATGTACTCTTGTCAGTTTTCTCCCGTGACATTAAATCCGCAACGGATTTAGAATTACTCCAACTGATCCATAATTATAATTGGAAAGAATCGTATCCAAACGTCGATATTAATTGATATAAAAATTATTTGAGATCGACTATGAGTCAGGAAAGATTGACAAATTTAGCAATTTTATCGATTGAGTATGAAGTTGCGAGTAAAATTAATATTGATGATGTCATTGATGAATTTGCAGCAATAAATCTCACAAAATCAAATTGTAATTATAAAAAATAAGGATTCTACAAGATTAGTTTCTTTCGATACATTGTACAATAACCATGACTATGTACGTGTGGATTCTGCCATAAAAAAATACATGCATATCCGAACGAAAATTTCTATTTATTTTGTAATGATAATTTGTGACCTTTCACCTTTTCCAAGAGGGGGGGGGGGCAAATTTTTAAATTCGCCTGGGGGCCAGAGAAGCTTATTACGGCTCTGTTAGGACAATACGATGGCCTGGGGCTTAACCAAAACATAAATAAACGAAAATAGAGAGTATGATTATTCCGAACAAACTTTGTTAAAAAAACTGTTGCACAATTTTACAAACAATTTTAGAATTGCTACCAATGGCCTAGCAACTGTACTAAATTTTCTTACCGCAAAATAACAACCGCCAAACCGATTTAGGAACACACCTTTGTACGAATTAATAAACGACTTAAACCCAGTAAAAAGTTGTGTAATTCTATTAGATTGCTTTACATACGGTCATTTTAATGCCTCGGTCATATCAGAACAAGAGAATTAAAATGGCTACCTTAATATCATTTCAGGCGTGGATAGATAGTTTTGTCTTATAAAAAATTAATTAGTTATGTTTGAAAAATAATTAAATTGAATTAGCGGTGAGCTATAAAGAGATGCGAAGGTGTTATATAAATTTTAGGATTATTGTTTTTTTTTATCTTATAGAGGCGGAAGAGTGTCAGAATCCTATATATAGATCGAGAAAGCGGATAAGACTTATTTTAATGTAATTTTAATAGAATTAGCTAAAATTGATTTCAAACCTGTTTTAACGACGCCTATGTAGTCAAATTCCATCTTTAAGCCATAAAGGGTACTTCAATACGAGTTTTCGGATGTTTTTTGTTGCTACTTTTTTATCTCAAGTTTTTTGCTACATTCTGCAGACCAGTACAATTTCAAGTATGAAGAGGTACGCTGTACATTATTAAAACTTATTTTGAAAATGGGTCTTCTGTTAATAACACATATCGAATCGAATTAGTGATAAGTTTGGCATAGGTACATAATTGTCCCGTCGTAATAGAATGTGGCCCAAATTGGACCTACATACAGGGTCTCACAGAACCGCTTTAATCTATACAGAGTGGCAAAAAAGTCACGCATTATGCCTGTAACATATGAATTACCTCGTATATGAAAAAGTGACCTTTATGAAAGTTGTTCAATAAATTACTCCCCATATTTCTACCTGCATGAAATTTTTCTGTCATTTCTGGTTTGGTTGGCATAGAGATCAACTTACTTTTTTTAAATCGAACATCCTACATATGATTGCATATTTGGATTTTACTGGGGAAACTCTGTATTTTTTGCATTTCAAATTTTCACCTATCTGCAAGCGTTTCCGATATAATGAGAGCCCAAAAATGAAAAACTTCCTAATTATAAGTATTACTACCTAATACCCACCAGTTGAGTCAAGGTGTTTTCATGACAGCGACCTGGGTGGTATTAATTTTGAGTTCCTGTTTAATTTTCTGTTGCCTGATTTCTAATTTGTTCACACTATGGTTCATCTGAATGAGAAACAACGAGTTAATTTTAATAATGAGCGGTTACGGAAATATGAAGAGATGGCAAGATCAGGTTTGTCAAGTTTTCAATGAATTATATTCAAATAGGCCTCCAATAAGTCATTCAACGTTGTGTCAAGTGGTAAAGAAATTTCGAGAAACAAGCAGTGGTAGGAAAGCCGCTAGGTCAACCTAAAACAGCAAACAGGGGGGGACAAAGCTTTGGATATCATGCTCTCAATACATGAAAATCCAACACAATCATCCAGGCAAATGGCAATGGATTTTGATGTTTCTCATCAGTCAGCGAAAAATTTGTTTAAGCACGAGAAGTTGCATCCCTACAAGATAAAGTTGGTGCACGAGTTAATCGAGGACGATTTTAATAGCAGAGCTGAATTTTGTAAGCCGATGATGGAAAGATGCAATGACGATAATAACTTCCCAACAAATATAATTTTCTCAGATGAAGTTACTTTCCATTTAAATGGCAATGGTAATAGACACAATTGTCGTTATTGGTCTGCTGAGAATACTCACTGGATCCAGGAAGGTCATACTCAGAGGCTCGAAAAAGTTAATGTTTGGGCGGACATAGTTGGTAGACATATTGTGGGACCTTTTTTCATAGATGATAATGGCGAAAAATATCTGGACCTCCTCAGGAATTACATAATCCCTTCTTGCAGAATGGTTTTACCGAGTGTAAATAATGGCATAAACGAACAGGTATGCTTCCAGCAAGATGAAGCACCTGCGCATTATGCGGCAAATGTTAGACAATATATAAGCGAACGATTTCCAAGACGTTGGATAGGCTAAACAGGTGCTATTGACTGGCCAGTGCGATCCCCGGGCTTGAACCCGCTCGACTTCTTCTTGTGAGGACACTTAAAGAACAAAGTCTACGTTAACTGTCCAAATGGCTTAGAATCTTTAAGAGTCGGAATTAGTGCTGATATTCGCACCATTCCAGAGGAGTTCCTTTTAAACGTTGTAGACGGCTTTAGGGATCGACTGGCGCTCTGCTAGCAGCAAATGGTGGTCATTTTGACCACCTGATCCACTGAAAAGGTTATACTTATTTATTATTCCGATGTTAAGTTGTTTAATTTTTTAGGCTATTTATTTTGTTATTATAAAGTCTGTTACAATTTTAAATAAATAACAATTTGAAATACAAAAGATTCAGAGTTTTCCCAGTCGAATCCAAATATGCAATCATACGCAGGGTGTTCCATTTAAAAAAAGTAAGTTGGTCTCTATGGCAACCAAACCAGAAATGACAGAAAAATTTCAAGGTCACGTTTTCGTATACGGCGTAATTCAAAAGTTACAGGCATTATGCGCGACTTTTTTGCCAGGTGTATGGAAAACTATACATATAAATTTTTTGAAAGTTTGACAGAATACGAATGTTGCTGGGGGCAACCCGGCTAAAATATTTTCAATAGGGTGACAGTTCCGGTTATACCGGAAGTAGGTGTCAACTTACCTGTTTTAAATGGAACACCGTGTATATTATTATATTTTTAATTATACGTAAAATTCTAGGTAGATTTCATAAATTATGTCCTATACCCAAGTCAATAACAATCAGCGTTTTTGACATTAATTAAGTATGTGAAAAAATGACGGTTGCAAGCCATAAAATAATTATCAATTTTTCCTATAAAGGAGTCTTTAATCCTTGGTAAAAAGGACCTGCTTTAATAGATTTTTAATAATATTTTGATAACTATTAATACAAACAATAAGATTAAAAATGAAATTAAGAAAACTGCAAAAAGTCTACATTTTCAAATGGAAACTCCTAAATTCTATAATTATTTCTTATTTAGCAGCAAAATAAGGGTAAGTTTGTATAAGGTTTTCCGTTCAGAAAATTTGTTGATTTCGAAATATTGCCAATTTAATATTTTTTTGTGGCAATTTTGCTGCGGATATTAAGTTTAATTATTCCCAGTTGGTTATGAGTTTAGTCACTCCTAGTTGGCTATGACGGCGTTGGAAACAGTCAAATGTTAGTGAAATGTATGAAGCTCTGACTTACTATTTGAAAATTATTAATAATCATGCCGGGGCGTTTAAGTTATACAAAGGAAGATTATTTAAACTTATTTATTATTTACGGAGAATTTGATGAAGTTATATCAAGAACATGTGACACATTCGCCATTCGATATCTTCAAAAACAGAAGCCATAGCAATATGCTGTTAAACAAATTGTAGAAAATTTCAATAACTTTGGATCCGTTAAGGCAATAGTGCAAAAAAATAAACTTCTAGTTAATAATGGGAATATTGAAATTGCTATATTGGGATATTTCGCCGCATATCCAACCATGTCTGTAAGACAAGCTGCGTTAGAATCAGGATTATCCAAATCAACAGTTCAAAGAATATTATGCAAACATAAATTTCATTCATACGCATTTTTTATAGTCCAACATCTAAAAGAAACTGATTTTCTAAGACGACTGGCATTCTGTCAATTTATCATAACTTGGCACAAGGAAACAATTTTTTTTACAATATTATTTAGACAGACGAAGCTAAATTTACAAAAAACGATATTTCCCATTCTTCTCAAAGTTTTCAAGAATCCTGGAAGTTTAATGTTCATTGTGCAGTAAGAAATGATGGCGTCGTGGCACTACATTTTTATCAAGAAAATTTAAATGGTTGATTACGTTTTTGAATCATTCTACATATAAAATGTGCTTATTACCTTATATGTAAAGGCTATTTGGATATCTTACAATATTTTGAAGCCGACTATTTAGACAATTTGCCGCTCGCTGTTCATAGAAACCTGTTTTACCAGCATGATGGCGCACCTCCACATGGTAGCTACCTCATCGATAATTTTTTATGAACTGCTTTTGATGATCAATGGATCGCCAACAATGGTCCTTTCCTTTGGCCACCCCGCTCCCCAGATTTTCCAGTGCTCGATTTTTTTATTACAACTAAAGATCGAGTGTAAAATACTCCCATAACAACTGTGGAAGATTGCATGCAGCGAGTGAGGAATGAATTCGCAAATTTAAGTTCTATATCAATAAGAAAAGCGAGCCATGAACAAGTGTTGCTTAGATGCGAAAAATGTCTGGAAGTTGAAGGACGTCAGTTTGAACATTTACTGAAAAAATAATAAATAGGGGTTTTCATTTTCGTAGACTTTTGCAGCTTTCTTAATTTAATTTTTTATCGCATTGTTTAAACACCCCTCACAAGGTTTTTGAAATTTTCTACAATTTGTTTAATAGCACATTGCGTTGGCTTCTGTTCTTGCGGATATCGAATGGCAAATGTGTCACATGTTCTTGATATAACTTTGTCACATTCTCCGTCAATAATAACTAAGTTTAAATAATCCTCGTTTGTATAATTTAAGCGTGCTGGCATGATTGTTAATAATTTTGAAATGATAAGTGACAGCTTCACACGTTTCTTAAACATTTGACTGTTTTTAACGCCGTCATAGCTAACTAGGAGTAATTGAACTCATAGCCAACTGGGAATAATTAAACTTAATATCCGCAGCAAAATTGACATGTAAAAATATTAAATTGGTAATATTTCGAAAACCACAAATTTTCCGAACAGACAACCTTATACAAACGTACTCTTATTTTTAATGCTAAATGAAAAATAAATATAAAATTTAGGGGATTCCATTTAAAAATGTAGATTTTTTGCAGTTTTCTTAATATATTTTATCATACATTTTTGGCATAATTTTTAATCAATCCGTGTCATCAGGTACCTTTCCACATTTCTGGAAAATATCTTACATAACACCACTTCATAAAAGTGGAGATAAGTCGGATGTTACGAATTATCGAGCAATTTCTAAATTTTCACTAATCTCAAAGTTGCTTGAGAACATTGTAAATAAAAAACTGGTTTCTAGATTTGATGGTATTATCGGAGAGATTCAACATGGTTTTGTAAAGGGAAGATCAACAGTTTCTAATTTATTGCTTTACGAACAATCATTAATAAGCTCTTTGGAACATAAATTTCAGATAGACTGCATTTATACAGATTTTAGGAAAGCATTTGATAGAGTCATACACAGTGTTTTAATTAAAAAACTTCAATCCTATGGAATTTTTGGTACCCTTTTAAAGTGGTTTGAAAATTACTTGTTGGATAGAGTCCAAATTGTAAAAATTAATAATGTTTTATCTAAGGAAATTAAAGTTATCTCTGGAGTCCCACAGGGTGGACATTTATCTCCTTTACTATTTAATTTGTATATCAACGACATACAATACTTTGTTGTTCATTCCCAGATGCTTTCTTATGCTGATGACTTAAAATTTTTTAGAACTATTGAATCAATTGAGGATTGTGTAAGAATACAGGAGGACATAGATAGCTTGAATATATGGTGTGGTATGAACGGTATGGAACTTAATGTTGGTAAATGCAAGTTAATGCAATTCTATCGAAAAAATAAAAATGTTATTAATTTCGACTATCATATCAATAACATAAATTTGGAAAAAGTTAGTACAATTAAGGATTTAGGGGTTCTGTTCGATAGAGAATTGTCATTTAATGATCATATACAGTATATTACTAACAAAGCTTTGAAGACGTTGGGCTTTCTTGGGAGAACTTTGCATGACTTCAATGATATAACCTGTTTTAGAAATCTTTATTGTTCATATGTTAGGTCTGTACTTGAATATGCTAGTCAGGTATGGAATCCCCAATATAAAATACATGTAGAGACTATTGAGAGAATTCAAAAGAAGTTCTTAAGATTTGTAGCTTTCAAAGTTGGAATAACCACCGATCACATAGATTATGATCAAATTATATCACTGTTGAATATCTCTCCACTTGCTCCGCGCCGAGATTACTTGGATGTATGCACTTTATATAAAATTGTTAATTATCAGATTAAATCTCCACAACTTCTTGAAAAGATTAAAATAAAGGTACCTCAAAGAACTTTGCGTGATAAACATTTATTCTGTATTGATTTTCATAGAACTAACTATGGTAAAGCATCTTCAGTTAGTAGATTTGCCTCATTATTCAATGAACATTGTGGTAACATAGATCCTTTTAATATAAGTTTAAACTCCTTTAAAATAAAAATAAAAAAAAAGATATTGTATTTAGATTTTCACGTCTGATTGTACATTGTAGTGTTTATTTATTTGTAATTTAAGAGATATTTATAAATTTTCGAGTAAATTTTGTATTTTGTAATTTCTGTTACTAAATTATGGCTTGGTCCGTAAATAAATTATTTATTTATTTATTTATTTTTAATGTATTATCAAAATATTATGAAAAATCTATTAAAGCAGGTTCTTTTAACTGATACCCATTCTGTGGCTTTAATCATTTCATTACCTTACCTATTTACCTCCACACATACAAAATATATTTCCCCTCTTTAAGTTATTTATGAGTTGCCAAGATAAGAACTGTGTTACAAATTAAATGCCAGAAGACATGTGCTTGTTTTTTTTGAATAAGCCATCTACCTGATTTCATTAACCTTATTCTTGGCAGGTGGTAAGATTAAAATTTCGATTTAATGGTTTTTATGAAAGAAAGTGATAATTCTCATGTTTAAAAACCCATATTTTATCGGACCCATAATATGGTCAGTTGTATGGTGATTTTATATGCCGGCTTGATTAAATTTTCATAATGTTTTAATGGGTCGTAAGTTTTTTTAATACCTGAATCTGGTGGCTTACATAACTTTATTATTTTAAACGAGTTTATTAAATCATTTGGTTTGATAATGCAGCTTTGATGGAACAATGTCAAGTAATAAACAAATTTGGGTCTTAAAATATATGAAATATTGTAAATAGTTGTAATAAAATTAAAGGTTGGTCAAGCGATGCAATATGGTCATATAACTTGCTAATGACCATTTACTTGCAAAATTTACCTGAAAATTATAAGGGAACTCCTCGCAAAACACATTCAATTGAGGCTGTGCAGGAATACAGTGCCGGCTCGTGTGCTGACAGTCAGAGTCGACAGGTAGGTTTGAGAAAATATAAATCACATACAGTGTGTGTATAAAATCTGGAAACATCACAATAATTTATTGACCGATTTAAACCAAATATGGTACAGTTATGTAAGAGGATCTGACGCACCAAATGACGATATTGGCGTTGTTGCCAGCTTTTTAGTTTGTCTGGAAGTAAATCGGCCAATAAATTGTGATGTTATTAAGCCGTTTCCAGACATTATACACACACTGTATTCTTTATTTATAATAATCATATTATGTAGTGTCCCATTTTTGGTCGTGACTAGAGATTTAAAATTTCCGGAAAAATTGAGTGTCGGAAAAAATTAACGGTTTTCACCAGAAAAATTGGAAAAAAAAACGGAAATTTTGGGAAAAATTATTCGCTTCCTATAAACTAAAAAGAGTGTTTTAATTATGCTCCATTCCACAATAATTCGTTGATTTCCCGGCCGCAATAAAATTTAAACCCACCATAAGTAAGTGCCTTTTGAAAGGGTACAGGTCCTGATTACCTACTAATTTCAATAGTTTAGGTTAGCTTTTTTCAACAAAACAACAAATATAAAATAATAGGTAAGTATCTTAATTTTAATCATGTAATTAAATAGCTATTAATATTTATACAAAAATACTAATCTACAATATTATAATATCATCTATGCCTAAACTAATTATTAAGGGCCTTACCTTACTATTAATTATGTTATTATATTGGTATATTAGGTAGGTTAATGGCAATTGCAGGTATTCAATATAAAGCAGAGGATAGATAGAGGAGGCGTCTTATCGGTAATACCGATGTTTTTAACAAGAAATCGATTTTCTGACAAATTTTTACGTAATGTAATTTTTACTTATAATCTGATATGATCCCAAGAGCTTTAGCTCGAGGGTCTTATCTTTGATTATAAGTAAAAATTACATTGAGTGAAAATTTTCTTGGAAAATCGAGTTTCGAGTGAAAAACGAAGGTATGAAGATAAGAAACCGCCTCTAGAGGTGTATTTTATTGGATAATTTACTGAACATAAAAATGAAGGCCGTCTGATAAAGGTAAATATACAAGTTAGAGGTGTTACTAATTTTTTATTTAAGTAAAAAAGCTACAAGCGTCTTTTCGAAAGCGTCTTTTCGAGCTAGCGGTAGTCTTATCGGGTAAGACGACCGTTACCAAGGTGGTTGCTATGAAAATGAGCGTTTTGATTGGTTCAATAAAAGTGAGGTGAATTATCAACAGTAATACACCGATAGAGGAGGCGTCTTATCGGTAATACCGATGTTTTTAACAAGAAATCGATTTTCTGACAAATTTTTACGAAATGTAATTTTTACTTATAATCTGATATGATCCCGAGAGCTTTAGCTCGAGGGTCTTATCTTTGATTATAAGTAAAAATTACATTGAGTGAAAATTTTCTTGGAAAATCGATTTTTAAATGAAAAACGAAGGTATGAAGATAAGAAACCGCCTCTAGAGGTGTATTTTATTGGATAATTTACTGAACATAAAAATGAAGGCCGTCTGATAAAGGTAAATATACAAGTTAGAGGTGTTACTAATTTTTTATTTAAGTAAAAAAGCTACAAGCGTCTTTTCGAAAGCGTCTTTACGAGCTAGCGGTAGTCTTATCGGGTAAGACGACCGTTACCAAGGTGGTTGCTATGAAAATGAGCGTTATGATTGGTTCAATAAAAGTGAGGTGAATTATCAACAGTAATATACCGATAGAGGAGGCGTCTTATCGGTAATACCGATGTTTTTAACAAGAAATCGATTTTCTGACAAATTTTTACGAAATGTAATTTTTACTTATAATCTGATATGGTCCCGAGAGCTTTAGCTCGAGGGTCTTATCTTTGATTATAAGTAAAAATTACATTGGGTGAAAATTTTCTTGGAAAATCGAGTTTCGAGTGAAAAACGAAGGTATGAAGATAAGAAACCGCCTCTAGAGGTGTATTTTATTGGATAATTTACTGAACATAAAAATGAAGGCCGTCTGATAAAGGTAAATATACAAGTTAGAGGTGTTACTAATTTTTTATTTAAGTAAAAAAGCTACAAGCGTCTTTTCGAAAGCGTCTTTTCGAGCTAGCGGTAGTCTTATCGGGTAAGACGACCGTTACCAAGGTGGTTGCTATGAAAATGAGCGTTTTGATTGGTTCAATAAAAGTGAGGTGAATTATCATCTTAGTTCATCAGTTGTTTGATGTGTGTCAAGCTGTGCGTTAAAGGTATTTTCGTGTGTGTTATCGAGCATCCAAAATATGTCAGATGTCAGGTCTGTGTGAAACTTCAGATAATATTGCTTCCGGAAGTTATGGTGTAACGAAGAAAAAAAATTTATCACTTGATGCCAAAAACATCATAAGGAACGTTTACTGTAGCCTTTTAGAAAAAGGGTATGGCCAAAGTGCAAGTTTTAGTGAAACGAGTATTTTGACCAAAGTTGCATTAACGACAGTAAAAGATATAGTCACCAAACCCATCCAGCCAAGGAAAAAACGGTGTGACAGCGGAAAATTGAGAAGCATCGAAGAAGCTGATAAAGACTTGAATTCGGAGGAAAATTTATGACACGTACAGGGTCTTCCAACGAGGACTGAACAGGGGCTCATTTTTGAGCTTCCTTGTATTTAAAGAAAAATCCAAAATAGCCAATCGATGTACTTTTTCCTGCAGAATTCAAAAATGAAACCAAAAATTTATTTGAACCAGAAGCAAAAGAGTTACGCTATGGATAAGGTGTTTTTTAAATGGAACATAGCTTTTTTTATACGATTTTTGGAACGAGTGATTTTTTTTTGTTCGTTCTGATTAAAATATTTAATATTGTGACAGCTATTTTTATTAAATTTTAATGTTTTATCCAGTATAATTTAACTTTAACCTGTTTGAAACATACACTAGGTAATAAAGGTATAATCACCTTTGAATCCTTCAAAGTCAAAAAATTTGACAAATTTACTATAATATTGCCGAAATGAAATATTCATTAGATGAGAGATTGCAGATTGTTATCTTGTTCTACAAATGCCCAAGAAAATGCAAGAGAAGCAAGGAGAAGATTTATTGCAAATTTTCACAGAAATATATCCGTCAATACTATTCTAAGGATAAAGAACCTATTTGAGGAAAATAAAACATTACAGGACAGAAAAAGAAATCCAACTCTATACTAACTTAAAAAAAAAACATTAATAATTTAATTGTTCAATGTGACCTCCGTTGTTCTCGAAACATGTGCGATAACCTCTTTGTAGCGTTTCCAAACTTGCTGTTATACTGTGATTTTCCTGGTTAAGGCGATTTATTTCATTCACAAGTTTCTGCATGATCTCTTCAATATCGTCGTTTCGCTGCTTGTATACCACGTTCTTTAAGTGGCCCCAAAGAAATGTGTCTAATATTGACAAATCGGGACTATTGGGTGGCCAAGCATAGGTTCCATTTCTACCAATCCATTCTTCATGGCGTCCGTTTAAATATTGAGTAACCTCACGCACGGCATGCGGAGGGGCCCCATCATGTTGCCAAATTAAATTTTGATATTCTTCCAATGGTAAATCTTCCAAAAAGTTCTCAATTTCGTTTTCTAAGAACTCGTAGTATCTCTGTCCATTTAAAGTCCCGTTAAAAAATATTGCTCCCAAAATTCTATTATTTTTTATGCCACACCAAACATGGATTGAAGTCCTTCCTTGAAATTTAATTGTCTGAAATTTTCTTGGATTTCCAACGGCCCAGTGATGATTATTATGTCTATTGAAAACCCCCGATGTTGTGAATGTGGCTTCGTCAGTCCATAAGATATTTCTGAATAAATTAGGGTCTTCGTTTTCTTTCCGAATCACAATTTGGGAATCAAATTGGAAGCGAAGTTCTTTTTGTGCCGGTGTTAGATGTTGAAGTGGAAGGATATGATAAGACATAAATTTATGATTTCTTAAAGTCCTGTGAACAGTTCCTTGGATAACTCTTCTGCGTCTTACACCGCCGCCGTATTGAACGTCCCGAACTGCGTCCGAAATTGATTTGGTTGGATTCAGTCGAAAATAATTCACAATGGCACGGTCTCGATTTCTATTCCTTTCTGGATTTCTTTCTATGTCATGTAATGTTTTATTTTCCTCAAATAGGTTCTTTATCCTTAGAATAGTATTGACGGATATATTTCTGTGAAAATTTGCAATAAATCTTCTCCTTGCTTCTCTTGCATTTTCTTGGCATTTGTAGAACAAGATAACAATCTGCAATCTCTCATCTAATGAATATTTCATTTCGGCAATATTATAGTAAATTTGTCAAATTTTTTGACTTTGAAGGGTTCAAAGGTGATTATACCTCTATTACCTAGTGTATGTTTCAAACAGGTTAAAGTTAAATTATACTGGACAAAACATTAAAATTTAATAAAAACAGCTGTCACAATATTAAATATTTTAATCAGAACGGACAAAAAAAAATCACTCGTTCCAAAAATCGTATAAAAAAAGCTATGTTCCATTTAAAAAACACCTTATCCATAGCGTAACTCTTTTGTTTCTGGTTCAAATAAATTTTTGGTTTCATTTTTGAATTCTGCAGGGAAAAGTACATCGATTGGCTATTTTGGATTTTTCCTCAAATACAAGGAAGCTCAAAAATGAGCCCCTGTTCAGTCCTCGTTGGAAGACCCTGTACAGTAAACAAATAGTCCCAACAATAGATACGCTAAAAAAGGTACTTACAGCAGACGAAACCGACATTTCATGTGGCAGAACAAGCCTTTGGAAAATAGTAAAAGCAATGGGTTTTTGAATATAGTACCATTGACAAACGACAAGTACTAATGGAATCGCAGCGTTTACAAGTAGTATGGCGTAGAGATTATTTGAATCTTATCAGACAATATAGGGAAGGAAATCGTTCAATTATATACTTGGACGAAACTTGGTTTGATACGCACGACACTCCTAAAAAAGGTTGAAGCGATTCAACAATCAAATGTCAAACTAAAGCTCCCTCAAGCAAAGGACAAATAATTACGATATTACATGCAGGTTCAGAAAATGGATTTATTCCGAACGCTCTATTATTATCTGTGAAGAAAATTGCCAATTCATCTTTGGATTACCATCAAGACACGAATGCTACATTGTTTGAAGATTGGTTTCAGAATCGTCTGCTTCCGAATGTGCCCAAAAATAGTGTTATTGTGATGGACAACGCTAGTTACCACAGTCGCCAACTAAGTAAAGTGCGAATTCAAATAATAGAAAAGTGAAAATTCAAAACTATATGTATGATAGAAAATAATATATATTTCGAGGAAACCTATACCAAAAAGGACCTTTTAAATGTTTTAAAAACATTCAATATTGAAAAAGAATATATCTCTGACAATCTCGCAAGTGCTAATGGTCACACAGTTTTACGCCTCCCTCCGTATTACTGTATTTTAAACCCAATAGAACATATATGGAGCCATAGCCAAGACGATGATTAGAAGAGAAAACACATCCCTTACACTAAGTAGTTCTGTTATAGAATTAATTAAAAAATATGTAAATAATATCCCAGTAGAAAGTTGGAAAAATTCTGTAAGACACTTGATCCAAGTCGAAGATTCCTATAACATAAGTAATAGTAACTTAAGGCCCTTAATAATTAGTTTAGGCATAGATGAAGACGATAGTGAGAGTGAAACAGAGCTAAATATAGACTAGGTTAAGTTAAATATTGTATTATTATAATATTGTAGAATAGTATTTTTGTATAAATATTAATAGCTATTTAATTACATGATTAAAATAAAGATACTTACCTATTATTTTATATTTGTTGTTTTGTTGAAAATAGCTAACCTAAACTATTGAAATTACTAGGTAATCAGGACCTGTACCCTTTAAAAAAGTCCGGTGGCTACACAATAGATATTTGTCAGACAAGTTATTTATGGTTGGAATTACGACTGAGGGTTGTCATTTAAATTTTATTGCAGTCGAGAAGTCAACGAATTATTGTGGAATGGATCATACTAGAGTTGTTTTATATTATTAAACACAAGTAATTCAAATAATATTTATAAATTGTTTTGATTAAAAAAGAATGTTATGAACAAGCATTTACCAAAAAAAAATGTCCATAAAATTACCCACAAAGACAAGATGGGGGGGGGGGGTTACTCTACCTATGACTGTGCATTTAATTTTAAGAAACAAGGGAACTTTGCAGTATTACTAGATCATCAGGGTGTCAACCAAATCATTCAAAAATTTATTTTAAACGATAACTTTTGGAAAAACCTACAACATTTTAAACATATCCTGCTTCCTATAGCACAATCAATAAATCTGATAGAGTCAGATAAATCTCTATTATCAGAAGTGCCCTTTGTCTTTAAGTATATTAAAGGTGCAATAATGAATGACCCGGCAGAAAATTGCCCGATTAGAGGGAATCTTTGAGAAAACTTGTTGAAATATGCAGAAGAGCGCCTCGAATTATTGTAAACCCTTTTTTATGCGGCAAGTCTTCTTGACTCCCGTTTTAAAAGGAAACACTTGTCTCTTGCTTAATGCGAAAGAGTTATAAATCGTTATTAAACTATAAAACCCAGTGGTCTCCGCCGTATTCCATAGGCGTAGTCCAATTATTACTTCATATAACATTCGGAGCAAAAATAGTTGAAATATGTTCGAATATGACTGGAGTCGGACAGTCAACAATATACCGACTAGTGCACGAGGATAAACGCGGCCCCATCAGAACATCAAAGTGAAGGACAAAAAGAAAAGAAACTGTAATAAATGAGGATGAAAAGACTGCCATCAGAAGAATCATACACTCGTTTTACTTAAAAAAAGAAATACCTACCTTGGACAAAATAATGTCTGATACGAAAAAGGATGATTTTATTCCACCCATGGGCACGAGAAAACTATAGAAAACTCTGAAGGAAATTAATTTTTGTTTTGAAAAAATTCAAAACAGAAAATCACTTTTATTAGAGAATGACGAAATCATCTGCTAGCGACGACAATGTTTGACGACAGTTTCGAAGGGAAACAAGAATATCTATTATATGGACGAAACTTGGTTTAATGAAGGATATACCGCTGGTAAAATATCGCAGGACAAACATATAAAAAGCGCAAGGCAAGCTTTCATGGAAGGATGGTCCACTGGAACAAAAGCACCCTCGGGAAAAGGTAAAATATTAATAATTATTCACATTGGTAGAATTGGTTGTAAAAAAGAGAAGGTTTATAGTAAATGTACTACTTACCAGCTAAAGTAATGTAAAGGTAACTAAAGAAAGGAATGATGGACATGCAACAAACAATTGCTTATAACAAGTGTTCGAAATGGCAACCATCCGACTCTAAACACAAACGTATCCTTTTTTGAAACCTTCAGCAACATTTGACAACATCGCTGGGTTTATGTTTCGGAAAGCTTCTCTAGTGCGCTCCTTCATATTATCCGGTGTACTTGAAGCTGTGTTATAAACGATTCCTTTTATAGATATCTTCATAAAAAGAAATCGGTTGAAGTCAAGTCAGGTGATCTTGTGGGCCAATTCAGAGGTCCATTTCTTCCAATCCATCGATTCTGAAATTGGACGTTCAAAAGTTCACGGACCCTAGGATAGAAATGTGCGGATGTTCTATCCATTTGAAGCCGCATTGTTTCTCTTATGGCTATGGGAACGTCTTGTAATAATACTGACAATTCATTTATCAAAAAATCTAAAAACATTACTCCATTTAAATGGTTTTTGGAAAAGTAAGGACCGAATAAATATCGACCGATTATTCCTGTGTTAGAATGAGAATAGTAATGAAAATTATGCCTATTAACGGATTCATTGTTGTGAAACGTGCACTCGGCATTAAATAAAACAAAATTTAAAAAGTTTTCATTTTCTGCCACTTTGTCTAAGATCCACATACAAAATTCGACTCGTTTTTCAAAATCGTTTTCAGAAAGTTCTTGCTGACGCTGAACTTTATGAGGATGATAACTATGTTTCTGAAGAATCCTTGAGACGCTTGATTGGCTGCTGTTGATATTTTACGCAATTTGGGTTTGCCCTATATGGGGATTTTCGATTACGGGCCCAATTACAACAAATTCCGCTTCTTTTTTTTCTGGCACAGGTTTCCTTTTAGAGTTTTTTATACAGTGTGCCTAAATTGAGTCAACAACCTTTCCAAACGACTTTATCTGGATGATTTCTGTTATAAAATCTTTAAGCGTAAACTCGTGAAGCCACTAAGCAGTTTCGCAGACATTCTCCAAGAACAAAAATCATATCAATTCGTTGTTCTTTTGGATAAATTATCATTTTTAAATACAGAATAAAGAAAAAAACAGAAACTACCACTATTACAACTAAATGACGATTTGTAACGAAACACTTTTAGAAATAACTGACAAATACAAATTATATTTATGTGACTTGTCCGAATGCCATAGGTGACTTGAGTAATAATAAATTGGTTAAAATCAGTCTGCATTATGAATATTTGCATTTCTCATGAAACGTAAGCAATTAGCTATGGGAAAGTTTAATACTTTTCGACAGACAATTAAATTCTACATCTACTGCTGACATTAAATTCAGGGTGTTACATTTAAATTAAACAAGTTATTATCATTTCAAACTTGTAATTGTTTTGTCGTACTGTTTGTTCACCTTGTATAAGTTAATAAATTTTTTATAAGTGCGACATAAAACCTAATCAGTTAGTAGACTCCAGTGCAAATTTGGTTTGAGAAAAAAAAATTCATATTGAGAATTAAATTATTAAAATGGTTACTACCTTTTTACAAAGTGTCCCAAGATGTACGCACATTTTAAATATCGTGGCATTTTCGTTTTTGTCATAGTAGGCTTCTGAAAATTTGATAGCTGTCATGTAATTTATTGCAAATAATAGCCATGGAACGCTACATGGTAGAATAGCGCGTTGTCATCGTGAAAACGTATTATAAATGTGGAGAATGTTATGCGGAAACAGTTCGTAGAGTGCGAGCGGTTTTTGGAAGAAATAAGGTTTGTTCCAACCAACTAATTTGGTATCGTCCCCGAACGGTTATTGGGATCACTCGTACCGATGTTGTGCGCAGGCGTGGATATTTTACAGTTCCGTGATGGTGCAAAATATAGACGGGTTGGAACGATTTTGTGTACCGATTTAGGTATCGAGTTAAATAATTATAACGTGAACATAACCTCACTATCTCCTTCGTCATTCATAGTAAAAATAAACCAAAGTCAAATTAAGGCAGTATAAAACAGAAAAATACACAGTCGAACTAAAAATCTCACGAACAAAAACCACCAATAAACAAATGGAAATGTCACTAATGTCAGCCCCAGCTTACTAAAACCTTCCTGCGCAGGTCATCCCAAACGATTCTATTGTATGGCCAGGGATCGAAAGGACGGTTCAAGAACCAGTTCTAGAACGGTAACAAGGTTGGTTGGAACACTTAAAGAATCGTTCTATGGATCGTCAATTCACAGTTGGAACGCATTTTATTTAATACGCATGCGCAGGACCGTTCAAGAACGGTTTTTGCTGCGGTTGGAACAAACCTATAATGCACCAAAATATACGACAGTGCAAAGATTGATAAAAAAATTTGAGTAAAATGGTTCAGTTGAAACATAAAATCAACAGGGCGGCCGCGTACTGCTCGATCTATTGAAAATACTGCAGCAGTGTCGGAAAGTGTTGGTGAGAATCCAGGCACGTCGATTCGCCGTCGGTCACAGCCAGTGAACATTATCAAAAACAGTATGCAGCGAATTCTTACAAAATATTTGCATTTGCATACCTATAAAATCCAATTGACCCAAGAATTGAATCCAGCAGATCATGGGTTGCGCCGTGAATTTGTTAATAATTGGTTTCTGGAAAATGAGGCAAATGACGGAGATTTTTCGAAGAAAATCCTGTTTAGTGATGAGGCACATTTTCAATTAAATGGATACGTCAATAAGCTGAATTGTCAAATTTGCGGGAAAAAGAATCCTCGTGTTATTCACGAAAAACTAATGCATTCTCTACGAGTCACCGTTTGGTGCGGTTTTTGGTTCGGCGGAATAATTGGGCCATACTTCTTTGAAGACGAAGCTGGAACTGCACTAACAGTGAATAGCTAACGTTATCCTGCAATGTTAAAAGAGTTTCTGTGATCTGAATTAGACCGAACTAATGTGGAAAACTTATGATTTCAATAGGACGGAGCGACCTGTTACAGTTCGCGTGAAACAATGGACTCGTTACGACTAAAATTTCCTGGTCGTGTCATATCTCGCAAGGGTGATCAGAATTGGCCACCACCATCCTGCGATATAACACCGTGCGACTTCTTTCTCTGGGGTTTTCTTAAATCTCGTGTTTATGCCAATAAAATAGCCGGAATTCCTGACTTAAAGAACAAAATTCGACACGTCATTGATAAAATTCGTCCACAAATATGTGAAAATATTATGAATTATTTTGTCAAAAGGGCAAGGGCCTGCCAGCAAAGCCGCGGTGGACATTTGTTGGATATTGTGTTTCACACTTAATCGTGATATGTATTATTTCTAAACCCAGTAAAGTTTTGACATATTTCAAGGAATAAATGTATTTTGTTAACAAACAAAAATGTGCGTTCATTTTGGGACACCCTATACAATAATCTGCGATGAAACTAATTTTTATTTTGATCGTAGAAACCGACAATAAAATAACATAAAGAACATTCCATTAAAAAAAAAATACAAGTTTGATGTTGAAGTTAAATAAACTACATATTCAAAGTGCTTACGGGGCCAATACCTGTATCGTTCACCCTTGTCATCTGTTTTTAAATCCAATTTCTTTGTAAATACTCGTCTCTATTTGACAGCGCAGCTTATAGAACACAGTATTTATCATACATGTTTACACATAAAAATCCTTAAAAAGATAAAGATAAATGTCACATACATTTTTTAAATGTGTGAGCAAAGATTTCTTCATAATAACTTATGTAGAAGCAATTAAAGATCATAAAATGCCACTAAATACGCAGGCTGCCTCATAAATACCGCATACCAATGACAACGCGATCTTAAGAACTCCAAATTGGAAATAAATAAATCAATTACCGATGCTAATTAATTTGGTTTTTCTTACGTATTAAGAAACTCGCACAATGATTGTTAAAATTAATATTTATACTGCGTTTTATGTTACTGAGGAGGCATTGGCGCAGCATTGGGATCGACAAAAATAAATACAAAAAAATAGATCCACGAACTGATCAAATGTTTTTCTATCTTGCTTCGTTTTTAAGAAAAAACATAAAAGTCACTTTGTTGCAACCAATAAAAAATTTTGTGTTTTATAAATAATTAAGAACTGTTTCTGTTGTTGCCCATGGACATGGAATAAAATGATTTTTAATTATTAATTAAGCAATTAAAATCGAACGAAATTCATCTTTTGCATTTTTTCGCTTAGATTAACTGTTCTGGATAAAACAAATAACGTTAGTTATTACTGCAGTGTCTCGAAAGTAACAAAAAAGTAAAAGTGCCATAGAAGGAAAAACAATAATTGTTCAAACAAATTTGACTTTGGCATAACTGACATAACTTTAAACAGTGCATACGTAATTATTTGATCCTAATTAGTTGAAGCGTTTTTTAAGACTTTTAAGCTATAAAATTCGTAACTGATATCACAAGATGGTTCAGTTTACAAGCTGAGAAATGGCCGATATGCATTTTGTCTATGGAATGGCCCAAGGCAGTTCCAGAGCGGCTAGACGCATTTTTCAAGAGAGATATCCTCATCGCATTGTACCAAATAGACAAATATTCGTAAGAATACATGAAAGGCTGTGCGATTCAGGCACCTGTCAAAGGTGGCCTGCTCTTATTGGGAGACCTACAACAGTAGGAACAGTGGATATGGAGAAAGCAGTTTTACAAGAAGTCGAGCGTAGCCCCGATACAAGTACACGCAAAGTTGCACAATAATTAGACATTTCTTACTTTACTGTATATGGCAGATTTTAAGGGAATATCAACTGTATCCTTACCACACACAGTGTGTTCAAGCGTTATTACCTGCGGATTTTCCCAAGCGAATTGTTTATTGTACTTGACTTTTGCAACAACAGGTAGCATCTCCGACATTTCTGTCCCATATTATGTTTACCGATGAAGCGTAGAATAGTTGTATTATACATTATTAACAACAGTTTCCCGTGAATGTTTGGGTTGGTATTGTGATTGATTATCTCATTGGGCCTCATTTTTTACCATCGAGATTAAATGGTCAGTGTTGTCATTTTTGGAATTTGTGCTACCTGAACTATTAGAAAATGTCCCACTGCCAGTCAGAGGTGCAATGTGACTTATAAACGATGGGGCCCCACCTGACTTTAGCATAGTAGCACGTCAATTTCTGGATGAAACTTATGGAAAAAAGTGGATCGGTCGCGCAGGTCCACAATCAAGGCCACATGGGTTACCGGATTTAAATCCCTTAGATTTTTTCCTTTGGGGAGATTTAAAGCGCCTCATTTATAAAACTCCAGTGGACACTGAAGAATAATTAATCCTTGGATACGGGTTTCATATAATCAGATAAGACATACGCCGGGAATATTTTAACGTGTTCGGCAATCGATATTAAGACGAGGTAATACTTGCATTAAAGTTGAAGAAGGACATTTTCAGTAACTATTTTAAGTTTTGTTTTACTAATTGATTACTAAAAAAAATAGCGTACCATTTGTTTGAGTGTGGTTTTAATAACGCGTTTTTCTTGTTTGTTTGTTTTTTTAATTTCCGGCGTCACCACTGTGCACGCCACTGGCAAAATGAGACAAACAATTTTTAGCTTAAAAGATTCATTTGTATTCATTAGAAACTGTCACCAAGTTTTAACCTCTAATTAGTTTGCGCTTTTTTGTTACTTAGGATTTTTCTCTAACTATTTCAACACCCTGTAAAAAACAATATTTTTATTATGTTGTCCCAGGGACATGTAATTATAGCTATTTATGCCATCAGTTACGAAATGCCTAATTTTGTGTAACGCGTGAGATTTTTGCGGAACGAACGAAGTGAGTTTCGCAAAAACTCACAAGTTACACAAAATTTCATTTCGTAACGTATTGCATACAAGATTTTTTCTAATTTTAAAGAAAGTAATAAAAAAATAAAATTTAATGTAATTGATAAAAATTTGGAAAACATAAATTTAGTTTTTCTAATTTTGACATATAACTGATGGCATAAATACCTATTGTTGCTGTTACTTCATGTTAGTTGTCAGTTTGACATTTTGTAAAAAAGTCTAGACGGAAGGTTTTTATCGAGATTGATATATTTTTAGTTTTATTTTTAAAAAATGAGTCATTCAAGTTCTGAAGAGCTACCAAGCGATATTGAAGAGGCAGCAGGTAATGCTCTATTATCAGTAATTCCCAAAAAGTCAAAGGCAGTTTATGATTTGGCATACGAAAAATTTGTTACGTGGTGTGATGAGAAGAAAATTAAACATGTTAATGAGAAAGTTTTGCTTGCATATTTTGAGGGTAAGAAAGATCTAAAAGTTTCCACATTATGGACACTTTACTCAATGTTAAGGTCTGAACTAAATCTGAAAAGGAATATTGATATTAAAAAATATACAAATTTGGTAGCATATATTAAAAGGGAAGCGGACGGGTACAGTGCTAAAAAGTCAAAAGTTTTTATTAAAAAAGATTTTGCCAAATTTTTATTGGAAGCTGATGACAAAGAATACTTAATGGCTAAGGTTGCAATGATAATTGGAATGGCAGGAGCATGCAGAAAAGCAGAATTAACATTTCTTCCAGTTGAAAATGTTATAGACGAAGGAAGCCATTTTCGTGTTGATATCCCACCTTCAAAAACAAAAGTTATACGGCAGTGTGCAATTACCACTGGAGACATTGAAAATACGAATCTTGTTGAAATATTAAGAAAATAAATTAAGTTGCGTCCCCAGATTCTTAAACACAACAGATTTTTTGTAAAATATGCGAATGGAAAATGTACCAGAAATCCTCTGGGAATTAACACATTTAGCAGTCTGCCAAAAGTTATTGCACAATTTCTTGGTCTTTCAAATCCTGTTCTATATACTGGCCACTGCTTCAGAAGAAGCTCTGCCACTTTCCTAGCAGACAGTGGCGCTGATCTTTTAAAATTAAAGAGGCACGGAGGTTGGAAATCTAGCTCTGTTGCGGAGGGATATGTTGAAAATTCCATGAATAATAAAAAACTTATAGCGCAAGAAATATTTGGTGAAACATCTAATGCAATGTGCGTCGCTTCCCAAATAACAGCAAGTTCGAGCAATGAAAAAATATGTCGTCGGGAATTAATTTGAATAATTGCAATAATTGTGTTATCAATATTTATAATAATTAATTAATTTATAATTTATGTTTTTATCTTGTATTATAACAGTTTAATAAATAGAATAATTCTTTTTGTCACTAATTTTAAAATACATTTTTCGTCACCAATTGCATAAAATTTTACTTTGTGCAACTAGTTACAAAAAGTAAGACATTTCATAATGTCAATCAGTTTCTAAAAGTGTCACTTTATATGTCAAAATTAGCAAAAGTGATTTTTATGTTTTTTTCTCAAAAACGAAGCAAGATAGGAAAAAAATGCTAAAAATCAAAAAGTTGTATTCATTGTTGTCTAATGCGAGAAAAATCACAAAAATTGCAAAAAAATCAGTAGCGCGCATTTTTTCGCAATTTCTTAGTTAAGGTGCATTCCGGGACGCCACTGGACTTACAAATTTTAATCTAGTTAGGGCTAAATTAGTCTCTTACTATCCTAAATAGCACTTTCAAATTTCAACGAAATCGACTAAAGGATTACGAAAAAAACGATTTTTTTTTTAAGTTTAACACCCTGTCTCTTGAAAACGAAGCATTACCGGACCTATGTTTATATGAACTTTTCGTCTAGAAATTTGTTCTGTAAGTATTAGAATGTCAGAAACTTTTATTAACGAAGTGACCGATTCCGCCCATCACTTGATTAATAAAAATATGTGAAGAAATTGAACTTTCTAATATTTGCTAGAATAAATTTGGCTCATCACTTTGTTAATAAAAGTTTGTGAGGATATTTCACCTTTTAATAGTTGGTAGAATGTATAGTACCTTACACGGGTTTTATGGAAAATCGGTCTGAGATGGCCAACTTCTAGCCTACCTTGTCGAATTCCTGGAGAGCGCGCGCGTACTTTTGTGTATACAGATTTCTCTAAAACACTCTGCAATCATGTATGGTTATTGCATGAATTATCTCAAAATGGCGTTTATTCATAGGACACGGCAAGTTCGAATTAATGTTGTAATTTCTCATATATTTGAGGTTACATTAAAAGTACCGCAGGGTGCACATCTTGCTTCACTTCACTTCAACACTTTTATTAATGATATCACTTGTTTTATTAATTCGAAGTTTAAAATCTCTCAATAGCGGCCAACCTCGGGAATCCAAATGTTGGTCGGTTAAAAGAGAAAAATTAAAACAATTGGTCTGCATTTTACAGTGTCTGTTTATTAATAAGTATCTCCGTATATGTAAATAATTTTAGATATCTTCGTTTAAATTTATCAAAACTAAAATTAAATGAGATGAAGCCAATTTACCAATATGTATATACTATACAATGTACAACATATATACTATACAATGTACTGTATGTTTGCTTTGGAATTCTTAGCAATAGCAATTTTATTGAGAAATTAATCAAATAGGGCCACTTTCCGTCCTCCTGGAAGCATGCAAAAGTCGTTCTAATATATAAAAAAGGTGAGGATCCTACGGCGCCAGCTAGCTACAGGCCGATCAGCCTGCTGTCGAGTCTTGGGAAAATCACAGAAAAACTAATTTTGAATAGACTTAATGACTTTGTGTTTATGCGTAACGTTCTGCCTGTCGAACAGTTTGGGTTTCGGCCTGAACATTGCACAGTCAGGCAGACGACGCGACTAGCTTCAAATATAATAAAAGGCTTTAACAGGAGAGAGCACACGGGAGCGATTTTCTTTGACGTAAGCAAAGCATTCGACAAGGTCTGGCATGATGGCCTCTTGTTGAAGTTGATAAGACTTGGAGCTCCGAACTACTTAATCAAGGTGGTAGCTTCTTTTTTGGAGAATAGAAGTTTTGCTGCACTTTCTTTGAATAAACACATCAGGGCGGGAGTACCGCAAGGTTCACCTCTCTCTCCGATGCTGTATAACATTTATACTCATGACATTCCGCGCGATAGATTTACGCAGCTCTATCTTTTCGCTGACGATACCGCAATTACTTCAACTACCAAACAGCCGCGACTTGTCGTCAGCCGGATGCAGCGCCACATAATCAAGCTAGAGAAATGGCTGTCGGATTGGAAGATTCGCTTGAATCCCTCTAAGACGAAGGCTATTTATTTTTCGAAAAGCAATGTTAGTAGGCCTGAGACAAGGCTTCGGGTCAACGGAGTCCAGGTGAACTGGTGCCAGGAGGTAAAATACCTGGGACTTATATTTGATCAACGACTGAACTGGGGGCGCAATTCAATTAATAGAGTGAAGCTAGCATTGCATCAATTACGCTCTATCTATCCCCTGCTTCACAGGCGGAGTAGACTTGCTAATAGGACTAAGGTCAACCTCTACAAGGTGTTAGTCAGGCCGGTTCTCACTTATGGTGCACCTTCATGGTGCAACATAAGCAGAACGGAGCTTAATAAGTTCCAGGTAATACAAAACAGGGCACTAAAAATTATTGCGGATGTTCCCAGGTACACGATGAATCGCATACTTCATCAAGACTTTCGTATGCAGACAATAAATGAATTTTTCACAAAAATTATTACAGACTATTACAGACGTACGGACGTATCGACAAACCCATTAATCACGGACTCCCACACGAGATCTAGACCAAACAGTACGTACAAACTACCGAAAGACTGGCTCCCTGTTGGTCCAATCCCATAGTAGAGAAGCACTAATAGTAGTGAGGCACTATCAATCAACCACCAATGACCCAATCAATTCACAATCAATGGAATAGGCGCCAAAATTTTGCAGTATAAAACTTTTTAAATCAAACAAGCAGAAATACGAATAATCAAGGCAAAAGTCAATTTCAAAATTTCTACAAGTGATAAAACCTAAACAGTTTGCGAAGATTCAATTGAAGTCGCAGGAGAATTCCTAACTTAAAAAAAAAACAGAGATCCCAAGTATTGAGAAATATTTGTCTAAAACAAGGCTTCTAAGTCTCTCCAACTTGCGAAGGCTTCAGAGAGGCTTGATATTTTTAACATGGGATCAAGTTCAGGTTCGTTTCTCTTTGTCTCAGAGTTGGGATTAGTTTCATCCGTTTCTTCGATCTCTTCAATACAGAATCACAAGTTCACCAATGTATCCTTAATGTTAGTTGTGCGAGCGGAATATTATCTTCTTCTTCGAAGTCATCGATATTGATATCAGCTGATTCGCCACATATTTTCTTAGTAAGGTAGCTTCTGTAGAGCATTTTAAAATTCTGAATAGTGCCTTGGTCCAAAGGTTGGCAATGTGAGGTAGTATTGGGTGGAAGAAAAAAGTTGTAAAAAGGTGTAACTTTGAGATAAGCCGTTGCATTATCCAGAAACAATGCCACTATTCTATTCTGTTTCTTCATCTTGATATAAAATCTGTGAAGTCATGATGTCTGCTGTCATCCACGCTTTTTTGTTCGAGAGTCATTGAAGAGGTAACTTTTCAATATGTGCGCTCTTAAAACATCGAAGATTTTTGCTTTTGCCTATTATAAGTGGTTCTTCCATCTCACCTTCCATATTTGCATGAAACAGAATTGTGAATCGTTGTTTTGCTGTTTTTTTTTTCAGAACACTAGTCATCGTTCAATGCATATGTTTTTGTTGGCGATGAACGATAGTAGAGACCTGTCTCATCTGCATTTAATACGTCCCTTGGGGCTTAATCCTTTAAAATGGTCAATAGCCTTTCTTTTCAAGCAGTTACGTCTTCGATATTAATATCGGCTGATTCGCCACATATTTTCTTGAATCGTGCCGACAACGGAACCTTTCTAACCATCCATTTGATGCCTGGAAGTTATCTAGTCCTAGACATTGAGCAGATTCGAAGGCTTTTGCTTGAATTATGGGCCCGGATATTGGTAAGTGCTTGTTTCGCGCCTTCCAAAACCAGTTAAAACAACTTGGTCTACAGCCAGTCCTTCGGTTTTAGGAAATTTTCTTTTCTTGTTCACTGTTGCCACCTTCTTGAAACAAATTTCTAACTTCTGCTTTATTTTGAAGCAATATAGTCACTTGGGTCTTACTTACTTTCAATTTTTCAGCCAATTTTCTGGTACTTAAAACAGTTTTTTCACTTTCCTCGAGTTATGGTGAAGGTATTTTCATCATTAATATTTTTAATTAATAATAATAGTTAATTAAAGTTTTCTCTTTTGTTCACCGGTGTCACATGTATTTCATAAGAATTGTCGGATCGGGATTTACTGCCCCTAATGTTTACTAGAAATTCCAATGATGAGTGCCCGCAGTCGTTTAACAGATGGGTCGGTAAAGAGGACTATAAAATAATGGGATTTCCATTTTTAAATATGGGGAATTCATAACCGGTAGTTTAACCCAGGTGATCCCTTTATAGAGGCGGTTGCAAACAGGGTATTATACTAATTATCTAATGACTTCTGTTGAGAATAAGAAACGGTAGACACTTAGACCTATTGCAGCGGGATCTAAAGAGTTTTATAGAATGGTGAACGATAAACAGATTGCATCTCAATATATCGAAATGTAAACACATTAGATTCAGTAGACTTAAGGACTATTTTATTGATAATGTTAATGTTGATAGGGCCATTTAATCAGGGATCCGAGAATATTCTTTAAATTCATAGTAAATTGACATATTATGTATACTACATATAAGTAATCTGCAATAAGGCATTGAGATTACTGGGTTTCGTAAAGCGTAACACCTCAAAATGAAACAGTATTATTGCTATACACTATACACACACTTTATGTATAACTGATACAATCACAACTTGAAAACCGTATAATTAATATTTTCTGCGACAAATTTTTTTACCGAACCATAACAAACTTTTTATTACTATTTTTTTAAATTCGTCATTATAAATTTCACCGAATTTGTAAGAAGGTCAACTATTTCCCATAATTTCTACAACTTCTGATGCTGCGCTACTGAAGCTAAATAAGTACTTATTCCATTAAATTAAGTCTGCAATCCCGTATATCTTGGTAATTGATATCAATTGCCGATAATAGCGTTAACAAAAAGTGACACGATTCGATTTGAAAAAATATTGACAAATTACTCTTGGTTCAAATTTAACCTTATATGCGATTTGTGAATGGTCTTGCTTATTGTATAAGACATAACTCAAAAATATTATAAAGATTGCCTTAAAGATTTTAATCTTATCGGTACAGATAAGTAAGTATGTAAAACTGTAAGTACATTTACAGGCAAAATAATCGATCCGCAAAATATTTGGATGGAGTCTAATCACTGATAATTTTTTCTTTCACTCCGATTTTAATTATTTTTATTTTATATTGTAGGTAAGTTTATCGAAAAACTCACATATGCTTAAGATTTTAAGAAAGTTGAGAATATTTCTATAATAATATACAGGTTTAAGCCAGGACTGAGCTTTGGCTCAAACTTTAAAGCACTCTGTAGAGTGATGAAGATGTCAAGCTTTCTCCTATTTGATGTTGAAGTGGCATCTGTTCTAATTTTGTTGTAAAATTGCAAACTTTTCTTTTTTGGTTTATTACAATATTTTTGTAGGAGAAACAATTTTTTTAAGAAACGATTTAGGTACAAATTCCATTTCATTCCTGTACAAAAAACTAGAGTTGCTATGGAATGTCAATTACGGCGTTATGAAGTTATCAAATTAATTTGTTTTACGCATGGTTACCCCTAAATTTAAAGAATGGATTTGTCTGAGCTGGATGGAGCTGAACATTAAATGTTACAAGGTACAGAGAGTCGTAAATCCGTTTAATGCGTTTGGAGAATAAAGAAGGAGAAGTCAGTGTGGTCGGAAAAGATGCACCAGTGAACAAGACGATAGCTTTATTTCGCTGAATGTTTTGCATGACAGAAGACTTACTTCTGTGGAAGTAAAAAAAGTATTGAGAAGGTAACGCAAGTTTAAGTAAGTGAAACAAATAAACAAATATACAGAGGAGACTTTCTCATATTGGATTGCGCTCATGGTCTGTAATTGCTTCAAACTTGCTCAGACATCAATGTGTTAAACGTCTCAGATTTTTTAGCATGAATGGAGACAAATCTTATTTACCGATGAGCCTACGTTATGTTTGAAATCACCAGATGACAGTGAAAGAATTTACAGAAAAATTATTGATGAACGCTTTGCCCAAAACCAATTTTTGTCTAGGGTAAGCTCTGGCGGAGGATCGATAGTGGCGTGGGGTGGTGTATGTTTCGAAGCACATCGTGATCCGTGGACAGACCTGGTAATGGTTAATGGGGAAGCCATGACAGCGAACAGGTATATATGAAATGATTTAGAGCCACATGTTGTTTTTTCGCGCCATTTATTGGAGAAAATGTTTGCTGATTCAAGATAATGCTCGACTTCATGTTGCGGGAGTTATTATTGAGTGCTTGTCTGAAGATTCGATACAATGATGTATCATTAACGATAAATGTGTTTTGGACCTCCTGTAGGAGCTGGTGTCGGGGGCGTTTGAGGCGGTGCGGGGCACCTATATCATAGTCAGAGGCTTACCTGATGATCGGGTTGGGGTGGGTGGAAGTTGCGGTGAGGATTTTAGTTCCTCTTTCATGTAGATATTGGGTTAGGGGAATGTGTTTGATGTCTCTGTGTAGATCTACGTTACGGATGAACCTTAGGATATTCATGGCTGTTTGGATGTAACGATTTTCGAGGGATTGGGGATGGTTGAGGCTGGATGGGGCTGCGTATCTCCAGGTTGCCGAACTCTATGTGAGGGGGGGGGGCGGGGTGATTGAGTTGATGAGATGGAGTTTGTTTTTGTGGCTTAGGGTGCTGCGTCTATTGAGCAGTGCATATAGTTGGCTGTAGAAGAGCCTGGCTTTGTCGGTGGTGGTCTGGATATGGGGGCGCCAATGGAGGGTTTTGTCGAGGGTGATACCGAGATATTTCACTATGTCGCACCAGGGAACGTTGCGACCATCCAGGCCAGGTTTGGGCTTTATCGGAATTTAGGCAAAGTTTCCAGTTTACACAGTAACTGGGGAATTCGCTGGCTCCTTCTTGCAGCTTGCGCGTGACAATGTGTGGCCGCCGTAATCTTACGACGAAGGCGGTATCATCTGTGAACAAGCTACGGAGCTATAATAGTACTTATACTACCTAGGGGTTAGCAGAACATGACCGAGATGGGGTCATTCTTGTATTGCCGTATGGTCTGAATATAAGCTAATACTAACAAGGGCGTCCAAATATTTCTTATGTTTAAAGAGGAGAGGATTGACTGAAGAAGTAAGGATTCTGGAATATGACAGTCGCTTCTTTGAATTTCCTTTTTCGCCAATGTTCTTCCTTAAGTATAATTTTTGCCTCTGACCATTGTAAGTGGTGGCCGTATGATCTGCTGCATCGGATCTGTTTGTTTCTTCCTTCAGTGTGCGGTTTCGATGTTCTTTGGTCCTTGTTTTAAGAGATCGTAGGGTTTAACCAACATAGGATTGTCCGCCCTCGCAAGGTATTCTATAACCACGATTCTTAATGTCCTCTTGACTTGTAGGCCTTGTTCTCGTCAGGTGACTTCTTTAGGAATCTTTCGAGCTATATACTGTTAGAATGTTGTATTGTTGTCCTAAACTTTTTCGGAGATTCCTTTGACATATGGCACGTTTATGGCGGGCCAACTTCGACGTCATCCTTCTTTCTTTTTGTGAGATTCTGGTTAGTGATATCTTGGTCTACTAGTCTTGTGGGAGAGCCATTTGCATTTAGATCTTTCTTGATGTTGTTGAGTTGTTGTGAAAGAGCTTTCTAGGAGTTGCAGAGAGTGCATGCGTTATCGACAAGTGTCTTTTGTTGGTGCAATTTGAACGATTTGAGGCATAATCATAGTATTTAGCTCCAAAGATTACTTAAGAAGCCACCTGACGAAAGCAAAGTCTACAAGTCTAATAGGCATGGAGAATTGTGTATACCGGGTGTTGCATCGTCGAGCGGGACATAGGAAAGCCCATGTAATTTTAAATGGGGTCAATTATTGGTTTCCCTAATTATTTTAGAGAAAAATTCTATTAAGGTTTATTAAAGAGCACTAAAACCCACATTCAAAAGAATAACTTTAGATATTTTTAATGAGCCCGTTTACGGGTTATCGCCGATTTCTTTTTAACTATTTCTCCTTTTTATAGCCCCGTATTTGCGGGCACCAGTCAAGGTAAAAGATGACTGTCAAATAAAGTTGTCATTTTGAAATGTGTGCTTTATTGTTATAAAAACTCGTACATCGAAAATATTAGCCATGAATTACACTTCTGAAGAAAAAATATTGGTGATTAAAGGTATTATCAAGGAAATAGTTATCAAAATGTGTCAGACATGTTTGCTGCTCTGTATCCGAATAGACCGATTCCTGCAAAATCTACAGTCGAAAGGACTATCAAGAAATTTGAGACAAAAGGCACTGTAATAAATAACTGCAGATGTGAAGAAAGGCAGGAACAAAGAAGAGATGCAAGAAATGATAGGGACTTGCAAGTTTTATTGTGCGTGGAAGAAAATGATGGGAAGATCAGCACAAGGAAACTTGAGGATGACATAGGATTAGATCACACCACAGCGTTACGAGCTTTGAAACGACATAAATATTATTCATACAAATATGAAAAGCACCAAGAGCTAAGAGATAGGGACGAAATACGACGACAGGAGTTTTGTTTTGGTATGATGGAAAGAGCAAACATGGATAGGGAATTTTTAAAAAACATTTGTTTCACTGACGAATGCACATTTACCTTAAACAATGAACCCAATGTTCAAAATTATCGATATTGGAGCAAAGAAAACCAACACAGGTTTGTGGAAACAAGGACGCAATATCCACAAAAAGTTAATGTATGGGCTGGGATTTTCGGAGAAAATATTATCGGGCCATTATTTCTTACACGAAATTTAAATGCAGAATATTTTTTGGAACTACTTGAAGATCATATTTTACCTACTTTACATGATGCCGCCAGGGAAAATCAGGAAGTTTAGTACCAAATGGATGGCTGCCCGGCACATAGTACCCTGGCTGTCCGGGAATATTTAAACCGTGCTTTTAATGGAAATGTTATTGGCTTAAATCATACAGTAAATTGGCCAGCCAGGTCTCCTGATTTATCGCCAAATGATTTCTTTCTCTGGGGCCATTCAAAAATTCAAAGATAAAAAATACCCAAATCTAGACGAGTTAAAAAATGCTATTTCTGCCGAATGCAATAGAATTTCAGTTTACCAACTAGCGAATGTAAGAAGAGAATTTTATGATCGCCTCGGTTATTGTCTAGCAGTCAATGGAGGAATATTTGAACATCTTCTTAAATCCTAAAGTTCTAACAATTTAATAGTACCTACCTATTAATTAGTAAAATATTGAAACATGTAAAATGTCATAATTAAGTTTGTAATTGGATACTTTATTTTAGTTTTATTCAGATTAATTTGTACTCATAAATACAACTTTAATATTTTCGATGTACGAGTTTTTATAACAATAAAGCACACATTTCAAAATGACAACTTTATTTGACAGTCATCTTTTACCTTGACTGGTGCCCGCAAATACGGGGCCATAAAAAGGAGAAATAGTTAAAAAGAAATCGGCGATAACCCGTAAACGGGCTCATCAAAAATATCTAAAGTCATTCTTTTGAATGTGGGTTTTAGTGCTCTTTAATAAACCTAAATAGAATTTTTCTCTAAAATAATTAGGGAAGCCAATAATTGACCCCATTTAAAATTACATGGGATTTCCTATGTCCCGCTCGACGATGCAACACCCGGTATAGTAGAGATGTGTAGCTCATGAGCGAGCTCACGCGAAGAGTTAACTTAGTATACGGAGTCACTGATCTATGGATATCTGTTTTAAGGTTGTGTACTGAAACCATTGAAATAATGTAGTGTGTATGTTCCTATATTTATTATTGTTCTTATTACCATTTGAATAATTTGTGAACCTGGGAAATTTTGTATAAAATCTAGCAACGTTGGTTCACGCATTTCGGCGCTGTATGGTGTGCTCACAAAACCCGCAGCTCCACGGTGAGCCACAACCAATATCGTGAAGTTTGTAAGCACGGAATCGCTAATGCATTGAGTTGCGGCTCGTCTACTATCATGCGGCAATTTAAATAAAACTAAGCCCCATTGCTTTTTTGAATCAGCTCAGTGAGTCGACTCTTTTAGGTGAGCCAGAGTTAAAGAGCCGTCTCTTCGAAAAGAGTTATGTATCCCATCTCTAGTAAAGGGTAATTTTTTAAGAGTATCTGAACTTTAAATTTAAATTAAACAACAACCATATTAGATATCTCTAAACTATTTATTTTATGTGAAATAACATTTAATGGCATTAATGTTTGAAAATAATTTCGGACAAATGTCCGCCGCGGCTTCTTCTAACAAAGCGCATTCTGTCAATCCAATTTCCGACCACTTTTTCAAGCAATTGGGGACTTATGTCTGCAATTGTCCGCGTTATGTTGTGTTCTAATGCGTTAATATTTGCCGGTTTATCGGCATAGACCAATGATTTAACGTAACCCCACAGAAAATAATCTAATGGCGTTAAATCACACGACCTTGGGGGTCAGTTGACAGGTCCATTCCTCGAAATAATTTTCTCACCGAATTCTTCCCTCAAAAAATCCAGTGTTGCGTTAACTGTATGACATGTGGCTCCGTCCTGGTGGAACCACATCCCCTCCAAATCAATACCATTCAAATTTGGAATTAAATAGTCATTAATCATCGCTCTGTAACGAGCTCCATTAACTGTCACGCGGTTTCCAGCTTCATTTTTTAAAAAATACGGCCCAATAATGCCACCGGCGTATAATCCACACCATACCGTGCATTTCTCTGGATGCAACGGCAATTGTTGAATCATTCTGGGATTATTTTCACTCCAAATGCGGCAATTCTGTTTATTGACGTAACCGTTTAACCAAAAATGAGCTTCGTCGCTGAACAAAATTTTGCGGTTAAATTCTGGATCAAGTTGCAATTGACTAAGAGACCATTCAGCGAACGTACGACGCAAGCGATGATCTTGCGGCTTAAGTTCTTGGGTAAGCTGGATCTTGTAAGGCACCAGACCAAGATCTTTAGTCAAAATTGTCCACGTAGTCGAATAACAAAGCCCAACTTCTTGCGAACGTCTACGAATTGACAAACTTGGGTCTTCATCAACACTGACAGCTGCAGCGGCGATTTTTTTTTGGGAACGCACAGATTTTTGTCTGGTTTTTCTTTTAATATCGAGTAATGTAAATTGCGTTCGAAATTTGTCTATAATTCGGCGAATACATCGTTCGGTTGGGCGATTATGGGCACCATAGAATTCACGAAGTGCTCGATAAGTTTGGCGCACAGAACACTGGTTTCGATAATAAATTTGGACAATTTTCAAGCGTTACTTTGGTGTTATTCTTTCCACAATGATTTGCCAGACTATACTGAAAGATTCTGACACTACAAGCGCGAAAAGTGACAGTTTATTTCCCAGCATTCTGGGATAGAAGTTCGGACACTCTTAAAAAATCACTCTTTATATAGAATACCTTGGGAGTGCGGAGAATCCTATGTTGGTGAAACCCTACGACCGGACCCCTTGGAACAAGGATCAAAGAACATCGAAACCACACACTAAAGGGAGAAATAAACAGATACGGTGAAGCAGATCACGCTTGGACCCACGACCAACACTTGCAATAATCAGAGGCTGAAGTTGAAATCCCAAAAATGATTTGGCCCTCACGCAGTACCGACTCAAACCCAGTAGAACATGTCTGGGACACACTGGGTAGAAAAATACGGTCTCTTATACCTGCTCCTGCTAATTTAATGAAGCTTATTACAGCTCTCCTTGACGAATGGCAGCAAATTGACCAGAATTACATATGGAACCTCATTGAAGGTATTCCAAGGCGTATTGCAGTGTCATTCGTGCACGTGGGTAAAATACTTGTTACTGAGTTATGATATTTTTTAAGTTTGTTTTCATTTAATTTATGCCATTGGAGATTCAACTTTTTTTTTATGTATGCATTGAGTACTGAAGTACGTGAAAATTATTAAAATTTTCTTGCCACAAGTTTATAATGTTTTTTTAAAAAATCTTGTCTTCTACAAAAATCGAAATATTGAAATGAACCAAAAAAAATAAAATGTTTAGAATAGATGTCTCTTAAACATTAAGTAACAAAAGAAAAAGTTTAACATCTTTATCACTCTATAGAGTATTTTAAAGTTTGAGTAAAAATCCAGTTGTCGATTGAATCTGTATATTATAGACATATTCACAACTTTCTTAAAATCTCAAATATATGCGAGTTTTTCGATAAATTTACCTAAAATAAAAAAAAAATAATCGTAATCAAAATTAAAATAAAAAAATATCCACAATGAACATCCATCCAAATATTCATGGATCGAGTGTATAATAGTATTAAAACAAACCGTATACGTATATCAATATTTACAAATACTAACAAATTTTCGTTTCTTTTAGTGGCCTCATCGGCTTCAATTCCGTCCCAAAACTCAGCATCTACGCCATCGGGTCCTAATGTTTCGTCCTCTCTGCAATCATCTTTGGGTCCTGCAGCCTTAAGAGAGTTCTATGGTGGAACTGCGATTGGTCCTGGTCATCCATTGGCGTCGTTAGTATCTCAACAACGGCTATTAGAACTGTCTAGGTTTGGTTTGAGACACTATGATTTGGCTCAGCATATGTTAACTCAACAAGGAGCTGTGACCAAGCTATTAGGTAAGTTATATATATTTAAAATAAGCGATTGTAAAATACCTTAAAAAAATAATTTCTATATAGGTTTATGTCTGTGATTCCAAAAGAAGTAACAGATTTTTGAAAATATTTAATTTTAAAAATGTATTGACTTTGAAGACATGCAAGTTAACTATGGGAATTACGCTTATTAAAATATAGGGTGTCTCACTGTGTTTTTTTTTTTTTTTGTTTTTTTTTTTTATGATAAGGCACAGCACTACAGGATAAATCCTTTATGGCGCTCTAGGAGCGGTGCGTGTGCGCAGGAAACGATTCACGTTGGTCTTGAATCTTTGGAGACTATACTTGTTGGGGAAGACGATCTCAGGGAGGTCGTTCCAGAGTGATGACGTTCTCCAGATGAAAGAATTTTGAAACAGTGTCGTTCGAGGGACACTAAGCTGAACCACGTACTGGTGGGCTGCAGTGGCTCGTCGTGTATTTCTACCATGCACCGCTCTGGGTGGTATTAAGCGGGCAACCTCAGTTGAACACTTGCCATGAAAATATTATTAGACTCAAGTCGCCAACCTGCCTTCGATGTTCAAGGCTTTCCAGGTTGTTTGTCAGACTATGGTCACCGATCAAGCGAATGGCTCTTCTTTGAATGGAATCTAGCAATCTCAGGGTATGTTTAGGAGCAGAGCCCCAAATATGCGAACAGTACTCCAGTGATGGTCGAATTTGGGCTTTATAGAGCATCAAAAGTTGTTGGGGTGTATAGAGGTTCTTTGTTCGGAAAAGTACTCCAAGCTTTTGCGAGGCTGCTGTTTTGACACAAACTAAATTTAACACGAACAAAGATTTTGAGTCGCGGGTTTCACGTCTAAATTGGTTAATTGAAACAAGGGCTGTTTTACAGGCAAGAATTTTGAAATTCTACTCACCTTTCACGTTTCCGTTTCTTCAGCTAAAATACCATTTTCTGTTTTAAAAAAAATTCAAACGTTGTTGAGGAGTAATATTATTATGTATGGCTTGCTCTTATGAATATGCATAGGGATGTCCCAGTTGACATGTACCATGCTATTGACACGTTCGCAAGCCATTTGTATCTCATCTGCGTTAAGATTGTTTATGTTTATTAGTATGTTGATGTTTCTTTGTTATTTTATTTTAATTTCCTTTAAGAGGTCTATACAGGGCTTGGCAAAATATATTACCCATTTTATTTCATTAACGACACACAAATGATTCGGTTATTTGGATTGAAAATAGTTTTAAATAAAAAAGTAGGCTTCGGAAATATTGTTAGAATTGTTGACAGTTGTTAAAATGGAGAGTTGGTCTACACAATATCATGTCTTTTTTTTTATTGATAAATTGATTTAATTTAATTTAGTAATCGCTGTTCAAAGGTGTTTTCGACGTCATTTTAATGTCCGTCGTTGCCCTCAGCATAAGACTATTTTGGCTTGGCGAAATAAATGTTGTAGACAATTTAGTCAAGTGAAAGACCAAGAACTGCTTGCAATAAACGTAACGAAGAAAAGTAAGAAATGCAGATATTGCTAGTCCGAAAAAAACCCTCTGTTAAATATGATTACACCACATTTGCAAATATTCAGTTTTTAAAGTAGGTACAGGTAAGGCATACCTGCCAGGCTCATAGGAGAACAATCTACTGTTTTCGTAGTATTTTTTTGAGATTACTACCGCGATATCACAATGTGTAAAATATTTTTATTATATTTACATGAAAGTTTTATCTTACAAAATTACTTCCAGGTCCCATGTTAAATTTGTACGAATTTTAAATTAGGTTACCCTCTTTGCTGACTGTTGATGTCTCATAGCCTAGATATTAAATTATACAGGGTTATCTAAATTAAGTGTCCACCATTGGTAACTTTGTTATTATTAAAGATACAGAATAGTTTAAATTGACAAACTATTAGTATTTTTAACGCTCATTAAGATGGAAGAATAAAAAAAACAAATGAACATCACGTTTTCGAGTTTGGACGAAAATTACGATTTTTTTTAAATGAAAACCCCCGTATATAATATTTTTTTCTGTTAGAACTCTCAGTTTTAAACAAAAAAGCTTATAAGTAATTTTCTACTGGGATGAAAATTAATGAGGTTATGAAGCTCAAACTAAAACAGCTAAGTAAGTTTTACAAACTTTATTTTAGACATTTATAAGAAAATGAAAATAAAAATTCCAAATTTTTTTTAAAAGATGCTCAAAAACACCACCCCGTTCTTCAATACATTTTTGTGCACGTTTCTGAACAGCTCGAACTACTTTAAGTATGATCCTACCATCTATCTGGTTTATCTTTTCCCTAACTGCAGTCTCTAAGGCGTCGACGTTTTTGTACCTTTTCTTGTAAATTTGGTTCTTTAAAAAACCCCATAAAAAGAAATCAAGCGGGGTTAGGTCCGGTGATCGAGGAGGCCACTGAATAGGGCCATTTGTGCCTATTCACTGATCATTAAGAATAGTACTTAAAAGTTGATAAGTACCTCTGTGGTTGTGCGCAGGTGCGCCATCCTGCTGAAAATGCTAATTCAGTCTAGTTATAAGGTCCAGTTCGTCTAAGAAATTGTTCAGAATTTCTGTCATAAATTCAATGTATCTTTCACCAGTAAGGGTGCCCTCATAAAAAAACGGACCGACAATTCTAGAACCAATTAAGCCGCACCAAACGTTAAAACTGAAACGGACTTGTGGAGCTCTTAGATGTACTAACAAAAGATTTTCCCTTGACCAGTAATGATGATTTTTTCTATTATACATTCCACATTTTGAGAAATTAGATTCATCTGTCCATAAAAAAAACGAAAGTTATTTACATTTTGGCGACAGAAGTTAAGATACCAATGGCAAAAGACAATTCTTCTTTCTGGATCCCCTGGCAAAAGCGTTTGAACTGGTCGGTACTTATAGGGAATAAATTTGTATTTTTTTAGAATCCTATGCACCGTACCATAAGACAAATTAGAGTCCTTAACAATATCTGGTATTGAATTATTACGGTAGGCTTCAAAATATGCAATAACTGCGATTTTCGTGGCCTCGCTTATTATGAAATTTTTATTTGTCCTTGTTTTGGCAAAAACAGTCTCAGAAAATATCTCTGATATGGTTGAATGCGATATAATTTAGTGTAGTGTTATTTTTCTCTGGAAGATACTTTTCTGCACACTAAGTAAGAAGCTAACATATCACTCTTTTCCTCATGGGTGAAAGCCATTTTTTTTTAAATTAATAATTGACACAACAAAAGTTATAAGCGAAAAACGAATTAAGGCATACTAATGTTTGACATTACTTGACTTGACTCATTATTGTTTTTCAACGCCTCCTTGATATGGAACTGCATTTCTGCCTTATGCGATTCATCACTTATCTTCATACCATGATACAAAGAAAAGAAAGATATGCTAGATCGCAGTCTCAATTTCGTCCGCTTTGCGCATGACGTCACGCGGAGAGTTAAATTTGAATTTGAAGTAGATTACTTATGAGATAGTACGTTGTGGGATCTTTATTACATAATTTTAGTAATTACGACGATTTAGGTCAGTTTAGGTTCTATAGCTACATTAATAACAATAACCATTTGTGTATAAAAAAGTTTTCCACTGTACTACAAGAAAATATACACATTTAAACAGTAAGGATTTGTAGGAGTATTTTCTTTTGAATTTAGTATTTGCTTTATTATTATGTACCTACCTAGTATTTATTATTTTGAGTAATATTCGTGTTTTGGGCATTTCTTGTGCCTATGTTATGCCTATTCTGAAATAGTTTGTCCTCGGATTGTAAGACTATTTCACCTATTGATGCTCCGATCAGGGGACACACATGTAGATACAATTAGAGTAAAAATACAAGTTAAACGAAACAAATTTATTAGACATTTAAACACTTTATAGTACCTACAATAAGTAATTGTAACAAATAGCAAAAGAATAATGCTTTAAATGTTGAAAAAAAATAGTAACGGTTAAAACCACTTTAAAATGCAAGGGTCTTAATTTATAAATAAAAAAATAAACAACAAATATTTTTTGAAAAAATTCAAAAATAAACTTTAAAAACCTTTACACTCATCAATAAAAATAAGCATTAGCAATCGATAATACATTTTATTTAGTAAAGGTATAAATGAAAGGCTGTCTAAACCACAAATTACTTTAATTTCAAACAATGGGGGCGGGAGACTAAAAGATCTCTACATTAAAGTAGCAGATCAAGGGAACATATTCCTGTAATTTGCATGCATTTGTTAGGAACCTATATCATAAAAGTAATCAACTTAACTAGCTTGAAGAATACAATCGACCAATTTTGTTCTATTTCTCTTATTCACTCGTTCATTTCTGTCCTCATTTCCTTTCACATTTTTGGATCTTTGAACTGGTAAATTTAAAAATGGTATTGAATCCCTCTTTAGTAGCCGGTGATTTCGAGCAGAATATCCCAAAAGCTCGTATTTTAGGTTTCGTTCATAGCTCTGTACATCGAAATGTTTAGAACAAACCCTCGCATTTTTACCATTAATTGTGTCAACACGTTTACAAGCTGCTACCCATGCCTTTATAAGGTCTTCATTATTCGGGAACCGAAAAAGCATCAAATCTTTGGTAAACTTTATTGATTGATTATCTGTGTTGCATCCTGCCACTGCACAACGCATTTTTACAAGTAAATCTGAGCCAAAAGGCCAAAAATCTCACACTAACAGCAAAGACAAATAGTAAACAACAGGGAAAATTTAAATAGGTTAGGGTTAGGAAACCACTCTCCGCGTGAGCGCGTGACGAACATTGGCTCCGCCCACATGCGCAATGTCATATCTTGTTTTCTTTGTATCATGTCTTCATACCATCAAATCGTAAAGATCACGTGGCTTTCATCAACGTCATTTTTGACTTTAGGAGAAAATTACTTATAAGCTTTTTTGTTTAAAGGGGAGTTCTAACAGAAACAAATAATATATACGGGGGTTTCCATTTAAAAAAATCGTAAATTTCGTCCAAACTCGGAAACGTGATGTTCATTTATTTTGTTTTTTTTTTATTCTTCCATCTCAATGAGCGTTAAAAATACTATTAGTTTGCTAATTGAAACTATTCTGTATCTATAATAATAACAAAGTTACCAATGGTGGACACTTAATTTAGATAACCCTGTATATTCTGGAAGACGTATAGGTTGTGAAAACTTATGCTTTATCATATAAACGATTTTGTATTCGAGAATTTTTAAGAGCTGTTTGGTTTTCGTTCTGTTCATTGCACGGTGCGTCAAACGACTAGGTTGGCGTCTAGCGTCCTTAAGGACTTTAATTGCCGCTTTCACATGGGAGCAGTGCTTTTCGACGTAAACAAAGCATTCCATAGGTTTGGCAGGATAGATACCTAAGGTAATAAGGGTAGACATGCGCAATTATCTAATAAAGGTAATTCACTCATTTCTTGAATGACAGGCGCTTAAATGGGGTTCCTGTTCTTCGGGTATTAATGATATTCGGAAAAGCAAGAATGTTGTAGTTTTCAAAATCTGCCATAACTTTGTTTTTTTTAAAGAATTTTTGATGCCTCTAGGCGCACTTTTATTGCAGTGAAATTAGTGAGTCAGATTTTGGTAACAATTTTTATGGCAGCTACCTTAGGATCTTTGAGGATACGATTTTCTTTTAAATTACCTTTTCAATGATGCATATACAGTACATGTATGGGGATCTTGGAAACTATAGAAGATAGAGAAACGGTTAAATGGGGAAAGTTTTTGACAATTATATTTCTAACTGAAAACCGTTTAGTACGCGGCCCTATCTTTTTTGGTTTTTGAAATATGTTGAAAAAACCAAAAAGATGTATTTTCGAAAATATGCTGTAGATTTCTTATTATTCACTATTTTGGCAATCTGTAAAAACATTTTTAAAGCAACTTTTTAAGTAGATTTCAGTTCTGCAATTTAATTTTGAACACGACGTTTTAGTTATTTTATGCCATCATCAGGTTCATTTTTTCTTATGGGCGCCATATTATATTTTATACTTAAAAGGTAGCTTATGACGTCAGCTTTTCAACGATGTATTATTTGTTGGAAAATAAATGAAATTGACTTAAAAAATAAAGAAAATTAATTTTCGCAACACGTCAAATTTGAGAAGAACACATTAGGCAGGGTTAAATTTGTTTAAAATATCATAATATTATAATACATTATTTTATTTTTTCCTTATGGTTAAAAATCTCATAATAACATTTCAAATAAAGAAAACTAAAAACGCAATGAATAATAATTATTGTTTTGAAAAGAAAATAAGAAAAAATATCTAACTTACTATACTTATTCGAAATGTTGGCCGTTTTTATTAATACATTTTTGACACTTTTTTAACACAGTATTGATGACCCTGCGAAGCGTGTTGCCATTTATGCTCGTAAACACATTCCTCACTCTCTCTTCTAATTCTTATACAGATTCCGGGGGTTCAAACTCATATACTTCATTTTTTACATAACCCCATAAATAAAAATCGAGAGGAGTTATATCAGGGGATCTAGCAGGCCAATTAACTGGTCCGCCGTTTGAAATTAATTTGTCATCAAATATCTGTCTTAAGAGAGTTTGAACTTCCCGAACATTATGTGCGGGACAACCGTCTTGTTGAAACCAAATATTATTCAATTGATCTTGAGGAAATCTTGCTCTAATTGCCGGTAATATTTGATATTCTAACAGCTCCAAGTATCTTTGGCCATTCAACGTATGATTATAAAAGAATGGTCCTATAAGTCTGTTGTCTAAAATGTAAGGAGAAAAGTAAAGCTGGGTTACTTAATACCTGCTATGTATTTAGCAAGCTAGGTGACATTACTTACCATACATACCACACCATACATTAAAACCAAATCGGGGTTGCAGTCTTCGTTGAGCCAATTGGTGAGGGTTTTTTGTTGCCCAAAAATGATGGTTATGTCTATTAAATACCTCGCAGTTGGTAAAATGTGATTCATCGGTCCAAATTACAAGACGACTGAAATCATGATTTTGTTCGCATTGATTCACATACCAATTTGAAAACTGCATTCTTCTTGGATAATCCGTTTCTCGTAAACCCTGAACTATAGTTGGCTTGTATGGTCGATATTTATTTTCCTTAAGGACTCTTTGTATGGTACTTCGCGGGGTTGGTAAGTATCTTGCCGACGCTCTTGTAGATGATGTCGGAGCGGCATTAAAATAGGCTCTGACATTTTCGTCACGCTCGTTATTACCTGCTTTTTCGTAACTCTTGGGCCGCGGTTTTTCAAAACTTCCATGGTTTCTCAGGTTCATAACAATTTTTGGAAAAAGTCTGACACTTGGCTGCGGTCTTTCAGGAAAATTTTCAAAATACCTTTCTAATGCAAGGTTTGCATTTCTGTTGCAATGAATGTAACATTCTAGCAAATCAAATTTTTCTTCGTGAGAAAAACGCAATGCCATTTTCTTTTAAATTCAGAATACACAAATAAATCGTTATTATTAGATAATAATAATAAAAACTAGTGGTTGGTCATAGGCTACTGGATTTTATTTTTGATTCATGGGTTATTGTAAGGTCATAGGCTACTGGATTTTATTTTTGATTCATAGGTTATTGTAATATTGTTAATTGAAACAATGCAAGCAGTGTTTTGTGAATACTACAAAATGTAAACCTTTTAATTGGTATTCAATTTAGGGAGTTATAGTGCAGTTGTCAAATTTGACGTGTTGCGAAAATTAATTTTCTTTATTTTTCAAGTCAATTTCATTTATTTTCCAACAAATAATACATCGTTGAAAAGCTGACGTCATAAGCTACCTTTTAAGTATAAAATACAATATGGCGCCCATAAGAAAAAATTAACCTGATGATGGTATAAAATAACTGAAACGTCGTGTTCAAAATTAAATTGCAGAACTGAAATCTACTTAAAAAGTTGCTTTAAAAATGTTTTTACAGATTGCCAAAATAGTGAATAATAAGAAATCTACAGCATATTTTCGAAAATACATCTTTTTGGTTTTTTCAACATATTTAAAAAACCAAAAAAGATAGGGCCGCGTACTAAACGGTTTTCAGTTAGAAATATAATTGTCAAAAACTTTCCTTATTTAACCGTTTCTCTATCTTCTATAGTTTCCAAGATCCCCATACATGTAGGCCCAATTTGGGCCACACTGTATACCACGTGCTAAGCAAATCATGTAATTTCTTTAATAATGATTTTTTTAACAATTTGGCACCTCTTTTCACTAATCGATAAATCACAATTTCTTCTTTCATCCTTATTTGGGTCTATCGTAATAGTTATCGTTATTCTATGTGCTGTATGAAAAATATACCGTTTTAAATGCAATTATCACAAAGACGATACATTTTATACAATAGCATGTATACTCTTTGCAAGACAAAAACCGATGCACGTCATACCCTTCGAGTGACGTCAGATAATGACAGTGTTGGCAGCTTGTAACCAAAATATCCGAGTGAGGGAATTAAACAGTTTTTTTTTCATAAAAACAAGATAAATGTACAAAAATTTCGCATAGTTTATATATTTGTTTACTGCATAATACCTTTTACCATCAACTTTAGTAGATCTAACACTTCTTGTAGTTTTATCCAAGAAAACGAATTGGTACAAGAATGCTTCTTTCAAAAATACCAGTCGTTTGATAGCTACATGGGAAAGTTCCATAAGCCCTCGCGTCAGTTCATCTTCTTACCATCCAAAGCCTAGTTTCTTGAAGAGGCTTCTTAAAGAGTTAAGTCAACCAGCAAACAGTTCTCTGTGTTTTAATTTTTGATTTAGTGTTGTCAAAGTTACACGATGTCCTGAAAAAAGTTACAGCTTATGAATAACCGATGTAAAATATTATAATTTTTAAATAATACAACTTACTTGTTGCGTACATTCCATAAATAGTGTCACGGATAGAACTTATATCCAATCTTCAACTCTCTTTGAATTAGAACGTTTATTTTAAGATTTAAGAAGTAGTCCATATTCTGTGGCGAGATTGTAAATAGAAATAAAGGTCTGTCTTTACCACCAAATAATTTGTTGTTTATTTGGTGGTAAAGACAGACCTTTATTTCTATTCTGTTTATTTTAAGATTATTCTAATAATTTATTTTCCTTAACTGTTGTTGAAATTGCGCTTACAGTGGAGATATTCAAATTTAGGGCAGCTGCCACACGCTAAAAATTAGTAAAGTAGAAATAAAATATCTAGACCTTAACATACTCTTTAAATTTACTTCTCTGTACTAGTAACAATAGGCCATTATTTTTAAGTTCTTCCTGAAAATAGCTTCTTAGACAAGCTATTAGCTCCTGCTCCTTGTACCGACTATTTAAATGCTTCGGCATTTTTCAAAAATAGTAAACAACGTAATCGACAGAGATATGTATGTGCACTTTTGTTTTTCTTAATAGAACAGTTTCTTAAAGCTATTTATGAAAATATGTGGAGTTTTTGTTAAAAATAGACGCAAATACGGAACAAGGTTAGTTTTCCATGAAACGTCAAACAAAGCCAACGAACGTCAAAACAACGAACTGGCGCCACTACATCATTCACAGTTGTGTTGCCAACTGTCGGCCAATAGAATTTAACTTATGTTTATTTTTACAAGCTTAAATAAACAAAATATTTGCTATAAGTGGGTTTGTATCAAAGCATAATACTTTAAGTTTGTAGTAAAATAAATTCAATATCGCATAAGGGTTTAATACTTTTTGTCCAAATTTAATTTTTTTGTATTTTCTAACGGATTTGCAATTATCAGCTGATTTATGACGTGCATCGGTTTTTGTTTTGCATCAACCATACCTACAATATTTACCATGTATAAAAATATATTTCTTATTACCCTGCACCACCCCTTTCAAATGTTTTACCGTTCACCGATTTCTTATGTAAAAATATAATTTCCTATAAATTTGTATGTCGATTTTAGAGGGCGCTGTCTGCACCCCGACCTTTACGCGTAAAATGATGTATAAAAGGTTTTCTATAAAATATGCTTTTAGTTTAAATGTTCGTTTTTGTAAAAATACTTTTTTAACCCCATGCTTATATGTCTACGGAGTAATCACACGGGAAGAGTTATAAGAAGAATCTTAAGAAAAATAAACAATCTAACCTTGACTGCATATTTTTACGGGATTTAATTCAAATTGGAAATTTATTAGCGACACTTATAATTAAAAATATAGTTTAACTACAAATTACCATCGCCTCGTTGATTACCTATCTTTCGTTACAAAAATAATTCAGTTTCTTCAGATACGGACCAAAAAAACTATGATATAATATTTCAAGCCTCTGAAATATTACTTTTTGCGTAAAAATCCATTTTTCGGCTCAACCAAATGTGCCCACGTAAAGCTTGGTAGGTAATTAAAATCCGTTGCAAATCAAACCCGAAATTATCTTGCCACACAAACCACAATGACAAAACGACTAACTTTCTTTTCTTTTTTTGTTCCTAGAATTTATATTAATTATATACGTCCTATAAAAACAAAACCGTTTAAAACAATTCAATTTATTCGTTCTCAAGATTATTGGTAGCAGTCTGAATAACAAAACGCGACGGGAATTTTTGTCACACTTTATACACCTAGAGATTGACGACAATAAAAATTGTATTGTAGTATTTTACTTACTGAGAATTATTTATATTATACACATGTGTTTATTAGCTCAAGAAAAAATAGCAAAGCAGATGTCCTTTGAAGGAGTTTCAGGCGCATGCGCTAAGAAAAACATTTGACAGACAACTGATACACAATTATTTCTCCCGTACCTAATTTAGGATTTAGGAGTAGTGTTTTTAAATTACGTTGTTTTTAATTCTTAATCGAAAATAATGGAATATTAATTACAGTATATTATTAACAGTTAATTAATCAAACCTATTGTAACGTTTCTCATAAATCCGCGGTGCTACTATATTATCAACATAATTCTTGGCTGCCAGTATTCACCTTAGGGTAACCTGAAATATACTGCAACAAGGCAAGCTATTCACCCTTACACTGACAACCCTACGCCCTGGAGGATGTACTTCAGACAACAGTCCCTAAAAATGACCTATGTTGTGCTTCCTGAAAACTCACTCCTTAGCTAGCTTAACTCAGGGTAGGTTCGCTATTTTGATTCTTGATTGAGAGGTTTAGCACTCTCATATAAGTAAGTTAAAGTCAAATCCTGAAGGCGCCACCTTAGTTTTATTTTACTTAGCGTTTAAATGTTCTAGTGTTTGGCCTTAGAAAATAACAAACTAGGAAAAAAAACAAAATATGTCACAATCGGTTTACAATAGCTTCTTATAAGCTCTCATTCACTCAAGTACCTCAAAGTCGCTGTCTTTTAAATTAAAGCCAAAGTTTAGCAGAGGACAATACAAATATTTATTTCTTATGTCGTGTTAGGCCCTTGGCTACTTGGATTTATAAATTCAAGCTCCTCTGGTGGACAATAGGTACTTAAAGTTAAAAGTAGGTAAGTGAAATGTGGTAGTATTAGGTTTGACATAAAAGTTCTGAAGGTTTAAATTACAAAGAATTTGTAAAAGTCAAACCCTGTTTGACAGGGCCTTGCACAAGACGGCAACTGTCAGACCTACACTGTAAAAAACGACCCTTTAGTCTGATCTGGCAGCCACATAGACCTTCATCCAAGACATTGCCTCAGACTTCGAATTTCCGCAAGGTCTGTGCAAGAACCTCTCACAACTAAATAAATTTACCATAAGAGAATTCTTACAGTACAATACAAAATCTTACGAGTACCTGTGGTTACTCGATAAGCATACTAGCCACTCGGGCGTAGATAAGTTAAAATGTTAAAGTTATAAGCGTTAAAGTTTGGAGAAACAAATAGCCTTTAGCCGGGAAAGAAAAATATTTATTTTATAATAATAAATTGTACGTATATTTACAACGAAATTAGCTGTAACAGACTACCTAACGTTCTGAACTACTAGAGACTCTTGTGACGCCTTAACGCTATGTCGATATACGCTACCCGTTTACAATGCACAAGTTCTATACCTAACATGGGCGCAAAACTTTATCAGAACACTATATATAGGACAATAAGCAATACAAAATATAAAGATTTTAAGTTGTCACTATGTTACAACATACGCAAGAAAAATGGTACTTAGCTGAAACTTTATTCGCTACCTAAAGTTCAAGAATACTCGATCTTCAATACAACACACACACATGATCCCTGAAACAGCTAACGTGGATACTGCTACACGGCTAGTCTCCAAAAATTCAAATGGTACATGGCAAGTGGCACGTCCTGCGCTCCAATAAAAAAACTAGTACCCCAGTTTGAGCTTTTAGCCCCTACCAGAAAAACCCTAAAATCGAATTTTAGATGTACAACATGTGTTTGTTCTGTACTTAGTACAAAGACTGAAGATTTATGTTTTGTATGATTTTATTATTGAACATTAACAAGTAACATTTTCTTTAACATTTTGTAACGTGAAGTTGAATTTATTGTAGAAAAATTTATTATTATTTTGAGTGACGTTTTAGTGATAGTAGATATCTTGATCTTTTCTTCTTCCAGCGATGTCATCCCTTTTGACGGATAATTATTAAGGTTGTCGAAACCTAATAATTAAGGTTGTCGGAACATACTGCCCGCCTTGAAATCCATAGGGTTTCAAATGTCTCTAGTCATCATTAGGTAGGATGCACAGTTTTGCAACGTGTCGCTTGAAGATAGACGTTGCAGTTTTAATAGTAGCAGCTCTAATTACACCATCAGTACCAGGATGAACTTCGTGAACTACAGCCAATTGCCATTTGAGTGGTGGTAGCCCATCTTCCTTTACCAACACAACGCAACCAGGTTTTAATAGACTGGGAAATCTTTGCTTCCATTTAGTTCGCTGTTGCAATTCGGAAATATACTCCTTTGACCAACGTGCCCAAAAATGTTGCACCATCCTTTGTAGCCTCTTGAACTTTGAGAGTCGGTTTTCAGGAATGTGAACGTAGTCTTCATCCGGGATAGTGGTCAGGCGTGGTAAACGGAAAAAAAACCCCCGGAAAAAAAACCCCGGAAAAAATACCCCCGGAAAAAATACCCCCGGAAAAAAAACCCCCCGGAAAAAATACCCCCGGAAAAAAAAACCCCCGGAAAAAATACCCCCGGAAAAAAAACCCATAGGAAAAAAATATAAAAGAAACTCCACAAGCTGTACCAAACGGGTACAGAGAGAACGATACGACTAGCGTCTGGTAAATAATTGGCCGGTGAACTTGAAAAAGGCGAATATGAACAAAAAAGGTGGATTAGATGCCGTGTTAGCGCTGTTTAACCAATATAAGTCTATAATTATTACAATTTTTTTATATCTAGCATATACCGAATTGCAACCAAAAAGGTGGATTAGATGCCGTGTTAGCGCCTGTTTAACCAATAAAGTCTATAATTATTAGTTACAGCATTATGTGCGCATGCGGAAGCCAGGAAGCCAGGAAGCAAGAGTGATATTCCTGTCTGTAGACGCCAGTTTTACGTACCTTCGTATACTCCGCACGCGTGTTCTAAGTTTTTATATCGGGGTTTTTTTTCCGGGGGTATTTTTTCCTATGGGTTTTTTTTCCGGGGGTATTTTTTCCGGGGGGTTTTTTTTCCGGGGGTATTTTTTCCGGGGGTATTTTTTCCGGGGTTTTTTTTCCGGGGGTTTTTTTTCCTAGATTCGTCAGGCGTTGTCCAATCAAGAAATGTGCGGGGGTTAAAGGTTGAGGATCTGAAGGATCATGACTAAGAGGAGAGATAGGTCTCGAATTTAAGATAGCTTCGATTTGTGAGAGGACTGTATAATATTCTTCAAAAGTAAGTGAATTCGTACCGATTACTCTTTTGAGATGAAACTTTGTAGATTTAACTCCAGCTTCCCAGAGGCCTCCAAAATGTGGAGCTCTAGGTGGAATGAGGTGCCACTTAACACCGTCACAGCTGAGTCGTGAATGAATTTCATCTTTATTTTTAAGCAAAAGTCTTTCAATTTCATTTTTTGCTCCAACTAAATTAGTTCCGTGATCTGAATATATGTCAGAACTTATTCCGCGCCTAGAAAAGAATCGCCTTAATGCAGCAAAAGATGAATTGGTTGACAAATCTCCAACAAGCTCTAGATGTACAGCTCTTGTTGAAAAACATATAAAAAGACAGACCCACGCCTTTACTGTTTTAAAATTTCTTGTCAGTCTATCTTTTAATAATACCGGACCCATAAAATCTATACCAGTAAATAAAAAAGGTCTACTTGGTGTTAGGCGGTGTTTTGGTAAGTTACCCATAATATATTGAATGCCAGAAGCATCAAAACGAAAACATTTTGTGCAAGATCTAACCACCTTCTTTACCAAGTTTCTACCAGCAATGGGCCAATATTTATCTCTTAGAGAGGCTAGAAGATTTTGAGAACCAGCATGAAATAATCTAATATGCTCATATTGTGCAATTAACAAGGTTAATTTATGTTTTGCTGGCAAGATAGCAGGATATTTTTTATTTTCTACAAATTTAGAATGTTGTAGCCTACCTCCTACTCTCAAAACTCCCTGACCATCCATAAATGGATTTAGCTTAATTAATGTACATTTATTTGAAACTTTGTTGGTCCTAACTAAACTACGTATATCATCTGTAAATTCCTGATCTTGTGCAATTTTTATAAGTTGTAATAAACTTTTATTTAATTCATTAGTAGTAAGGAAACCATTCTGTCTTAAGCATTTAGTTACTTTACAGTTATTTACAAATCTAAGGCAATATGCCAGAACCCTTTGCAATTTACTCAGAGAAGAGAATTTATTAAAAATATCACACTCGTTTATGTTAGTTACAAGGGTAGTTGTCTGCGTGCGCGCTTCTGGTAGCTGTGCATGGTCAACATTGACAGCAGTTACCGGCCACAACTTATCAGACAACGAAAGCCAAGGAGGACCGTGCCACCAAAGCTCATCAGAAATAAGACCGCCTGGACTGACGCCTCGAGAAAGGTGATCTGCAGGATTTTCATTAGTCTTTATATAATTCCATTCATCAGATTTAGTAAGAGATTGAATTTGAGAAATTCTATTTCCAACGAATATTTTAAAATGTTGAGATTGGGATTTAATCCATGCTAATGCGATTGTAGAATCACACCAGTAATATGTTTTTTCAAATGAGATATTTAAAGAGTTTTTTACCTTATTAGCAAGTTCTGCAAGAAGTAGTGCACCACACAGCTCAAGTCGTGGAATGGTTTGCACCTTCAGCGGAGCTACCCGCGATTTTACACAAAGTAAGCTAACATGGCAGTCTCCTGCACCATCAATTGAACGAATACAAATACAAGCCCCGTATGCCACTTCACTAGCATCTGAAAAACCGTGAAGTTCAATAGAAATGGGATTTTGTATAAGAATAGTTCTAGGTATCTTTAAATCATTCAAATCAACCAATTGGTTGTATAATGCTCTCCATTTGGTCAATATATCTAAAAGTACAGACTCGTCCCAAGATAACTTTAGTTGCCATAGCCTTTGAATAACAATTTTTGCTGTTATTACCACTGGCGCAATAAGTCCCAAAGGATCAAAGATTTGAGCTATACATGACAAAATATTTCTTTTAGTTACTGGCCCTTGCATGGCCATTTGAACTGAATATTTAAAATAATCATTTTTTGAGTCCCAATATAGACCCAAAGTTTTATTTTCACAAGGCTCACCAAAATGAACTGATGCGCTTTCTGACTCTCGTTCATTTGATAAGACTGCAGGCTCATTTGAATGAAATTTACGGAGATGAAATCCTCCTGACAAAAGAATTTTACTAATTTGAATTTTAATATTTTTGACCTCATTGACAGTACTGCCTCCAGTACAAAGATCGTCAACGTAAAAATCTTTAGCAATTATTTGACTTATTAAGTGTTTAGATTGGTTACATTGTATAGAATAGTATATTAAAGTACATGTTTTATAAAGCATCATCTTATAGCACGCGTCCATGTTAAAAAACGAGCCGCTTGCGGCGAGTTTTTTAACGGGACAAGTGCTCTAACTGCTTTATAAAACACGTACTTTATACTATTTTTTCTATTTTGTATTTTTTTCAATAAGAAAATACATATTTAAAAAGAAAATCAACCCTTCAAATTTTGTAAATTTGTGTGTCTAAATTCTATGTTGGTAATACTCTAAATTTCTTTTTATCATAGTAGCCTTGACAATAAATAATATTTTCTTTGTGTCATTGTCACGAAATTTGTGATTTAATATTTCATAGAGTTGTTCATAATTATAATTAAAAAAATATGGAGCATGATAATCTAAGTTTAACTCCCCCTGAGTTAAGGGATATTGCTAATAAAACGATAAATCAACTTTTACCAGAGAAATCCCGAAAACTTTCTTTTCTCATGGATAACAATAACAGGAAACGTCAGACGTCAACAGAATAAAACATTTAAATATAACCAATGCCAACTTTTAAAAAATAAAATTCGGAGTTCGAAATGGATATATTTCGAACTCGCTAGCGCGTTCGAAATATCTATTTTTCGAGACAAAATTAGAAAAAGTTCCTTTAAACACCTTGTAGCTAAGTAAGCAGCTGAACCAGTGCCATAAGTTAGAGTATTCAGCTGATAAGTTTTTATTTCACAAGATGAATCAGAGCGCCATAATATCAGTTGAAGATTGCGCTGGGATTGGTCCACAAAAACTTGCCGATACATCTTAGCCACATCGCCTGTGAGAAGAATATTATGTTGCCTTGCACGCAAAACTATGGAAAATAGATCTTCCTGAACTGTGGGCCCTACAAGAAGAATATCATTTAATGAGTAGCCACTGGAAGATTTACTTGATCCGTCAAATACAACCCGTAACCTTGTAGTTGTACTAGAATTGTTTATAACACAGTGATGTGGAAGATAAAAAGAATCGGTATTTTTTAGCATATCTGCATTTATTTGAGACATATGCCCAAGCGCCTCATATTCCTCAAGAAACCTGATATACTCAGTTTTAGGCTCGTCATTTTTGTCAAGTTTTTTCTCTAGGTTTAAAAACCGTTTTTTAGCTATTTCTCGTGATTCGCCCAATACTGAAGCAGGTTGTTTTAAAGGAAGTGACACCACAAAGTGCCCCTCCATATCCTGTCGAGTAGTAGCTTGAAAAAGGTTCTCACAAAATTGATTATCTTTTGATAAATGTTTTTGATTACTTTTTTCTTCTAATTCCCAAAATTTGGTTAAACTATTTTCAAGTGATTGTGTCACGCTTAGATTGCATGTAATTTGAGAATTAGGTTGATTCTCAGGTATGATTCCAGAAATTATCCATCCTAGTTGGGTTTTTTGAATAATTGGTAAGTTATAACCTAGTTTAATTTGACCAGTGTTAATTAGCTCCCAGAACTTATCACAACCAATCAAAATGTCAATAGGACTAGGCTCATTAAAACTGGGATCAGCTAATATAATATTAGTGGGAATTTTAAGATGAGAAATATCTATGGCCATACATGGTATTTTATTAGTTATTTTTGGCAAAATTAAACATTTTAAGTTCATTTCATAAGAGCTTTGACGTGCTTGTATCGTGATATCAGTTTGCTTAAGAACCTTTGAGGTAGTTTGTCCTACTATACCTGTCACCGAAATATTAGTGCTTATAATATTTAAACCTAGCTTATCACACATTCTTTCTGTAATAAAACTAGATTCACTGCCACTATCCAACATTACTCGACACGTATGAATATTATTATCCTTATCAAGAACATTGACCATGGCGGTTGACAATAATACCATTGGTACACTATTTAAAGAATGGTAAGCATTGGCATTTAAAGTGTTTTGATTATTCTGACCTGCATGCTGCATAGTAGGCTCAGATATTTGTGAATTATTATCATTGACAGATTTATTATTTTGGCCATTATTAGTCTCAGATTGACTATCAGGGGTAAAATTAATGTGTAATAAAGTATTATGCCTTTTTGAACATTTTCTGCACGGTTGCGAACGGCACTGCTCAGTAGAATGATTATTTCTTAAACAGTTTAAGCACCATTTTCGTTTTTTAGCTTCTGTTATTCTTTTATTAACATTTAAATTGAGAAAAGTCTTGCAATTATAAACAGTATGGTCTTTGCTACACAACGAACACGTAGGTGTACGCTGTGTTGCCGAGAAAGTATGCCTTCTATTCCCTTTTTGATGATTATTCATTTGTAACGTTTCTAAAACTCTGCATTTTTCATGCAAAAAATTTGTAAATATTTCAAGCGTAACGGAATCATGCTTGGAATATTCACTTTCCCACTCTCTACGAGTAGAATTATCTAATTTTAAGGAAATCATGTGAATAATCAGTGCATCCCAGGAATCTACTGGTTGTTTTAGTACATGAAGTGCCCTTAGATGACGATTAAGGCCATCTAATAGATTACGCAAACTTATATGACACTCGACTTTTACATAATCAAGTTCAAAAAGTGCCTTAATATGATTTCTGATTAGAATTTGCGTGTTTTCGTACCTTTTAACCAGTAAATCCCAGGCTATAGAATAATTAGCAGCAGAGCTTTCTAACGATTTTAATAATTCCGCAGCAGGACCTTTTAAAGATAATCGAAGGTAATGAAATTTTTGAACCTCTGGTATAGAATCATTATCATGTATAATAGAATTGAAAGTGTTTTTAAAAAATAACCATTGGTCATACGCACCATCAAAAGTAGGTAAAGGTATGGGAGGAAGTTTTACATTAGGTTCTGAGTATATATTTTGACTTCTGTTAGAATTAACGCTTGATACCACGCTTTTATTTTCAAAATTATTATCATTCAGAACTGAGTTCCCATCTAGAGCTATTGGAGCCTTGTCCTCTAGAGCAGTTTTTGCCTTAGAAATATATTTAAAATATGTATTTTCGAATTCTTGAGTTTCAACATCAAACACGTCATCAGCTATGTCAGTGTTAAGATTTTGAATATTATTTTGAACTTCGTAAAATGTATCTAAGCAAGGTTCTATAACTTTAATACGCAATTCAAGATCTTTAATTTGTAAATCCCTTCCTTCAGAGCTATTTTCTATTACTGTTTTAAAGCGCGTTAATTTAGCTTTAAGGGTTTTTTTCTCATTTTTTAAAATGTTTAGGTTTACAATTTCCTGATTCACAGACATTGTTTTAATTTATTTTTACAGTTTTTTCACATAAAAATAAACTTTATTAATCAAAATGGTGTATCTAGATTATAAGATTAATTCTATTTAAACTACACATATGAAGCTAGTTTAAATTAGGTAAAATATTCTTTAGAATAATAAATGGTTTAGAGTTTAGGGAATGATTGGAACGCACTGACCTTGATTCCAATTTCCAATGCTCGCCGCGTCGTCTCTACGGGAATTTTCAAATTGCCTTCATAGAAACCGGGACAAATGCAGTTTTTTACTTAGCTTTTTCTTGAGTAAATCCGGCTAAGAAGTACCATATGTTTGTTCTGTACTTAGTACAAAGACTGAAGATTTATGTTTTGTATGATTTTATTATTGAACATTAACAAGTAACATTTTCTTTAACATTTTGTAACGTGAAGTTGAATTTATTGTAGAAAAATTTATTATTATTTTGAGTGACGTTTTAGTGATAGTAGATATCTTGATCTTTTCTTCTTCCAGCGATGTCATCCCTTTTGACGGATAATTATTAAGGTTGTCGAAACCTAATAATTAAGGTTGTCGGAACAACATGAAAGAGAAAACTTTCGTAAGACTTATCGAGGGTAATTAGATACTAAAGTTTAAACCTACCTCAAATAACTAACGAGGGTTCCAATCTACCAAATGACGTCTAGGACCGCTTGTTGAAGTTGATGAAAAAGCATTTTAATCGACATTCCGTTCAAAGAATAGGCAAACTACAATGCCATACCCTTTTTTAACATATTTGTGGATGTTTTATTGGCACCAGATGGCCTTCCCTGTCCAAGAAAACTAAAATTCGGGAGCTACATCCACAAACGTGTTTTCCCTTCAAGTGTCTATTGTCGAAAAGGCCGATAACAATCCCTCTTCAACATACATAGATACCCAAGCAATCGTCGACAAATTAGCCAGACCTATCCATGAGACCTATAACCCATTTTAATAACAAAACCTTGACAAGCCGCGTCAACCAGCGTAACCGCAAAATATGCAGAACTGTCAGTCTGACACTGAATCACAGCAGTCAAAACATTTGACCTACATCTTACATGATTAAAAAGTTATTTCTATTGATAACTTGAAACTTCACTAATCAATTAAAACAAGGATTTGAAATAAGACCTGTCTGCAAGTAGTATGAAACAAAGAACAGAAGAAATCAATCCACTTGGTTATGTCTTACAAGATACAAAACATTCCTGGAATATAAACATAATCGACAAAGGTTTCAAACTGATTTAAGTGAAAGTATTGACTATTAACAGGTAATTAATGTTTAAGGTGAGGGTTTACCTAGGTACTTTAAAAATTTAAAACCGAAAACTTAACATAGATAACCAAACTATGAAAATGCAATTTTCGAACCGTAACACTATAATTATACAGGGTGGCGCATCGAAAACGAAACAGAGTCATTTATTGGTAGCTCAGTTTTTTGGAAAAACGCTCAGACCCGTCGATTTTGTTCTCGAGAGGGACACAGAATTGGTAAAAAATCACGTTAACACGTGCAGCCCCCTGGGCGGGGGTGGCCCACCCCTAAAATCTTCAAAGGAAAGGGGGTCGAGTGATACCTTATTTTAAAGGTCCTGCAATTCCCTTTATAATGATGTAAAATTCATGTAAATCAGTTCAGTAGTTTTGGAGATTTATTAATTTTAAGCTTAAATAAAATTCTAATACATCATCATTAGTGGAGATCAATACATTTGGCAGCAAAGTGGTGTAAAAATGAAAATTAACTGACCCGTCAGCCAAGTAAATGTTGGAAATGACCACCATGACTCTCCATGCAGTAATAAAGATTTTGCTCAAAACGTTGCCGCACATTTTGCAATATTTGAGGAGTAATTTGAAGGCACTCATTCACAATTCTTTGTCGCAAATCTTCTAGCGATGTTGGCTGAGTGAGTATATAGCATAGATTTTGCTTTATAAGTGACCCCACAGAAAGAAATCCAAATGTGATAAATCTGGCGATCTTGAAGGCCATTCAATGGCACCTCTTCTACCAATCCATCGACCTGGAACCGTCTGATCTAAATATTGTCGAACACGTAATGCGTAATGTGGTGGGGCACCATCCTGTTGGAACATCAACCTATTCGCAATGTACCGCCGATCATTCTGATTTTTAATTATGGCTGTTACTGCAGGATCTTGCAGTAATTCCAAATACATTTCACCGGTCAAATTTTCAGGTAAGAAACAAGGACCAACTAAATGATCGCCAAAAATACCAGCCCATACATTTAGTTTTTGTTGCTGCTGTGTGTGTACCTTACGATAAATTCTGGGATTAGAATCGGACCAATATCGGCAGTTATGACGATTTACTACGCCATTTAAGAAAAAGGAACATTTTTGTCGGAAAAGCAAGTGTTGAATATAAAATGTTCATCGTATATAATTCGTTCACTCATATCTTCACAAAATTGTAATCGCCGATCAAAATCGTCTTCATTAAGTTCTTGTACAAGGTGAATTTTATACGGATGAAAACTATGGGCCTTTAGAATCCGTTGGATACTACGTCGACTAACACCACACAGAATATCCAATTTGCGGGTACTTAAAGTAGGATCTACATAAACTTGCCCTATAACCCCCACTTCCATTGCTTCGTTCCTTATGGGATTTTCAATGTTACGTTTTTTATTGGTGACTGATCCAGTTTCCCGAAATTTAGCTACAAGTTCTAGAACATATTTTCGATGCACGTTACTGTTCTTATATCGCTCATTAAATATTTGTGCTGTTCTATTAGCGCCCTGATTATTTCCGAAAAATATTTCGATAATTTCAACCCTTTCTGCCGTGGAATATACCATGGTTAATTTATGTATAAAGCGTTAAAAGGTATTTTAACAACGAAATTTGGTCGAATCAATCGCAAACTATGTACTAACTTCCTATTTAAAATAACTACGAGACATTCCCTTCTTATCTTTCTTCAAGAAACAACTTTTTTTTGCCAGAAAAGCATTTACTTATTAAGTAAATGCTTTTACTCAAATTTCTTCTGAAAGTAGTATAAACTAATCTGATGTACCTATTAAAGTCTACTTTAAGCTTTAAATCAATAAATCTCCAAAACTACTGAACTGAAGTACATGAATTTTACATCGTTATAAACGGAATTGAAAGACCTTTAAAATAAGGTATCACTCGACCCCCATTTCCATTTAAGATTTTAGGGGTGGTGCCACCCCCGCCCAGGGGGCTGCACGTGTTAACGTGATTTTTTGCCAATTTTGTGTAACCTCCGAAAACAAAATCGACGGGTCTGAGCGATTTTCCAAAAAAGAACTGAGCTGCCAGTAAATGTCTCTGTTTCGTTTTCGATGCTCCACCCTGTATTATAGAAACGAACGGTGGTAAGTACTGTTTTATATGCGTGTATAGACCACCGTAAGCGCAGATTAATGTGTTTATAAAAAACGCATCTGGATTATTGCTTTACTGCTTGCGTTTTTCCAGTAACATTTTTTTCTGTGGAGATCTTAATGTATACTTTTTAAAAATAATCCGGAAAACTCACTACATCTGGTTCTATTTGATTGTTTTAACTTAATGGAGACATCGATTGTACCTACAAAAGTATTCATGAATATAAATAATAAGGGTACAATAAGTACAATACAGTGTTCAATAGCGGAAAATTGCCTAATAAAAAATAAAAAATCTATTCTGGTTGTCTAAAAATTGTGCAGACTTAAAAGTGTGGAATCTTTATAATATGAAAAAAAAGGACTAAATATCACTTATTCTACAGGTTAAAAGAAGTTATTATGATAAAAAATAATTAGAGAGAGTGACAACAAACGAGAAACAACATGTAATATCGAAAACAACAAACTAGGTAAAACAAAATACAAAAATAATATCGAACTTCTTGATAATGACGAAAAGATTTCGAATCATAAAACTATTGCTTGTATATTTGCGTAATATTTTATATTAGTTACTCAAAAAAGCTTAACATACCAAAGGATTGTACTGCACCCATCAGGACTATCATGAATAGTTCTTTTTTAGAGCTGTGGAACAAAAAGATATTTTTGAGATAATAAATAACCTAAAAAATAAAATAAATGTGATAATTGACTAAGAGTCGATAAAGGACAGTATTCTTAAACCTATTTAATATTTAACAAATTTAATGTTCAAGACAGGTATATTTTCAAGTAATCTGAAGATGGGAGTTGTTCCAATATTCAAAATAATCAGATATTTCAAAATAATTCAAATTCTAAATGTACTCTCGAAGGTACTAGAGATGTACAATTCTTTCTACAAAACTTTCTGGATGTAAATCGTATCCTGACGGATTGCCAATAAGACTCGATCAGTTAGATCTACAGGGAGAGCAGGAGCTCACCTTGCGGAATTAATTTACAATAAAATGGACGATGTGTATCATGTCGCTGGTCTGTTTTTTGATCTGTCCAGAGCTTTTGACAGCTTGAGTCATAAGTTTCTTCTTAGACAGTTGTCTTATTAGGTACGGCTTTAGGGATTATATATTAATATAAGAATTTGATGGACAGACAACTCATGATTAAATTTGAGGACGAGGATTCGGTATGTAAGGATACTACCAAAGGGGTTGCCCAGGGCGCAGTTCTGGGGCCTCTAATATTTTTAATATTAATATTTGTCAACGAAATTCCACAGTATATAACAAATAGAATAACTATTATGTTTGCTGACGATACCTTGGTAGTGATCTCGGCAAGGAGCTCGGAGGAATTGACCAATAAAACATATTTAACTATTAAGGAGTTTACTGAATGGTATGCTAAAAACAATACTCATTTTGAGTACTGAAAAACTGCCTATATCAGTTTCAGAATTTCAAAATTGAAACCGGAAATTAACTTAGACAATAATTTTGACAGTGACAAGAGTACAACATTTTTGGGATTGTACCTTGATGAATATCTCTCATGGAACAGTCATACAAACTGTAAAAGTTGAAAAATAAATACAGGATACTACGCAATATCTCAGTTAAGAGACCTAGTGGATGAGCCTGCATTGATTAACATCTACTATTAATTAATATATTCTTATTTAAGTTATATTGTAATATAATGGGGAAATGCTACAAATAGCCAAAGAATTTTTATCAATCGAAAAAGAATTATAAGACTTAATATTATACGTAGCTGTAAGCCAGTTTTTATAGAAAAAAACATTTTATCCTTCCGTTCAAAATATATTTACAAGACAGTGTTGTGTACAACCAAAAAAGTCAATTTTAGTGACTTTACTATCAATGCAGATTTTCATTCTTATAATACCCAAAACACAAGAGCTTTGGTTTTGGATAAACATAATTTTAATAAAATTCTACTGTATAGGTAAAGAATTATACAGTGCGCGTCTAAAGCCCCCCCTATTAACTTTTGAATAACAAATGTGAGAAAAATGAAATTTTGGTACGTTTAATAGTAACTAAAATAATACCAATGCAGTAGAAATTCTGAACTCAGCTTTTTAATATGGCGGCAGGACGCCATTTTGAATAAAATTTTTAAATGGCAGATATGGTCGAGTGATAACTTGTTGGAAAGGTATTTCAATCTATGAACGATCCCCAAGTTTGAAAATATTTTATCTTTAATTTCAAAATGGCGGCTACTTTTGTTAATGTGGGTTAATTTGATATTTCAGCAATAGTAAAGGAACCTATGAGCGGCTAGGCGATATTTTTAGTGTTTTATAACAATTAAAAAACTACCAAAATTATAAACACTACTTAAAATGCTGAAAATGTTCACCATTCACTTCACATCTATCGTGAAATTCTTCCCGAACATTATGAAAAATTTCTTGACTAATTAATGCGCACACTTGAATTATTCTCTGGAGCAAATCGTCTAATGTCTGCGACTGGGCTATGAATACTTTGGACTTAATAAATCCCCACAAAAAAAGTTTATAACAGTTAAGTCCGGTGAGCGAGCACGCCATTCGACAGTACCACGACGACCAATCCAGCGCCCGGGATAGTGCTGATCAAGGTAGTTCCTAACATATCTACTATAGTGCGGCGAAGCTCCATCTTGTTGAAATATTATAGGCATATCACCAAATTCGTCAGGATTTTCCTTAACACACTCCAGAATCAAATGCTCTACGGTATTTTCAATCATATCCCGATACACCGGCCCAGTTAAATTTCCCTAGATAAAAAGTGACCCAATAATATGGTTTTCCAAAATACCTGCCCAAACGTTAAGTTTCTGAGGGAACTGGGTATTACATTCCCTGTAAATATGAGGATTTACATTGCTCCAATACCGAACATATTGACGCTTAACTTTTCCGTTTAGAAAGAAAGTACACTCATCACTAAAACAAATACATTTAAGTGAGGAATGAAACTCAAAGTCTGCTCCACTAAATTAAATTAGTGGAGCAGACTTTGAGTTTCATTCCTCACTTAAAATATTACTCCACTGTGAGATGGACTACTTCCATAAAATACATTTAAGGTAATTTGGGTAACGGTTCAATCTTGCACCCATTAATTTACAAAACTCTAGTCTACGATTTGGATCATCTTCTGTTAACTCGTGTAACATTTTCAATTTGTAGGGATGAAATTTGAAATGTTTCAATACTCTTTGAACACTTTTAGTACTTACTTTGCATTTAGTCGCTACAAGCGATATCGGCTGCATTGGATTAACAATCATTTCAGACACTATCTGAATCTGTTTTTCTTCTTCTAATGAGGGCCATGCACTTCTTTTAGCACTTCCAACCCTTCCAGTTGTTTGGAACTTTTAAATTAATTCCCACAAACATTTCCTTGAAATTGGGTGATCAGGAAACGTTCATTAAAAATGCGCTCAGCATACTAGCTACGTTGCGCCTCCCCAAAAATCAAAACTGCCTCTATTTTATCTTCCATGGACGAAACATTTTAAATCAATTAAATAATTGACTTTAAGGACCACAGTAATATAAGCTACACAACTTAATAACAAATACTTATTTGACAAGTCTAAACAAAACAGTTTTTCGTGAAGAAGCATAGCCTACTTTGCATTCAAAATTTAAAAAAAAATGTGATCTATTGTAATGAAATGGCAGCTACGAAACCTACCTACCTACTTCTTCTTCTGTCTTCGAGGGTGTGGAACACAAAAAAAGAGTCACCATTCTTTTTACTCCGCGCAACCCCCGCAAACGGGAAAAAAACACCCTTTTGCCCCGCTTTCTAGTGGATATGAGTGTTTGGAGGGGTATGATTGTTAAGAGGGTTTAGAGATATGGAAAGGGTTATTAGAGGTTAGTTTCCTTGGCCCGTGGTCCAAGGGTTGTTATAGCCCTGACCCTATAATTTTCCTTTCCTTGTCTCTAAACTCTCATGAAAATCTCTATCATTCCCTCCAAACACGCATTACCACGAAGAAATTGCGAAAAAGGGTGGTTTCGGGGGTAAAAAAAGGTTTTGACTATTTTATTGGTATCCTCCATCCTCGAAAACAAGAAAGGGCGGAAGTAAGTTTCATAGCTGCAGCTAGTATTCATCAAACTGCGCCAAGATCTCAACTTATTCACAGTTTTATTGCTTAAAAATTAAATTAAACCCACATTGGCAAAACTGGCCGCAATTTGGAAACGAATCGATAAAATCTTTTCAAACTTGGGGATCGTTCATAGATTGAAAATACCTTTCCAGCGAGGTATCACTCGGTCCTATCTGCCATTTAAAAATTTTATTCAAAATGGCGCCCTGCCGCCATCTTTGAAAGCTAAGTCCAGGATTTATACTAAAAAAGTAGTATTTTAGTTATATTAAACGTACCGAAATTTCATTATTCTCACATATGTTAATCAAAAGTTAACAGGGGAGGACTTTAGACGCGCACTGTATAATAAGCTACCATTGTGGGTTCAATCACTTGTATTAATTTAATAAATTTAGCGTGTGCATAAGGGATCTTCTTATTAAAAGATGTTATTATTGTGTAAGTCAATATTTGTCAGATAGCTTAAATTAACTAAATTTCATTCTTCCTGTTTTGTGAAAACTTTGTTTCTTATAACTGTTTTGTAGATTTTTAACTATTTATAGAGTAAGGTGATTAACATAATCTTTGTAATAATTTGACGTGTACATCCATGTATTTGGCAAAAGTATAAATAAATATATCTATCTATCTATACATCTGTCTAAGGAGTTTACAAGACTTTTCAGTCGGTCGAGACTTGCTGTTAAAATATGATGTTCTCCATTTAGTCTAATAAATTCATTACCAAATTCGATTTCGATTTCTTTAATATTTTGGCTTCTATGACAATAAACAAAGTTTTTTAAATATCCTATACTGCGTCCATTATTGTGATATCGGGGCTATTTGGTGGTCACGTCCTATTAAAATAAGAAAAGTTTGTAATGTTTTAATTGTTTCGTTTTATGCTTAGTTTGATGATTTCCTTAGATTTGCTAATCCTTTTGCTATACAAAAGTAAAAACAATTAGTTCAGAAGCTAAGGTAAGAAATGTTTTTGTAACATAACATGCCAAATATTTACAGAAATTAATCAACAAAACGCATCTATATTTTAATAGGAGATTTAAAAATATGATAGATTTACCATATTGTGATTAAAAACAAAAGTTAACGCCACTCTCGGTATAACCACAAGCGACAGAAAGATGTAAATATATTAGTTAAAGAGTGCACATCGACCAACCTAATTCTACAAGGTTTTAAAATAATATTTTTAGTATAGTTATTCCAAAAGCTCTAATAATCTACTACCTCAAATAAATTAGAATTTCTAATATAATTTGGTTCGGTTAGTTTAGGTTGGTTGGTTAAAGTATATTAGTTACTTTTCCAAGATCGGGGGCAATGTTTATTTCGATGCCGTCCTATAACTAAAGTAATTAAAAATTTAGATTAAGATTAAAGCTAGATTTATAGTTTGACGATGGCTGGTACTGGTCGACGTTTGACGGTGACAAGAACTTTTTCTGTTCGCTGTTGAGAGTATAATTAATCATGTCATAGAACGCTGCCACGTGGCTCAACGGCTGAACCTACGTCACATTGGGATACTTTTTTGGACTAGTATTTGGGATTTGAACAATCAGCGACTTCTCATCCCTAATTCATGTTAATTTAACTTGTAAAATCTTTTAACAAATTTGCAATTGGATTAAAAAAACACATTTAAAAATATTAACTTTAAAATAACCTCCTATGCCCAACGGTGATGCGACCATCAAATTATAAATCCTATTCTTCACCGGCCACCGTCAAATTATAAATTCAGCTTTAGATTACAAATTAAAATCCTTAATTATCCTATTTACCCTCTTTAATTCCAACCTATTACTATAGTAATCTTATTACTTCAGTAGATTTTCATTACGGTGGTAATACTTAGTATGGATATGGATATTTGATGAAATATGTCATATACTTAAATTCCGTGATTTGCGAGAAAATCGATATTCGGATTTTAACATATGATTTTTTTTATTATTGATTAAATCATGAACACTGTTATAAATAAAGCCTTTGATTGTTAGGTTATCACACTAACAGTAACTGTTGTCTCCTGATTTGAATAGTTTTGCCTTAAGTCATAGTGTCTGACAAAAGCTATTTTTATCCTAATCATCTAATTTTAAAAAATGGTACGCTTAAGTGAAGGAGAGCGAATAGAGATATTAATAATGATTGGTTATGAAGATAGAACGCGCACACTAATGGAAGTTTACGAATCCTTCAATAACAAGTATCCTCGCATAGAGCCAATATCTCGATCTACTGTCAGCAAAATATTCCGCTAGGCTCCACTTATAAGTACCCTAAGAATTGGCTACTTCCAGTTACCTATAGTTGCGAGGCACTGAGGAGAGGGTTCGACGAGATATAATAATATTTTAAACAAGAAAACTAATTTCGAGATGAAACAGTGATAACATTAAGCAAAATTGACGCACTATCAAATGTCAATCTACTTGGGGCATTACCCAAACCAAAATTTTATGTGAAGTTTGGCCCATAACACTACAGATCATTGAATAGAAGTTAAAGGCCTGACTTAGAAAACAAGGAAGATCCCTATCTAAAAAAGAAATATAGAGATTTAGGTCACGTTAGGAACAATTATACGAAAGGTCGACCTGCGGTATTAGAAACAGACACAATTAAATGTGTTATTGTCGGTTCAAGACGACGACCATAAGGCAAGTAGTATTACTGTTTTGCAAAATCATATCTGCAAAACATCCATCTTAAAGTATTTAGACAAGAATAAATTCCATCCTTACAAAGTCCAATTGGTTCATGATCTCAATGAAGGTGATCCAGACAGAAGAGTCCAATTTTGCGAGATAATGATGAATAAGTGCAATAATCATCCACAGTTTTCTAAACGAATTGTATTTTCGGATGAGGCAATTTTGTTTAAATGGAAGTGCAAGCAAACAAAACTGTCGGTATTGGGCTACAGAAAATCTACGCTGGATTAAGGAATGCCACTCCCAATATTCTCAAAAAGTTACTGTTTGGGCCGGCATTGTTGAAAATGGAATTTTGGGACCCTTTTTTATTGACGGAAATTTGACAGGTGCAACATATTTAGAATTTTTAGAAAATGATCTGGTACCGTGCTTTGCCACATTATACCCTAGTCCAGAAGATCCTGATGCATCGAACAATTTTTTTGTGTTATCATCAAGACGGAGCTCCGGCCCATTACCGCCTGTATCCAATTGAATGTCTGGCCAGATATCCAGATTTAACCCCCTTAGATGTTTTTGTGAGGATGTTTTAAGTATGTGCCATCTCTTGTCACCATACACATGCTGTACATAAAAAGTACGGAATTAACCATTCAACTCCAGCCCCCAGATGCGATGCATAGAGGGTATGACATGACAAGAATAGTAGGATGTAACTGAATGCAACAAGCAAGAAACAGATAAACATGGCGAGAGTTATGGCTACTTCCACACTTAAGGAAGTTCAGTCCGTATTGCATTACATCAAGGCAAAGACTTCAGTCATAAATAAGGCCATTAAAAATTTGCCAGAAAACACAGTTTTAGACATTGTAAATAATAGCCGAGACAATACTCGAAAAGGGAAGCTTTACGCCATGCCAAAGTGATATTAATCGCAAAGACCGGTGAAGATCTAACATTTGCTGTCAGCTGACAATAAGTCTTTTATCGTGCCTAGGCAAAGTTATTAAAAAATTAATACTTTAATCGGTTAACCGATTTTGCACGAGACAATAATATTTTACCACTAGAGCAATTCGGTTTTAGAGCTGCTCATTGTAGAAAAAAAATATTACGTGAGAACGGATGTTTCACAAAATGGACTGATCACAGAATGATACATAAAATCAACCATACACGCAATATTTAAACACCAAAAAGATTCACTTCCTCCCTAGCCGACCCGATTGAACATAAAGATTAAAAGATAATCAATAAATAAAAACAAAACACATTCAAATATCTCCCAAGAAATTAAATCAAAATTACGTAATCAAAAAGATAAGTAAAAGATAGAAACATCCCATTTCAAAAAAAAAGTACAAAATTTGTAAACCATCATTGGACAGTTCAGTGCAAGTACTTGTAGACCCTTGAGAAATCGGTGCAATTTGTAGGTCGTGCGCCACCGAAAACTGAATGAAAATGTTAATGAATACAGAGTTTTGGGAAATATCTCACTTGGATATTTTATATACTATTTTGACCAGTCGTACTGATAGATACAGGGTGGGGCACCGAAAACTTTCCACCCAGGTTTATTGTCTTGTTAATAAATAAATCAAAATTTCGCTTGAAGACGGGAACCTTAGTTCTCAGGGGGACACATTTTTTTGCTTTTTCACCCCCCCCCCCTGCGTGAACCCCTACGATGGGGTGGCTTTCACCCTTAAAATCTTAAATGAAAAGGAAGGTCGAGCGATAGCTTATTTTAAAAGGAATTAAATTGTCTTTCCAACGGAACCTTGCTCGTTGAATTTGGCTGAGTACCTTTCGAGAAATTAAATGATAAACAAATTTGTGCTTAAATGTAAAAAAATAAATGGTAAAAAATACGCAAAAAAGGATACTATGTCAATAAAAGGGATTTGGAATTTCACTTGTTCAGTCGAAAAAACTCAGTTTGTTTTTGGCATCGGTCGAATTCATAGTAAGAATAAAATTTCATTTTGCTTTACATTTCAGTGTGTTTGATAACGGATTAACATGACGTATACTCATTCTTGTCAAGAAAGGGTTGAAATTATTTCACTTTTCTTTAGAACTAACGATTGTGCTCGAGCTGCTTATAATGAATTGCATCTGAATGCACACTTGTCTCATACTTACGTGCTACAATTAGTGGTAAAATTTCGTGAAACAGGATCAGTGCTATACAAAAAAAAGGATTGTTGAAAATCCTGTAAGAAATGAAGCTGTAGAAGTTGCGATTTAGGGTCATATTGCCATCGATCCCACACTTAGCACGAGGAAAGTGTCAGATGTTTCGCGCAGAACGATTCAAGTACTTTAAAAACATTTGTTTCTCCGATGAATGCACTTTTTTTTCTTCACGGTACTGTCAATCGACAGAATTGCAGGTATTGGTCGGATTCCAACCCTAGAATTTTTTGAGAAGTGCATACTCAACATCCCGAAAAATTAAATGTGTGGGCTGGAATTTTTGGGGACCGTATTATTGGGCCGTATTTTATACCTCAAAATTTAACAGGTGAAATGTACCTGAACCTGTTGGAAACCACTATTAACCCTGCTTTAACGAATGCCGTAGAAGAACATGACCGTTATCGGCCAGAAAATATTTACTTTCAGCAAGACGGAGCACCCCCGCATTATACCTTCCCTGTTAGACAATTTCTGGATGAAAATTTTCCAGGAAAATGGATTGGAAGAAGAGGTCCTATTGAATGGCCTGCAAGATCTCCTGATTTGATGCCACTGGACTTTTTTTGTGGGGGCATTTAAAGTCTAAAATTTATGCAACCCAACCCATTTCTTTGGAAGACTTGCGACAACGAATAGTGTACGAGTGCCGGCAAATAACTCCCGCAATGCTCCATAATGTACGCGAACATTTTGAACAGTGCCTTTAGAATTGCATGGAGGTTGGAGGTGGACATTTTTAACATTTACTTAATTGATACAATAATAAATTGTATTACTTTTAAATTTTCTTTTCTTTTCTTTTCCCTATTTCTCAGAAACTATTCACTCGATTTGAACGAGCAAGGTCGCGTTGGGAAGGCAATTAAATTCCCTTTAAAATAAAGTATCACTCGATCCCCCTTTCCATTTAAGATTTTAAGGGTGAAAGCCACCCCGTCGTAGGGGTTTAAGCAGGGGGGGGCGGGGGTGAAAGTAGCGAAAAAATATATCCCGCTGAGAACTAAGTTTCCCGTGTTCGAGCGAATTTTGATTTATTTATTAACAAGACAATAAACCTGGGTGGAAAGTTTTCGGTGCGCCACCCTGTATAGTCCGGTTAAATTCCTTTTAATTTAACTAAATTACTGACTCTTGTGAGCATGTTGTGGTTTGTTAATGTTGATAATAATATGGTTTAAAAGAGATGTATTATGTTTCCAATACAACCATTGGAATATCTATGTAGGTACCGAATACGGAATAAAAACTAAATAAAGAAATACCGATACCGGGGCCATGTTATTTTATAGCGAACCACGGAAAACCAATCATACCACGTTCTAGTACAAGAACCAGCATTTTATAACCGACTATGTCAACTATGTTATTTACTTTCTTGTCGTTCAATCTAACTGGTTCTTTTATGGTTTGCGTGACAAATTTTTCTAAAAAACTCTTGTCCCTGTCGCAGTAAGAAACTTAATCTTCACTGGTTCTCTCTCATATTATTTACCAATTACTTGGCCTAACTAGTCTTGTTAACTTTTAACAGTTATTTTAGAAATTTCACGTTTATCAACCATGGGTTTTTTAATTTAATATCCTGTGTTAATGTCGTGAATGCTGTAACATTGCCATAGAAACTATGATTCCATTATCAAAAATAATAGGCAATTTGTTTTTTTTACTGCAAAACATTAACATTTAATATAGCCAGTAAATGAATTAGCTTTTTCTTTTGTGATTTATTTTTTTTTCTACTATCATTAAATAATACCGGTATCTGCTATACCGGGTGAAATTAAGGGGTAATACTTTACTGCCATATTCTCCGGCTAAAAATATTGTTTTTCTACGATCGTGCGTTTTAACCCATTTTCCCGCACGCATTTAAGTTTTGAAAGTGTTACTTTCCCGCACTAGTGCGGGAAAGAAAAATTATGCAGATTTTGACCTTATTAGATAGGTTTTTACCTTGGAAGTCATAACTACTATCGTTACAATAGATAAATAAGTATTTACGAAATAGTCCATCTAATAAAATCTACCTCTTTTCTAGCTTTTTGTTGTATTTTTAATTTTTTGAAAATATAAAATAATGAAGATATTTTTATATAACCTGTACATTTTTTTAAAGTCATGTCACAAAACAACTATTAAATCAACCTGTGACGGGTGGTTTGATATCATTTGCTATGATAACAAAGGCGTGTCATTGTTACTAAAACGTCAAAGTTGTTCAAAGCGTCTTCGAAGTGACAGTATGCAGTATTTTTCTAAATTAAACCGAATCAAAGCAATATTTAATGGATTCATCCGACGAAGAACTTCCCGAAACCATTTTGAAGGCTGCAAATAAAGTAAATTCCGAGCTGTTCCCTGCCAAATCCAGACTAAGGTTTGAAAAGCAATACGAACATTTTGTTACATAGTGTAAAGAGAAAGAGGCGAAAACCTATAAGGAAGAGGTATTTCTGGCGTATTTTTCAGATCTAAGTAAGGTTTTGACATCTAATACATTATGGTCCCGCTATTCGATGGTAAAAAGTCTAGTAAAAATAAAACAAAATTTGGCTATAGGGAACTTCCATAAATTAACGTCGTTTCTCAAACAAAAAAATTTTGGTTTTCGAGCACAGAAAGCGCAAGTTTTTACCATAGAAGATATACCCAAGGTTATGCTAGCCCCTGATGAGGCATACCTGATGATTAAAGTGAATACCATTTTTGCTCTGGCTGGCGTTTTCCGCAGAGCGGAGCTTGTAAATATTACTGTCGACGACATTCAAGATAAAGGCAATCTAATTGTTGTGAAAATTTCTGATTCCAAAAATCATTCGTTAAGATCATTTGTTTTATCTGAAGAAATAAATAATTGAATCTATTTGATGCTGTACATAAAGTACGCAAATTTACGACCACCTATACCACTCCGCACCGCCGCTTTTTTATTAATTATAAGAAAGGAAAATGCGCAGTTCAATGCGTTGGCGTAAACACTTTTGGTAAAATGCCAGCAGAGGTTGCTGCATATTTGCGCCTACCTAACCCGGAACGTTATACAGGACACAGTTTCAGGCGTTCTTCGGCAACGTTCCTAGCAGACTCAGGTGAAACGGCCTCGGTGGCTGGAAGTCTACTACTGTCGCTGAGGGCTATTTGGAGGACTCCGAGAATCAGAAGAAAAACGTATCGAATAAAATTATTTTATCTACAAATGACTTACAACCGTTGCCGTCACCGTCATCGCCATCTTTATGCGACCTGCAACCGATGCCATCCCCATCGACGTCACTTTTATGCACTTACCACATAACACCAAATAACTCCACTGGACCGGCAGTTTTAAATAATTTACAGAATGCAACAAATTGTGTTTTTAATATTAACATTCAAAATAATTAATAGCTTTTTAGTTAAAGTTTTGTATATGTATACAATACAGTATGTCCACGGATGGGATTTACAAGAGGACAAATGGACTAAAAATTGAAAGATACGAAAAAAAGTCACTCTTTATAAACGTTTTTGCTTGTCTAGAAAATACGATTCACCATAAGAAACTTCAATTTTTTTATACAGGGTGGGTAAAAACTGCAAAAATGTTATTTTGCTTAAGAGTAAACATACTTTATTTTGAAAGATACGAAAAAAATCCACTCTTAATGAATGTGTTTTCTACACAACAAACCGAAGTAGAACAATTTATTAAAAGGTTTACCTATGTAAAAATTATTTCCCAAAAAGTATTCGCTGGCACACCTCTGACTGGTGAACCTAGTTAATACAATAATGACACTTAAGGTGATAGGTACTTGTTGTCAATGTCTTTATTTAATGAAGTTATTATTTAAGTAGAAATGCTATCTACTGAACAAAGAGTTTCTATAATACAATGTTATGGGGATGGTCAAGTTTTATACCGCTACGTCATGGAACAATTTACCGAGAAATTTGTAGGAATCCCAATAACTAGGATGACAATCTGCAAGTTAATAAAAAAGTTCCAGAGAACTGGTTCGGTTTTGGATCTCAAAAAAAAAGAAGAAATACGACCATGATGATGCTGCTACAGTCTTAGTTCTTCAATCTGTTGAAGAAAATCCAATGACGTCCCTTAGAAATCGTGTTACTCAGTTGGAAGTTGTGAAAAAAAGTCAAATTCAGAAGATCCTTAAAGCAAATAAATTGTATCCGTATAAACCGCACTTTAATCAAAGATTGGAAGAGGGAGATGACGCGAAACGACTTGATTTTTGCTTTTGGATAGGAGACAAAATTTTAAGTGGAAATGTTGATTTTTATAAATGTATCATGTTTTCTGATGAAAGCACATTTTCTACCAATGGAACCGTTGCAACCAAGCACGTTAGGTACTGGTCTTTAGATTGGAAGAGGGAGATGACGCGAAACGACTTGATTTTTGCTTTTGGATAGGAGACAAAATTTTAAGTGGAAATGTTGATTTTTATAAATGTATCATGCTTTCTGATGAAAGCACATTTTCTACCAATGGAACCGTTGCAACCCAGCACGTTAGGTACTGGTCTTTAGAAAATCCCAAATTCAGAATTATGACGAGAAGACAATATTTCACAAAAGTGAACGTGTGGTGCGCGATATCCATCCATGGCATCATAGGGCCATATTTTTTTGATAACACGTACAATAGATTATCATATTTAGAAATGCTGGATAAATTTTTCAATGATGAACTCGAAAATCTATCATTAAATTTTCGACAAAATATGTATTTTCAGCAAGATGGTTGTCCAGCCCATTTCGCTCGTGAGGTTGGAGAATGGCTTGACCGCAGATTTGGTCCAAGGTGGATTGGCAGGAATGGCCCAGTTTTGTGGCCCCCAAGAAGCCCCGACTTAACCTTGGCGGATATGTTTTTATGGGGCCGTTTAAAACAAATTGTTTTTGCTACCGCAGTACCAAATGATATTGTGCTGAAGGGCAGAATTATCCAGGCTGTCCAATTGATATGTCAGGAAGAAATCAGAAATTCTTTCACTTATTTGAGAAAGCAATTAGAAAAATGTGTCGAGTATGATGATGACATATTTAATCTTTAAGTTGAACAATAGGCCCTCCCTATACGGAGATACGTGCCCCTGAAGAACGCCGCTGGTAATTGGGTTTTCTTGAATAACTTTCAAAGTATTGAATATAAATTAATAAAAATATAATGTGATGGACATTAGTAAGGACCTCTTAAAATAGTGTTCTTGAAAACTATTTAGCTTTTTTAGTTTACCAGGGACGGACTAAGTTTTACAACTTAATGCTTAAATGTTTAACATCCTGTGTCATAAAGACGTAAAAAAAATAAATCTGGGTAGTTTGCGCTTTAGAGTAAAAATAGAGTAAAAAAAAGGTACTCTTGTTTATTGTCGATAAAATGAACCGCTTTCGAGAAAAGGAATAATAAACGAACAGTAAAAGACCTATGTTCTCAAAAAATATGCGTTTTATTTATTTATCGGCACCAAAAAAACGTAATGTTGTTGCAAACGTAACTATGGTACGAAATAAATAAAATATGCTGCATTTTAGAACTTGTCATCTTTCACATCGCTCACACATTGATCCTTTACTTCGATATTAATTTACTGATTTTTGGATTTTGTGGTGATTGTGAATTAATTCGAAATATGGAATACACGTATATTGAGTATGCAGATATGCGTCTTGCAATGCTTTAGAAGCCAGAAGTTTATATCACGAAAGATTTCCTAATCGTACTACGCCAAACCAGAAGATATTTCAACGAGTTGACCAACGTCTAAGGGAGAATGGTGGGCGATTCCAGTCAGTAAGATAATACATATTATTGACTATCTTTATAATTCTAGGAAGATTTCGCTATAATTGTACTGATGCTGGTCTGAGAAGTACGTATGCCGCAATTAGAGGAAAATATTTTGAATTCTGTAGATGACACTCCATCAACGAGTACTCGAAAACTATTAGCACAGTTTAATACATCGAAAACAATTAATAGTACATGATGTTCTTCAAAAACAGCTGTTATATACACATCATTTTATTCGTAGAATGCAGTTTGCAAACTGGCTTTGGGATCAGCAACGAAATAATGTAAACTTCATTATTCTTTTCACGGAAAAGGCAAGGTTTACCAAAAATGGTATAACCAATTTACACAACACACATGTATGGGCTGATGAGAATCCTCATGCCACTATTGTTTCGCATAATCAACATCAGTTCCAATCAATTAATATCTGGACACGAATCATTGGAAATTTCTTGATTGTACCATTTGTATTGCCGGAACGCTTGAATGGATAACTTTTTTCGAATTACACTTTATTGTCGAGAAATAAAATAGAAATCATGGTCCTTTTTATTAAAATAAACGATGAACTCGTTTATTGTTCATTATCTCGAAAACGGTTCACTTTATCGACAATAAACAAGAGTAACTTTTCTTAGTCTATTTTTAATCTAATTAATCTAATCTAATTATTATTTTTTTAAGTCTATCATACAGGGTGTTAAAAATTAAGGCGTTAAGTTGTAAAGCTTAGTCCACCCCTGGTAAAGCTAAATATGTTTCAATGACACTATTTTAAGAGGTTAGGTTACTCTTTGATCTAACCAAAATAATCCAAGTTAAATACTGTTGTGAAACTATATTATACTTGTGTGAATAACTAAGTTAACGTAGTTATAAACAAATTACGTATAGAGAAAACTAATTTCAAAGCCCATCCTAGCTAACTAGGAATTATGAATTATCTGACATTCCGTTTCAATGACAAGGCTCTAAAGCCGGTCGTACCAAAATACAAATTGGCCGCAACCGGCCACCAGACGTCACTATCAAAATTAACTTGAGCACTTTTTCCTTGTATTGTAGAATTCGTTAGTGGAAGACCATGGATTAAAATCGATATTTGTTACGTTTGACATTTCTGTGTTAAATATTGTCTGCTGCTATTACTGTTGTAAAGTTACACTTAATAAATAAGAAACAATAAGGGACACCCCGTATATTTGTTTTTCCAGAAAAGCTAGGAGTTCCATATTTTTAATTCACTGTATGGAATGATAAATAGGTATTCTATTCGCGTGTCGAAATTATTTTAATAATTCTTTTATAAATTCGTCTCTTCCGATAATTACCACAATTTCACAACGTTCACGTGTCACAATTACTGAACAAAAGTGCATAAAATTCTATGGAAATGCACCATTTTTTTTCAACGCAAGCTTATTTTCTGTTATTTAGTTTTAATGCATGTTGTCACAATAGAAACCATTGTTCCCTGGCCTGAAAGTCATGAGCAGATGAAACGATGTAAACACTTTTGTCACGAAATGGTAAAAATGAACAAAATGGTCGCAAGTGTGTAATGCGGGGGTGCTTTCAGGGCACGCTTTGATGGTTTCTCCTAGAACTCAAACAATATAAAATGTCTTTATATAAAGGATAAATAGAAAGTTTTTTTTTTTTTAAATAAATTTGCAATGTTTAATCCTAGAGATTAGGAAACGTATGCGAAATACGTACTGGCTTATAGAGCAGCTCAATACAGCTGAATGCCTAGGCAAAGGTTATTGAAAAACTATTATAGATACTTAAGCGGGTAACCGATTTTTTATTTGACAATAACATTTTACCACTAGAGCAGTTGTTCGGTTCGATAAAAATGACTTTCGATAGAAAAGGACATATATGCCACCCTAAATACAAGGAGGTATATTCACGCATTAAATGTACCCGCGTACCCCCACTCCATCGCGGCCAAGAAAGCAGCAGTAGAACACATCTTTAGAACACATCTTTAGAACACATCTTTAGAGAACGCTAGAAGAAGCAGAGTGTGATTTTTTCTTTGTTTTCTGTTCAAGTTTTCATTGTTTTTTAGTAAAATAAATCATAGAAAACCAGCCAACAGTGTAGTGTTTGTTTTTCAAATTAGCGTATTCATATTTTGGTCCAATCGACCCGGATTTTTGATTGTTTATGGATAATTAGTTAAAATTATTCCACCATTATTGCGGCGTCAAGCCTCGACGTCGGTGTTGCCAAGTAAGAAGATTGAAGATTTGAGTGTGACGACGATCACCCTGGTACTGACCTACGCTGGTGACATCCAGACCGGATTCATGTGAGTTGGTTTCAACTTGATTTGCTAGACATTTACAAAGACCTGACACGGTTCGATATTTCTATATTATATTTAATACTTTTTTCTTTTTCTGAGTTATTTGATATTAAAATGTCAGAAGATTTAAGTAAACTTAAAAAAAAAGAGGCCATTTGAAAGGCAGTTTAACTAGATTTAAAACGTACTTAGAAACTCTTGACCCCGATAACCTCGACCAGGTCAAAATAGCTCAAGTTAGCGCTAGGTTAGAGAGGTGTCATCCATTATTTGATGAATTTCTACAATGCCAAGATGAAATTGATTTACTCAGTTCAGCTGATGATGAGACTCAGACAGAGAGCTCTGACCTAGTTAGCTTTGAAAATGACTATTTTGACTTGGTATCAAAGGCTACTATTATAGTCTCAAACTTTCACACTGGTCAAAGTGTCAATGATAATGTTTCGGTTGCTGCAAGTAGTGCGTCTTCAAGGAATATTCAAGGGCGTACCTTTTCAATAAAATTACCAGAAATGAAGTTACCTAAGTTTTCAGGTTCTTTTAATAAATGGTTAGAATTTAGGGATGCGTTTGAGTCAATGATCGATAAAAATGATTCTTTGGATTCTGTTCAAAAATTCTATTATTTGCGGGCTCATCTTGAAGGCGAAGCTGCGCAAATGATAGAATCAATAACAGTCACTGAGCAAAATTATGTAGTGGCATTGTCGTTGCTCAAGCAGCGATATGAAAATAATCGGTTAATAATATTCAATTATGTTAAGGCTTTATTTGAAGCTCCAGTCGTGACTAAGGAATCATATACCGATCTACGTAATCTTTTTGACACCTTCAATAAAAATTTGCGTAGTCTACAGGCTTTGGGTCAAGCCACTGATGAGTGGTCAATTTTGCTGATTTATTTAATTTCTAGTAAATTTGATAATCGAACCAGGCGTGACTGGGAAGCTTTTAAAATTCAAGGTGAATTGCCCACATTACAAAATATAAATGATTTTCTAAAAGAAAAATGCGAGTTATTGCAAAAGTTAGAAGTCGCGAAGACCGAAAATAACATTAATAAATCTCCGTGGCTCCGTAATAAAAATAAACCTCTCAATGCGTTATTTTCATCTAACAACAAATTTTCTTGCTTTTATTGTAAAAATTCTCATTCAATATTTAAATGCTTTGCATTTGCAAAACTAGATTTGAAAAAACGAAATCTTGAAGCAAAAAGATTAAAGTTATGCTTAAATTGTTTAAATCCGAGTCATTCGGTTAAAGAATGTCCAAAGGCTCCATGCCAAAAATGTTCCAGACACATTAATTCCCTCTTACATATTGACGGACAATCAGACTCGGCCGGTAACAGTCAGAGTAGGCCCTCGCCTCCAGTCCAGCAGCATGATGAAACAGCTGGCGACGCCGCACCGAACAGGGAAACTGTTGCAAATGCATCTTGTGAACGAGAGAGTACACAAGATCCGGTTAAAAATGAATTGGACAAGGAAGCATCGACAATCGCTTCTTCGTCACAATTCTCGTTGTTAGGTCAAGCAAATAAATATGCTTTGTTATTTTATCAACCGCCGAGGTTTTAATTGTAAACAACAATAATAAGACTTTAAAAGCGAGAATTTTGTTAGATCCAGGGTCCCAATCTAATTTTATTACGGAAGATTTGACGAATAAAATCGGGTTATTAAAGCAAAAAGCGAGCATTTCCATAACAGGCGTAGGAAATGAAACTGTTGTGACAAATTATAAAACAAGCATTAAAATAAAGTCGTGTAGTGGCGGTTTTTCAAAGGAAATCACTTGTTTAATTTTACCTAGGATCACTCAGCCTATGCCGGTGTGTAGTTTTGATCCTACTTTTATTAATATACCTAGCGATATAAAACTTGCGGACCCAGAATTTAATGTTAAAGGGGAAATAGATATGTTAGTCGGTGTAGGACTATTTTACGAGATTCTGTTAATGAGTCAAATTAAGTTAAATAAAAATTTAGTTTTACAGTCCACTAAATTGGGATGGATTTTGGCGGGTGAAATTAATAATTTTTCTTTGTCTAATAATAAACTACATGCGTATCATTGTCGGGTTCTTGAGGAAGAAATTAATAAAAATCTTACACGTTTTTGGGAGGTCGAAGAATGCGACAATGTTGCCAAATATGACGATATTTGTGAAACACATTTTAAAGATAATTATTCAAGAAATACAGACGGACGTTTTGTTGTGAAAATTCCTTTTAAGGAAAATAAAAATATGTTGGGTAATTCTAAACAAAATGCTTTAAGATGTTTTGACTATTTAGAACGACGTCTCGCAAGAAATCCTGAATTAAGACAAAATTATACCGATTTTATGAAGGAATATCTAGAGTTAGGGCACATGTCTTTATTAACTGACGATATTGATCAACTACCTGATAATGGTGAAGCATATTATTTAAGTCATCATTCAGTCATGAAGACTACTAGTCTTACTACTCGTTGCCGTGTTGTTTTTAATGGATCCGCGCCCACGGACAATGGTTTGTCGTTAAATGACATTCAATATGCGGGACCTACAATACAAAATGACTTACTATCTATTCTTTTGAATTTTCGACAAAATGCCTACGTTTTAAATGCAGATATATCTAAGATGTATCGTCAGATAATAATTGATAAATCAGACCGAAACTATCAGTGTATATTTTGGAGAAGCAATCCATCGGAGAAATTGAAGTGTTACGAATTAAATGTAGTAACTTACGGTTTAGCATCGTCTCCTTTTCTAGCGACAAGATGTTTATTGCAACTTTCGCTGGATAATGAAAAATTATACCCGTTGGCTAGCAATGCCATAAAAAATTGTTTTTATATAGACGATCTTCTTACAGGTTCGGATTCTGAAAATACATTATTACAATTACAAAAGGATGTTAGTAGTATTCTTAAAAGCGCAGGTTTTGAATTGCGTAAATATCTGTCAAATAAGCCCGAACTATTCGATCAGTTTGATGTTAATAAATCTTTAGACGCCAGTATCTTGCAGTTAGGCGAAAATGAGACTAACAAAACATTAGGCATTTATTGGAACGCGCATCATGATACAATTGAATATAATGTTCAAAATATGCCTGATTTTTCAAAAATAACTAAAAGAGTCATACTTTCTTTTATCGGTCAAATATTTGATATTTTAGGTTTGTTAGGACCTATTATAATACGAGCCAAAATTATATTGCAAATGCTATGGAAAAATAAACTTTCGTGGGATCAAGAGATATCTGGTGATTTGCGTCATAAGTGGATTTTTTTTTGTAAAGATTTATCATATATTAATCAAATAAAAATTCCGAGACATGTTTTATGTAAAAACCCTACTTATGTTGAATTGCATACTTTTTCGGATGCATCAGAGACTTCTTATGGCGCGTGCGTATATATACGGTGCAAATTAAATGATTTTGAATTTTCGTGCAGATTAATAACAGCTAAAAGTAAAGTCGCGCCAGTGCGTCCGGTTACATTGCCCAGGTTAGAATTATTGGGTGCGGTTCTAGCCTGTAAACTGGCCAATAAAGTAAAAAACTCATTAACAATCAATTTTAACAGGTGTTTCTATTGGAGTGACTCCACTATAGCTATCTGCTGGATTAAAGGTTCTCCTGAACGTTGGAAAAAGTTTGTTTCTAATAGGGTAGGCATAATACAAAATAAAACAAATGTAAATGATTGGTTTCATGTGAGGTCACATGACAATCCAGCTGATTTAATATCCCGAGGAATCTCAGCGGAATCTCTTATAAATAATTCTCTGTGGTTTGAAGGCCCAGAGTGGCTAAAACTTGATAAAGAATGCTGGTCTCAAAATGAAATGCCCGTAGATTATGAGGTTCCAGAACAACGAATTCAGGTTCATTTAGTAGTTGCAAAAAATGATTGGGATATTTTTTCTAAATTCTCTAATTTAATAAAATTACAACGAGTCATCGCATATTGCAAACGGTTTCTTTTTAATATGAGACATGAAAAATCGGAACGCATAACCGGGGAATTAGATCCTAAAGAAATTAACGATGCTCTCATGACGTTAGTAAAGATTTCGCAAGTGCAGTCGTTCAGATCAGAATTAAGCGATTTAAAAAATAAAGGTTCTGTTGATAATTCAAGTAATCTGTTATCGCTCCATCCTTTTTTAAGTAACGATATAATTAGGGTTGGGGGAAGGATTCAGAAGGCCGACATTTCGTACTCGAGAAAACATCCGATTATTTTACACAATAAACATAAATTAACTGAATTAATTTTGACTAATGAACATGTACGTTTGATGCATTGCGGCCCTCAACAGATAATTTATTCTGTTCGCGAGCATTTTTGGCCTATTTCGGGAAGAAATTTGGCACGACAAATAATTCATAAATGTATAGTTTGTTTTAAGGTGAAACCAAAGCCATGCAATTATATAATGGGAAATTTACCGGCTGAAAGGCTCAATCAATGTTCATCATTTTTAAATACAGGTTGTGATTACGCAGGATATTTTTTATTGAAGGATCGAAAACTTCGTGGGTATAAATTGATCAAAGCGTATGTCTGTATTTTTGTTTGCATGGCTACAAAAGCTGTGCATTTAGAGCTAGTCACTAGTTTGAGTAGTGATGCATTCTTAGCTACTCTAAGACGCTTTATTTCAAGAAGAGGTAAACCTTTGAATATTTTTTCCGACAACGGAACAAATTTTGTCGGCGCAAACTCTGAATTACACCAATTTTTAAAATCAAATAGCAATGTCATAAAGCGCGATTCTTCAAATGAAGGTGTAAAATGGCATTTTATTCCTCCGCGCGCAGCGCATTTCGGTGGACTCTGGGAAGCCGGAGTCAAGAGTTTCAAGCAACATTTTAAACGCGTAGTCGGGAACACAAACTTAGACTTTGAAGACTTTACGACTGTACTAACGCAAATCGAAGCCATCCTCAACTCAAGGCCATTAAGTCCTCTATCTTCAAGTCCCGACGATGTTTCTCCATTGACACCAGGCCATTTTTTAATTGGAAGACCCTTAGTTTCTCTACCGGATCCTAATGTGATTGAAGTTAAAGAAAATCGGTTAAGTAAATATCAACGTCTGCAACAAATAACCCAACACTTTTGGAAGCGCTGGTATAAAGAGTACATATCAGAACTGCAGAATCGCCAAAAATGGAAAAAAAACGGATCCAAGATTATCCAGATTGGAGACTTGGTTGTCGTCAAGGACGACAATTTACCACCTCTTCAGTGGAAGTTAGCACGTGTTAGCGAACTTTTCCCAGGAAACGACGGAATAACAAGAGTTGTTACGGTGCGGTTTGCAGACGGGAATTGTGCCAAACGTGCCTTAAACAAAGTGTGTTTATTACCAATAGACAATAAAGTAAACAATGACTAAGTATATAATAAGTGGACAATGCTGTACCTACGCGCGCAGAAAATTTTACGTGTGCGACAATCATATTTGTTCTTCGTTGAAATCATATATTTCAAGGCGGGCGGTATGTTCGGTTCGATAAAAATGACTTTCGATAGAAAAGGACATATATGCCACCCTAAATACAAGGAGGTATATTCACGCATTAAATGTACCCGCGTACCCCCACTCCATCGCGGCCAAGAAAGCAGCAGTAGAACACATCTTTAGAACACATCTTTAGAGAACGCTAGAAGAAGCAGAGTGTGATTTTTTCTTTGTTTTCTGTTCAAGTTTTCATTGTTTTTTAGTAAAATAAATCATAGAAAACCAGCCAACAGTGTAGTGTTTGTTTTTCAAATTAGCGTATTCAGCAGTAGTTCGCTTTTAGAGCTACCTATTGCACAGTGCGCCGAAAACAAGGTTAACATCTATATACAGGATGTCTTTAAAACGTGCGGAAAAAATGCTACCACGAATTTCTGAGACTTAAATATGACGATCTAACCCAACTTACCTCAGTCCAAAAGTAGATTATTTCGGAGATACAGAGTGTCAAAACCTTAATTTGGTTTTAGTTTTTCATAAATAATTTTTTTAATAATTAATGTATTGTCATAATATTCGGCTAGGGGGGGGGGGGGTATGAGGTAAATATGTAAAATCTGCTCTCCCTTTTATTGCAAAATTTAGAGGGCGCCACCTGCGGTACCTTACACATTTAAAACGAAATATTTTTTTTGAGCCACCCTGCATTTAGCTTTTAAATAAAAATTCTTATTCTTCAACGTCTTTTACCTAAAAAGGGTATACGTCTTAAGGGTTGATTTGAGCAGCCGTTTTTGAGATATCTGAAGTTAAAAAATTCACTTTGTGTACGGCCAGTTCTAAATTATTGTAATAATTGAACACAATTTGAAGCGAAGGCGTTAAATTCAAATAACTGTCACTAATAACTAAAAAAAAAACAATTACATAAATGTGTTGTTAATTTTATTCTCTGGTAAAAACAGTCAATAAGAGATTTATCAACAACAAGAATTTACGGTAAATAAGACAAAGCTACTAAAGATACCAATGCTACAAAACAGGACATTACGAATAGTTACGGACTCACCAAACAGCATGCCAATTAACATACAATGGACATGAGGCTAGGCACTCTAAAATACTTTTATGACAAAATAATTTAAAAATATTACGAGAGCACCGACGCCGCGACGTTCCGCAAAATATTGATCACAAAATCGCACATACAGTCAACAACACACGCAAGATTTAAACAGTATTAAATACCCAAAAGATTGGTTCCCTCCCTATCAGACCTGACTGAACATAAAGATAAAAAGATAATATATAAATAAAAATAAAATACTTTCAAATATCTCCCAAGAAATTAAGTCAAAACAAAATCAGGCATCAACTCAAAAACCTTCAACTACGGTAATCGAAAAGATATTACTTAATAAACAAAAGTCAGAGATAGAAACATCTCACTTAAAGACTAACATTACATATAGTAGAGCTAAATATTTCAAATTTATTTCCAAAAAACGCTGACAAATGAGAAGAATTTTCTTTGCCGATAAAATTGTGTGTTGGAAAATATGTTTGAAATTTTAAAAATATTGTTACCGACTTATTTCCATTAAGGTTCTTAATAGAACTCTATCCAAAGTTTTTGTTCTTCACAATTTTCCCTAATTGATTAGTGCTAAAAAGCTAACCTGATCTAACCCGAATAATATTTCTAAGGAGGAGAGTAAATTTTAGTTCGTATTGTTTGAATGAATAAAAACCTAGTATCTATTTTTTTAACACACTATTATCGGTATGAGAGAAAGGAATACTCCTTGTTTTGATCTTAGAATAAAATAAAAGAAAAGTATTCGTAAAATAAAAAATTGTGTCTGGAATTAAATTAGGTATGGCATCATGCATGAATGGAAAAAAACCATAGAGCAGTTTTAGGAGATGAGGAGAAGGAGGATAATATAATTAAAGGTCAAAGAAAGATATTCTTATGACCTCAGCAACGCAACCAAGTTTTCAACAAGAACAATTGACATTACTAATGTCATGACATTATGACAACACTAAAAAGGTCTGTACAAAATGCTAGCACAAGTTCTTAAACTGAAATTATGACGATATAGCCCAAGTCCAGCTTCCTTAGACCAAACAACTTTAATCCGAAATAGAGAGCGTCAGAGTTTGTTCTTTTTCAATTTTCTTCGGTTCCTGACCCAAACAATTTTAAATTTTTAAAAGTTAGTTAAAGGTTAGAGGAGACGGCGTATCAGTTCATTCGAGCCCCCCCTAAACAAGATCCTAAGGAAAAATGATCATTGAAAGTAGTGGTTTCAACATCAATTTAATAATACCGGAATTTGTTATGAGAATGTTCATGTCTATGAAAATTTGCGAATTCGTATGTCTATAATTTGCCAAAATACCCAACCATGAAACTCAATGGGTAATTTTATAAAATATAACCCATTAAGCTTTGTGTGCTTGTTATCGATTTGACTTTGATAAACAACAATTAAGGTATAGTAAAGTTTACAGTATATCATTGACATTTACAGCAATAAATCAACAACCTGATTAAACCCCACAGTGTAGGTCCCAACATCTTCAAACCGAAATAAATAATAATAATAATAATAATAATAAATGATTTTTTATTTTCCTACTCATGATTTTTTTTACATATTTTAACATTTAACATTTAATTACACTTAAATCTAAACAAGTAAGAAAATAAAGGCCAACTTTTTCAGACTTCTACACCGAAATGCAGATTCTGTTTATTATAATGTAGCCTTGTGTTTTTAAAAACAAAGTTATTTTATCCTTAAACTACCTATACTAAAAATAATAAGTTGAAAATAAAAATGTAGGTAAGAAGCACCAAATCGACAGAGAGAGAGGGGGAAAGAGAGAGAGATAGAGAGGAGAAGAGACAGATAGAGAAAGAGTGAGAAGAGACGAAAATTTGTAAGGACTGCTTACTAATAAATAAATAAATGTATAGGGCACTTTCGTTGTTACGTTAATAACTTTTTTATATATTTATTTTTAAAGGTTTGGCAAGGTAGGGTAAGTTGTGCTAAGTCTAAGTCGAGGGAATCTATGAGTACAGAATTATTATAAGAAAATGATCGTTTAAAAAATTCATTTTTATGCTTTGAAATTGTTAAATTTTTCCTACGCAAATTTAAGTGATGAACATCAGTCCTAAACGTTATTTTATTGTATAAATAATTAGGGGAACGAAATTTTAAAATTTTATAATAAAAGCATGCAGCATAAAGTTTACGTCGATTGTACATATTAAGCCAAGACATCTCCTTAAGTTTGTGGGAGACCCCATGCCGTCCTCTGATACCAAAAAAGAACCGAATGCAACAATTTTGAACCTTTTGCACCCTGCGAATGTCTAAACCATCCAGACATGGACCGTAGACACTGTCGCAGTGATTGAAATGAGAGAGAATCAATGATTCACACAATATTTTTCTTGTATCTTGTTGAAGGTAATGTCTGTACGCGTAAATCGATTTTAAGGTAAAGTAAGTTTTTTTAGAATATAAGTAATATGATCTTTGAATCTTTATTGAGAGTCAATAATCAAACCCAAACTCTTACCCTTATCAACAAAGTCAAATTGATTATTACCTATTTTAATATTTATGAGATTCTTTATTTCTCCAGTAACATTTTTATTTCCAAACAATATAATAGTTGATTTAGACGGATTTAATTTTAACATATGATCAGAAGAGACTTTCAAAAGCGCATTTAATCAGAGTTTATCTTATTTTCAGCAGTTATGTACTCCGCAGGAGAAAATGAAAAATACAATTGTGTGTCATCCGCATATAAATGATAGTTACAAAATTGTAAAGCGTTATGAAAATTTAATGTATAGATAGATGCTAAATAGTAACGGGCCTAATATGCTACCTTGAGGTACTCCGGTAGTAACAGGAAGAGAATTTGAAACAGAATTTTCAATTTTAACCCGCTGTGTCCGATCTGTTAAATAAGAACTTATTAATATCAAGGCATTTTTAGTCAAGCCAATATAATGTAAAATAGCATATAACATTTTATGATTTAAAAAATCAAATGCCTTTGAGTAGTCCACCAATATTAGTGCCGTTAACTGGCTTTTATCCCGAGCTCTCAAAATATCGTCTGTAACATCAGACATGGCTGATGTACAGAGCTGTACCCTTGTCTAAAACCAGATTGCTTGGGAGGCAAGATAGAATTAGTATTTATAAAATCGAGAATTTGAATTTCCAACATTCTTTCTAATACTTTAGAAAAAGTGGGCAGAATACTTATAGATCTGAATTGACTGAATTCTTTAGGATCATTAACTTTAGGTAACGGGGTTACGAAAGCTTCTATGGGTGCAGGGTTGGCTAGAAAGAGACATTTTAAACCAAATGAAAGTAAATATCAATTATTACAATAATAATATTTTGAGACGTAATTAGTACAATAAAAATAAATACTTAAACACATATTTATTCGTTTCAATAAAATTAAGTTTATACAGTCGTCGACGAAATACCACTAAAGTATATAAAAAGGAGTTTTACAAGTTATTATGATTAAAATCTATAATGATACGATTTAGACTACACACTAATACAAGATTAAAATTGAATTTAAGAATTAAATACAGTACAATGTGTGTACACAGAAAACGTTTACAATAATCAATTTTGGCAAGTTAATTCTACTTTACTCTGAATTTAGTTCTTTGTCACTATCATTATCTTCATATTAACTTATGATTATGGGTTAAGCATTAGTACTCATACACATATGAGTTTTCCACAAACAATTTTCCAACTGTCTGCAGAAATGTTACTTATTATGTTTTTTTTATTAATTCTACTACAGATGTATTTAATGTGGGGGAAGTATTATTCCTTCCAATATTTGATTTTACTTTAATTCGATTGGATTAAATACACCATAGTAGGAGGGAAGACGCAACACACTATGTCAATTTTCAACGGTAATATACCGATAGAGGAGGCGTCTTATCGGTAATACCGATGTTTTTAACAAGAAATCGATTTTCTGACAAATTTTTACGAATTGTAATTTTTACTTATAATCTGATATGATCCCGAGAGCTTTAGCTCGAGGGTCTTATCTTTAATTATAAGTAAAAATTACATTGAGTGAAAATTTTCTTGGAAAATCGAGTTTCGGGTGAAAAACGAAGGTATGAAGATAAGAAACCGCCTCTAGAGGTGTATTTTATTGGATAATTTACTGAACATAAAAATGAAGGCCGTCTGATAAAGGTAAATATACAAGTTAGAGGTGTTACTAATTTTTTATTTAAGTAAAAAAGCTACAAGCGTCTTTTCGAAAGCGTCTTTTCGAGCTAGTGGTAGTCTTATCGGGTAAGACGACCGTTACCAAGGTGGTTGCTATGAAAATGAGCGTTTTGATTGGTTCAATAAAAGTGAGGTGAATTATCTGTTACAAGTTTATCACACTCATATTCCTGATTAATTTTAAAAGCCTGTAGTACTACTAGAAGATTCCATTTTTTTTCTTCAAATTATGTACAGAGTGGCAAAAAAGTCGCGCATAATACCTGTAACTTTTGAATTAGCTCGTATACGAAAAAGTGACCTTTATGAAAGTTTTTCAGTAAATTATTCCCCGCATTCCTACCTGCATGAATTATTTCTGTCATTTCTGGTTTGGTTGCCATAGAGACTTACTTACTTTCTTTAAATAGAACACCATGTATACGATTGCATATTTGGATTCTACTGGGAAAACTCTGAATTTTTTGTATTTCAAATTTTCATTTATTTAAAATTGTAAGAAACTTTATAACAGGAAAATAAATAGCCTATAAAATTGAACAACTTAACATCGGAATAATAAGCAAGTGAAACCTTTTTAGTGGATCATATGTTCATAATGACCACCATTTTCTTACTAAGCAGAGCGCCAGTTGATCCCTGAACCCGTCTACAACGTCTAAAAGGAAGTCCTCTGGAATGGCCCGAATTTCAGCACTAATTCTGACTTTTAAAGAAAGTCATTTGAATGGTTAACGTAGACTCTGTTCTTTAAATGTCCCCACAAAAAGAAGTCGAGCGGGCTTTAGTCCGGGGATCGCGCTGGCCAGCCAATATCGCCTCTTCTGCCTATCCAACGTCCTGAAAATTGTTCGCTTATGATTGTTTAACATTTGCCGCATAGTGCGCAAGTGCTCATCTTACTGGAACCATACCTGTTCATTTATGCCATTTTTTACACCTAGTAAAACCAATCTGCAAGAAAGAATTATGTGATTTCTGAGGAGGTCCAGATATTCTTCGCTATTCAAATTAGCATCTATGAAAAAAGGTCCCACAATATGTTTGCCAACTATACCCGCCGAAACATTAACTGTTTTGGGCCAATACCGATAATTGTGTTTATTAACAATGCTATTTAAATGGAAAGTAGCTTCATCCGAGAAAATAATATTGGTTGCGAAGTTATTATCGTTATTGCATCTTTCTATCATCAGCTTACAAAATTCAGCTCTGCTATCAAAATCGTCCTCGTTTAACTCGTACACCAACTTTATCTTGTAGGGATGCAACTTCTCCTGCTTAAAAAAATTTTTCGCTGACTGATGAGACACATTAAAATCCATTGCTATCTACCTGGATGATTGTGTTGGATTTTCATGTATTGAGAGAATGATATCCAAAGCTTTGTCCCCCCCCCCCTGTTTGCTGTTTTAGGTTGACCTGATCTAGTGGCTTTCCTAGCACTGCTTGTTTCTCGAAATTTCTTTACCACTCGACACACTATTGACTGATTTATTGGAGGCCTGTTTCGATATGATTCATTGAAATGTTGAAAAACCTGATCTGGCGATCTGTTCATATTTTCGTAACCGCTCATTATTAAAATCTTAACTCGTTGTTTCTCATGCAGATGAAAATCAGACAACAGAAAATTAAACAGGAACTCAAAATTGACACCCCTTAGGTCGCTGTCATGAAAATACCTTGACTCAACTGGTGGGTATTAGGTAGGAATAGTTATAATTAAGAAGTTTTTATTTTGAGCTGTCATTACCTCGGAAACGCTGGCAGATTTTTTGATTTGAAATACAAAAAATTCAGAGTTGTCCCAGTGGGATCCAAATATGCAATCATATGCAGGGTATTCCATTTAAAAAAAGTAAGTTAGTCTTTATAGCAACCAAACCAGAAATGTATGCAGGTAGAAATGTGGGGAATAATTTACTGAACAACTTTCATAAAGGTTACTTTTTCGTATTTCTGCTTTAATAGTGTTAGAACTAAGAAACATTTTTACTTGACTTTTTGGTGTATTTTTAAGAAGTTGATGATCATACCAATCTTCAAAAAGTTGGGCGTCAATGTCTTGGTGGAAATCCAGAGAAGAATCGGCTATGTTTTTAGCTGAAAGCAACAGAGAGGTCGGAACAAATCCAATTTGTGAACCCTCGTGAATTATTGTTATTCTTTCGCCTTTATTTGAAGGAGTAATTTTTTTGAAATATCATTCCATCCTTTTCTTGCAGTATCATATGTATTGAACCATGTTTCGCCATGGTGGATAATTGGTCAATTTTCTGCTCTATATTGTTTAACAGCCGCTAAATATTTATGACGCCATTCCGGTAAACGTTGAGATTCCATTAAGGTTTGTCTTTTATCAATAGGCTTGTTACCGATATTTTTTTTTTTTGTAATTTTTTATGGCATTCAATAGAATTCAATAATCTAGATAAGCTGTTAAAACTTTAATTCTCTAAGTGTATTCAATCCTTAGATATTCAATGTTAAAGATCGGGTTTGTAAGGGGTGACAGCATACATATAGCTGGCCTAAATGACAACCTCACCTGCACGTGGTGCACCCTGCTAGAAACTGACGAGGCTCTGTCGACCGAATGATTACCGGTATAAGTAATCCCCTTTTGTTGGCCAACAGCTTCGGGTGAACGAGCTGACAACAGTGAGGACATCTTCTTGTCCCTGGAAGGAGAAATCCTTCCTAAAGGCGGATGAAACTGTCCACAAGTTCAACGGCATGGAGATGCAGAAGGCAACGGGAAACCACTGCATTAAGGGTCCCCAGGACATCCCCAGGAAAAATCAACATGACTGGAAAACCAAAAGCCCAGACCCTCAGTCCCCGGCAGGTCTTAAATGACCAGAGGGTGCTAAGAATCTCCGGGCCAGTCATGAAGACGATTGCTACTTGGAACGTTCAGAGTATGTTTCAAGCAGGAAAAATCCACAACGCCATTAAAGAGATGAAAAGAATGAAGATCGAAATTTTAGGGATCAGTGTAACAGTGTCACATCGGCGACCATCACGTCTACTATGCAGGAAATGATCATGTAAATCACTCCAACGGCGTGGCGCTTATAGTGAGCACGGAGGTACAGAGAGCAGTGAGGTCTTTTGTTCCGATTTCTGACAGAATGGCACTTCTACAGCTAAATTCCAAGCCATGCAATATAAATATTATACAGACATATGCACCGACTACTCGGACGAAGTTGTTGAAACTTTTTATGAGCAACTTCAGAGTACCTTAAAACTTACTAAAAAGTCGGAAATCACGATTGTCATGGGTGATTTTAATGCAAAGATTGGCAATGGTGCGAGGGGTGATGTAGTTGGTGAATGTGGATTGGGTGTTGCGGATGAACGTGGCGACCGGCTGTTCCAGTTTTGTCAAGAGATGGATTTTGTAGTCTCAAACACTTTCTTTCAGCTCCCACCAAGGCGATTGTACACCTGGACTTCTAACGCTCATACACCGGAGAGGATAGTCAGAAACTGAATAGACTATGTACTGATAAATAAACGCTACAGAAACTGCATTAAATCTGTAAAAACTTACCCTGGCGCAGACATAAGTTCTGATCATAATCCACTTGTAGCAAACATCCAGTTAAAACTGAAAAAGTGTACAGTTAGAATGAACAGCCCAAGACCGGATCTGATAAAGCTGAAAAGCCCAACAATGTTGGCTGAAGTCAGAGGCGAACTAGACAATAAACTGAACAGAATTGAGAAGCTTTCATTAGCGCAAGCTGGGAATTATTGCCAAGTGATACTAGGATAAGGAGGAAAGCTTGGATGACCGATAAAATTCTCAAATTGATGGAAGAAAGGCGCTCGAAAAAGAATCAACCAGGATACCAACAGTTAAATCGCAGAATAAAGAACGAAATCAGAATGGCTAAAGATAAGTGGCTCAATGAACAATGTAACGAAATCGAGGATCTTGAAGCCAAATATGACAGTTTTAACATGCACAAGAAGATCAAGAAAGCTGCCGGTGTAATAGCCAAGATAAGATCATTCTTGACGTCAACGACAAAGTGAAACAATGGTGTAACTACATCGAATATATCTTTCAGGATGAGAGGTCGAACACTCCGGAACAGTACACACGAGAAGGAATGGATATAACTAAGGAAGAAGTTCAACATGCAATCCCTTTATCAAAAAACAGAAAAGCGGCAGGTCCAGATGGTATGTATTCGGAAGTAATTAAAATCTTGAAGGATGAGGAATCACTAAACGTGATTGTGAAACTATTTAATATGGTCTACCGATCTGGCATCATTCCTTCCGACTGGCTTAGATCAACATTTGTAACGCTGCCAAAAAAGAGCTCTGCAAAGAAATGTAGCGACTATCGCCTCATCAGCTTGATGAGTCATTTCCTAAAAATATTCCTGAAGATCATCCATAAGAGAATATATACAAAATGCGAGTCATTCATGGGCGAATCCCAGTTCGGTTTCCGTAAGGGGTTTGGCACGAGAGAGGCCCTGTTTAGTATCCAGGTTCTGGTTCAAAGATGCAGGGATGTTTCGGCCCCTGTTTATGCCTGCTTCATAGATTACGAGAAGGCTTTTGATAGGGTGCACCATGAAAAGCTTATGGAAATCCTTAAAAATATAGGCTTGGAAGATAGAGACCTTCAGATGATCGCAAATCTATACTGGAACCAAACCGCACACATCAAAGTAGACAAACAAATGTCAGACGAAGTACGAATCAAGAGAGGTATTCGGCAGGGATGCATTCTTTCACCGCTTCTTTTTAACATATACTCAAACGAAATATTTGAAGGAGCGTTAGAGGATTGCACTGAGGGAATTTCCATTAATGGCGTAAATATTAACAACCTTCGCTACGCCGACGATACTGTTATAATCGCGAATTCTCTGGAGGGCCTCCAGATTTAACTTAATAGAGTGGCAGCTGGGAGTGCAGAGTTTGGATTAAACTTACACACCAAAAAATCTAAATGGATGGCGATTAGTAAGAACCAAGTTGATAGAGGTGTACTTCAGGTACAGAACCAACAAATCGAACGCGTCCAATCATACAAATATCTAGGATGTCAGGTCAACGAAAGCTGGGATAATATGCAGGAGATTCGTGCCCGAATTGAGCAAGCCAGAGCATCATTTGTGAAAATGAAGTCAGTGTTGTGTTGCCGAAATCTGTCGCTCTCCGTTCGCACTCGAGTGCTACGTTGCTATGTATTCAGCATTCTTTACTATGGAATTGAGGCGTGGACTCTGACAGACGCCATGTGCAAAAAGCTGGAGGCTTTCGAAATGTGGACGTATCGATGGATGTTAAGAATTTCCTGGATGGACAGAGTGCGCAATGAAGACGTGCTTAGGAGAATGTCAAAAGGTCTAGAGGTCATTCACATTTAAAAAGCGAAAGCTAGAATACTTCGGATACATACTTAGGAATGACAAGTACGGACTTCTCAAACTGATCATAGAAGGTAAAATCGAAGGGGAAAGAGAGGCCCTGGACGCCGAAGCATATCGTGGCTAAAGAATTTGAGACAGTGGTATGGTGAGACCACGGCGAGTCTCTTTAGGAAAGCAGTGGATAAAGTGCAGATAGTGTTGATGATTGCCAACGTTCGAAGAGGACAAGGCACTTGAAGAAGAAGAAGAAAGATCGGGTTTCAATAAAAAGCGCTTAGCCGGCTCGTGACGTAATGCTGCATAAACACCACAGCGCGAGGGCCGCCTAACGCGAACGAATTTGAGTTTGCTAATTGCTACTTATATTTCATCAGAAGAAGGTGTTTCAGTGGCGGATCCAAAGAACTTTCTTTGGGGGGGGGGGGGGGGGTGTAAATTAGACTTACTTGATTTTTACTTTTGGGTGTAATTCCATTGCGAAAAAAACAATCTATGATGTCTGAATCTGGGTCAACCATCGTTTAACAACGTAAAATATTTTCAACAAAAAATTCTTTTGCTTTTAGTACTTTAAATCAAATTCCTTCCACTCTTTATTCTTACACCTCGATGGTTGTCCCCTAGATGACAACACTGATCTTAAGGCACCTATTCCCGAAAAAGGGAGGAAGTTTCAAACAACAAATCTTGATTTCTTGGGTTACTGGTTTGACATTCATTTTCTGTACTCAACCTTTAAATTTCTGACTTATCACTTGTACTTCTAGATTCTGTATCTTAACAATAATCGTTCTTCTCCTAACTTAAATTTCGATGTTTCTTTTAACGATCACTGGAGACCACAAAAGAAATCTTTTAGGACCCGTATTCCCCCAACCTTGTGAAAAAATTTTTATTATAATACCTTATTTCTATTTTATATTGTATTCAAGTTTTATGTACGTTTATCGTTTTTGACTATAAGAACGATGATTGAGCTTTTCAAACGTTTTTCGTTACTGCAATTATTATGCTGACATTGTCAACCATTTTGTTCTCCAACCGTCAACGGTCGACTGTAAAATGACAGTGAACACGTTTTCCCGTTCTCATTTTAACTGTGTCCGTCTCCCTATTTAGTCTTTGAGGGTATATAAAATATAGGATCTGTGTGTTTTTACTAATTTTATTTTAAATCTAATTCTATTATTTTCCCTACATAATGGGACGAGCATAACACAAGTTGACGGGACCTTAGGTCTCCAATAATTAATTTTACAAATGAAATTTCAACATTATGTAAGTACAGATATTATTAATAATTTTATTTCATTCCTAATTGCAAATTTCTTTCTTTTTACAGAATTTCTCATAAAACGCTAACAAAAATCTTTCTCTTTTCTTATACACAATAAAATAAAAAAACTTTTATAAAATGACCTAGAATGTCCAAAAGATTCTTTTTATATATCCTAACTTATGACTTTCAAATGACGAATATCTTCCCTTTTTAAATTCGACCACAAATTGACAGAGTCTTCACAGAAATTTTGAATTAACTATAACATTTCATATTTCATTTACAATTTCAGTATGCTGATTGCATTCTATTTTTTAATATCTTGTCAAAATATTTTTTAAAAAAAGCTCCATCAGCGTCACTTTCCATCAACAGTTTTCTCTCTACTGCTAATAATAACTGCAGCCCTACTTTTGTCTCCTGAAGATGAAGGTTAATACCTTCGAAACATGTAGAAACGTTTTAATTTTAAAATTGAACCTTTGATAGCTCAATATTAAATTAGTGGAGAAAGACTTTTTGACTTTCTTTTCCCTTTCCCCTTCAATCTATGATGTCTGAGGTTCTAGTGGATCCGCCACTGTTTCAAATTTGCAGTTGAGATTATAAGCCCAGTAACCGAAAAGTCATGTTTAAATTATTACCTAGATTCAAATGGAAATATTAAGGAAAATACTTATATCAAATTTAAATACAAATATATCTCAGTAAAAGAATGCGTGGAATTTCGTCATGTCCAATCCGGATCTTGAAAAATTAGAAAGAATTACAATAAAATATTGCAATTTTGATGAAAAACTTGTTAAATCTGTAATAAAGCAACTACAATGATAAACAATGAACTTGGGTGAACTTTTTTTAAAATTAGATAATGTAAATTATTATTTTTGTTTATTTCACTACATAATATTCTAAATTACTTTCGTCACAAACTATTTGCACTATTAAATCTAAATATTTAACCAAACTTAAATGAAACGTAGCATGTGGTTAAAGAATAGAATATAATTCCCTTATTCTAGAAATCCGTTCTACATGTACTCTTAAGCTTGCAATCCATTCCGATTCCCTAACTTCTTGCTTAGAATTTTTTTGGGTGGATGAGACAGATGGTGGTATAACAAGTTGATTATCATTGGCTGCAAGTTGGTCTTCGAGATGCTTAAAGCTTCTGTCGACAATTAACTGGACTCTGGATTTAATTTATTTAAAAATGTCGATTCCTCGACTCTCATTTTGTCAGTACTTCTACCACCAAAACCATAAGAAATGTAAGAAAAAAAACCATTAGGTGTACTGGGTGAGCCAACGATTGCGCGGAGTAATATTATGCCTTTAAGATAAGATTTGTCAATAATAAGTATGGTTGAATATCTGGCACATTTTAAAAATATTTTCAATTATACAGGGTGCGCCCAAAAAGTAGAGTGTCATAAAGTTACATTTTTTTAAATGGAACGCCCTATATTTGAATACACTTGTTAATTTACGTATTATTTTATAATTTTTTATTAATGGTTTAATATACGAAAAAATTATACTTTCTAAGATAATTCGACTTATAATGAAAATTTTGCATTTGCAAGCATCTCGTTGTTGTGAAAATACTGAAAATGCTACTTAAATTTTGACTTTAAGCGATTCATATTTTTATACTTACTAAATAACGGCAAAAAATCATATTCACTATGAAATATTTGACATCTCATTTACAGGGTGTTTTCTTTCTAGGATCAATGTCAGAAAACTTCTAATTGAAAATACCACTATTATTAAATGGACCACCCGAACATCCTATATATTTGTCTGTCATCTTATAGCTCGTCATAAACTATTCAACTTTCATGAAGAATGTCCTTTCCCTATCTCTAATAGTTTTTGAAATATTTTGATATTTTGAGATTTAATGTCCCCGTTATAGCATCTTTTGTCAATGGATCACAGTAGCCATGGAAAATAAATGAAAATATAGAAATTTTATTATAACTGTCCTTTCCCCAAATCAGTTTTTTCTTAGTAAATATTCGAATAAATGTCCTTCTTGTTCAATACACTTGTCAATCCTTTTGATGATATTTCCCCGGACATTGGATAACATGTCTGGTGTTATTGTTTTAAGAGATATCCCTAATCCTATTCTACATGTCCTGCCTTATCGTAGGTGGTGTGACATACACCCTATCTTTTATGTAGCCCCACAGGAGAAAATCTAACGAGGTAAGATCACAAGACCTTGGTGGCCATGCAACAAAACCTCCGCGGCCAATCCATCTTTGAGGATAGTGCTGATCCAAATATTCTCTTGCTTCACGATAAAAGTGGGGAGGGACACCATCTTGTTGGAGCCATATATTTTGACGTTTATCATAGTCGACTTCTGCCAATAATCTTGGCAATGTCTTTTGCAAGAAAAGTAAATAGTTACGTCCGTTAAAATGTTCCTTAAAAAGATATGACCCTATAATTCTGTTGTGAAGTATGCTGCCCACACATTAACCGACCAATGGTTCTGGTGTTGAACTTTTTGGACCCAGTGTGGATTCTCCGTTGCATAATAATGCATATTGTGTCTATTAACAGCACCATTACTTTTAAATGTAGCCTCATCTGAATACATTATAAATTTAAAAAAATTTCGGTTTACCTCAATTTGGATACGTAACCATTGGCAGTAAGTTACACGCCTTTGCAAATCTTCATCGTGAAGTTTCTGATGTAACGCAATACGGTACGGATGATACTTATACTTGCATGTTGTTCGGATTGCCGTTGACTGTGACGTATTACCGAGCGAAGCTAATTTACGGCTATACAAACTAGGGAATTCTCCTGGACGTGTAACAGTATTTCGAGTTCTTTCTCACCACTTGTAGCTATTATATTAAGAACTTTACGTTTTGAACATTCCACACTGCCTGTTGAATCAAAACTTTCCATTAAACTTTGGAAACTTCGAGGACTGGGTGTTCGCCGCTCGTGATATTTCATCTTGTATAGTCGTTCAGCAAAAAGACAATTTTTATCTGCCTCGCCCAAAATGTAAATCATATTGATTAATTCATTTTCAGTATCAACTTATAAAATGACTGGACAATAAATTTTACAGTAAAAAGGCTTAATTTTTACATTGATCTGATTCTTAATGTCATCCACTGCAATTATTTTCATTTATTTTCCATAGCTACTGTGATCCATTGACAAAAGATGCTATAACGAGGATTAAATCTGAAAATATCAAAATATTTCAAAAACTATTAGAGATAGGGAAAGGACGTTCTTCACAAAAGTTGAAGAGTTGATGACAAGCTATAAGATGACAGAAAAATATATAGGGTGGTCCATTTACTAAAAGTGATATTTTTCAATTAGAAGTTTCCTGACTTTGGTCCTAGAAAGAAAACACCCTGTAAATGAGATGTCAAATATTTCATAGAGAATATGACTTTTTGCCGTTATTTAGTAAGTATAAAAATTATGAATCGCTTAGAGTTAAAATTTAAGCAGCATTTTCACAACAACGAGATGCTTGGAAATGCAAAATTTTCATTATAAGTCGAATTATCTCAAAAACTATAACTTTTTCGTATATTCAACCATTAATAAAAATTTATGAAATAATACGTAGAATTAATAAGTGTATTCAAATATAGGGTCTCCCATTTAAAAAATGTAACTTTATGATACCCTACTTTTTGGGTGCACCCTGTACAATTTAAAATATTTTTAAAATGTGTCAGGTATCCAACCATACCTTAATACGAAAGCTTATTATCGACAAATCTTATCTTTAAGGCATAAAATTACTCCGCGCAATCGTTGACTCACCCGGTACATGCTATTACGTATTTCATGGCGTTACAACCTTTACATTCTGGCCATAAAAGGGAGGGTACTATCAATTTAGTAGGTTTTTATATTGAGATTTCAATACAGGGAATAGGAATTTTTTTTTGAACTTCAGATAATGATTTAAAGTGAACAAATGGATAAAGGTAACCTGCTAGTAAAGGTTGGTCTTTGAATAATATTACAAACTTTGGTAACTTATACACTAAAATCGTCAACTAATATTCTGCAGGATAAATTTAGTTTGATCTTCTTAGGGATAAAAAATATCCAATCTATCCAATTTATGTTTTTAGACTAGTATATTTCTCTATTTACAATAAATAATGAATGGCTAGGCATACCCAAATAAAGTATTGGATTATTTTCTATCAAGAAAAATGTTCTCTTTCGTATTTCTTTTTTTTTTAATATCTATATGTATTCTACTATCGGAATCTGAATCTGGCAAGCTTAGTTGCAAATAAAATAAACGTTGTTGTAAAGAACTGATTTATCTTTTTTCGGACACCCTGTATAATTTGGTCTTCCTGAGCCGACACTAAACCAGAAAATATTTACCTTAATATTTATTAACAAAATTTAGAGAGCTGCTTTACAGTTATTTAAATCTAAACTTGTCAAATTATTGACAGTATCGAAATATCGTCCAAACCATCGACTTTGGTCAAAACCCAGCTAGTACAATTAGGTTTTCAAAAATCTTCCCCCGTTGAACTAAAAGATTGAAGTTAACCGTAACATATAATACCAGCCATAAAGTATAAACAGTTTACTTTATAAGCTTACTGTTACCATTAATCTTAAAACTGTAACCAGGTATAAATACTGCCATGATATAAAAAATCAGAAGCCTGGTTAATTTTTCAACTGTCGAATAATACCTGGAAGTGACATTTTTATGTGCTACAAATCATTGCGGTCAATAATTAGGTAGCCGAATTTAAAAATTATTGAGTCCAATAAATGATACTGATCGTTGCCCTTCGGGTTGACCAGTTGGTTAATGCATTTAAGAATGCTTTTTTATTTTCAAGAAAACATGAAATTAAATTGGTTAAGTATTGATCAAGCACTGTGTCCAAAGCAACTTGGTCTATGTGTGTACAAAAATTGCATACATATTATATTGTATACCGGGTGATGCACGGCTTAGTTGATCATAGGAAATCCTATGTAAATTTTGAGGTGGCTAAGTATTGACTCCTTGTACATTTTAGAGAAAAATTGTATTATAATTTTTTGAAGAGGCCGATATAATAAACCCATGTGCCAATTTCGAATAAATTTTAATAAGGCGATCCTAACTTATTTAGTTAAATGTGATGGCAAAATTACGAAATTTTCATAGTTTAGGTGATACAGCAAAGACCAGCAAATTATTATTTGGCATTGGCAAAACGAAAAGTCGCGTCAGTGACAACATTTTCATTAAAGGCGCTTTAATTGTATCTAAATATGAGCTATTCCATTAAGAAAAAAGTAACTATGATTAAGTGGTATTATACAGAAAACAGTTCAAGAGCAGTGTCTGAAATGTTTTCAGTTCAATTCCCTGATAAGCCTATCCCTTCCATTTCATTAATTAAACTTATCATTAGTAAGTTTGAGTCCAAAGGCACTGTAATAAATAACTGTAAATGCTCGAAGGTCAATAGAACTGAAGAAAGGGATAATAGAGATCTTGATATTTCACTGCACGTGGAGGAGAATAAAATGATTAGCACGAGGATTCTTGGGCAAGCCGTATGAAAACATTAAACAAAAAAAACATACATATTTTTCTTACAAGTATGAAAAACATCAAGAGCTACGGCAAGGTGATGAAGAATGGAGAATGGTATTCTGTTTTGAGGTAATTAAAAGAGCAAAAAATAATAGGGATTTTTTGAGAAATATTTGTTTTAACGATGATTCACCCTCAACAACGAACCAAATGTCATAATTGCCGGCATTGGAGCCAAGAGAATGAACATCGTCTTGTTCATACTCGGACGCAATATCCACAAAAAATAAATGTTTGGACGGGAATTGTAGGACCTCACATTATTGGACCATTTTTTATGGAAGGCAGCCTCACAGCAATAACCTATTTGGACTTACTAACGAGTGATTATTAATTATTTTGCTCAAGGGCGGCTGTGACCCAGTATACATAGTGTAGCAGTAGCGCATAGATTAAATCATAGGGCGAATTTGCAAGAAAGCAGCGTTGTCACGTTGAAAACCTAAAATAATGTTTTTTGACGGTATGTAATATAAAATTCTGAGCTATCTTACTTTGAAAGCCTACTTTATATGGCCGCCTCCTACTTCTAGACACCTTCTGATGTTTCTTCTTACCCTCAGAGACACATTAACCAATACGTTTGGAGAATTATTAATTTCGGCAATTTTTTCTGAAATCCTTCGTTTAAGATCATTTATATCCTCAATTGGTGTTCGATAAATGGAGTGTTTTATAAAAGGCCACAAGAAGAAATCGCAGGGTGTTAAATCGCAGGAACGAGGTGGCCATATTTGTTGCGTATTTCGGCTTATAACTCTGTTTTCAAAAAATTCACTTCAAAAATTTCAATTTTCTCTGGTTACATGAGGTGTAGCGCCATCTTTTTGGAAGTAACCTTCCCGCAATTCATCATCGTGAAGCTCATTAATAAATGTTGTCGGAATTTCGATCCGATATCTCTCAGCTGTAATTGTGCCATCAAAGTAAATTGGGCCTACTATTCTTCTAGAACTAATTGCTGCCCACACACCAACTTTTTGAGGATGAAGAGGTCTTTCTACAAAAACATGCGGATTTTGCGTATTCCACATTCGCATATTTTGTGAATTAACCTGATAAATAAAAATAAGCCTCATCGGTAAAAAATGTTTTTTCAAAAGCACCACTATTTTCTTCTTGAAAATTGTTTAAAAACCATTCACAAAAATTAAGTCTTTGGGGAACGTCATTGGGAAGGAGTTCATGAATAGCCGTAACACGATAAGGGTATAGATGCAGATCCTTTTTGAAAAGTGTTTGACATGTACTGTAGCATAAACCCGTTTGCTGAATTTGTTGAGATAAATGCCTAATAGAAGTTGAAGGATTATTTTCCATAATTTGTCGCGCTTCTTCAATAACCTCATTCGATCGTTTCGTTGGTCTTCCAGCCCCTTTTTTATGTTGAACAGAACCAGTCTGACTAAATTTATCAATTAGGTATTGTGACCCAGTACGAAAATTATGAAAGGTCACCGCAACATCAGGAAACTCGGTTCGAAATTCATCAAAGCAGTCATGCATAGAGTAATTCCGCACACCGCCTATTTTGTTTCCATTTCTAAAAAAACTTTCAACAATAAAATTTTTTTGTGCTTCACTAAACATTTTTACTGTAGAACTTTCAATCCGGCAACAAAGCTTCACCAAAACTTGATACGCTGAAAAATAAAAAAAAAAATAAAAAATAAAATCATATCCTGCAAATAGCACTTTATAATAGTCAAAAGACGACTCCCCGGAGAAATATTAGTTAAAGCAATAGTAACCTACCTTCAAATAACTGCAAAAATTACAAAATTTCTCCAATTTTTAAACTTTACAAATACACAAATTCAAATAAGACGTAAATGGCATAAAATAATCATGTCATCTTATCTACGCAGTACGGCCATGATGATTTTAAAATGCATGGCCTCCCTTGAGCAAAATAATTAAAAATCACTCGTTACAAAATCCAATTAAACCCGCACTAGAACAAGTTGTACGCAACAATCAGAAGATTTGGTATCAAATGGATGGTTGTCCTGCCCATAATTCTCTCGTGGTTAGGGAATACTTGCAAAATATTTTTAACGAAAATATTATTGGCCCACGGCATCTAATCTTTTGGCCAGCCAGGTCTCCTGACCTTACGCCAAACGACTTATTTCTGTGGGGTCACTTAAACATTTTTATTTATAAAGATGTAAAATTTGAAAATCGAGACACGCTAAAAAACTGTATTTCATTAGAATGTGACAAAATTTCTCAATATCAACTCAGTAACGATAGAAATTAATTTTATGATCGGTTAGGATATTGTTTAGCTGTTAATTGAGGGTTGTTTGAAGATTTAATTAATTAATGTTTTTGTGAAAATCTGTAATCTTAGGTATGTTATGTTAAATTAAAGGTTTAGTAAGAAAATTATAATGGTGTCTTTTATTTTGGATGTGTCGTTGCTGAATTGGTGAAACGAAAATGTGTTTCTAATGTGAAATAATCTTTATTTGTTATGTCCAGCTTGTTGCCAATTTTTGACAATAGCGTGATAGAAATTATTTGCTGCGATGGTGTTTGCTGTATTACCTAAACAATATAATATGTCGGCTTCTTCAAGAAATTATAATACAATTTTTCTCTAAAATGTGCAGGGGAGCCAATATTTAACCACCTCAAAATTTACATGGGATTTCTTATGTTTAACTAAGCCATGCATCACCCGGTATAGAGTGTGTGTATAAAGTCTGAAATCGGCTTAATAACCTCACAATTTATTGGTCGATTTAAATGGAATCTGGTACAGTTGTCTAGGGGGATTTTACGCACCTAATAACGACATTGGTGTTGTTGCCAGCTGTTTAGTTTGTCTGGAGATCAAACGAATTTTAAGTTTTTATATGTAACAGCCTGTATATTTTTTCATTTATAGATTCTACGTTACATTTGTTACACTTTTGATGTAACATATTTTGTTCCTAATATCAGTAGTTTTCGAAATAACGAGTATAATTTATAATGTAGTAAGTAGTGTAATAAAAAGTAGTCATTAGGCGACAAATCAGGGGACCTAGGTGGCCACTCGATCCACCTATTCGGGAAAATGTTATTCAAAAATTCGCGCACGTTTCGAACAAAATGGGGAGAAGCTCCGCCCTGGAAGAATGTAGTTGCATTCCCAAGAGCTCAAGGTGAAGTTGTGATGAAATTTCTAACAATAAAGAATGGACCGCTCTTGTGGTTACCCACGAGCCTAACCCACACATTTAATTTTTCAGGGCGTTATGTATGACCTTCTCTCATACAGTGGGGATTTCCATTGGCCCAAAACCTACAGTTGTGTCTATTGACTTTACCATTTAATATAAATATTGCCTCATCCGAAAATACTATAAAGTTGCAAATATCAAAAAATTCGGATAACCCTTGAACTACATGTATTATGAGTGGGTGATATTTATTTTTTATTAAAACATTATGGATGGATTTGAAGCAGATGTCAATTACTTCAGAAATTTTTCTTAATGAGGGGGGATTCAACAAAATGTTGTAAAATTTCAAAACCTTTCCATTCATCTACTATTGCTGGTCGCCCTGATCTTCGTCTATCGCTTCAATTTCCAGTTTCTTCAAACGGCCAAATAGATTTTAGAGCAGTGACTTTTGAAATTGGATTTCGGTTTAAAATGTATCAATACATTTTTAACCTCTTCGTAAGAACTGTTCCTATCGCCATATCCTCTTATCATAAGAATTATAAAGCTGGATTTATAAACTCGAAAAGTTAGTGAGGTTGAAGTTATGATCAAGTTGGTAAGGTTAGATATTCCGAACTTCGAACATAAAAATTGGTTATCTCGAACTACCCGGGAAATTTTCGAACCTTACATGAGCTTTACATGAACAACATGAACGAGTGTATAAATGGAACTGAGTGTCCCCTTTAGTTTAAATTGAACTCCTATTTCCAATACCAACTGAACCTCAACCTCGCCAACTTTTCGAGTTTATAAATCCATCTGGATTTATAAACTCGAAAAGTTGGCGAGGTTGAGGTTCATTTGGTGTTGGATTTGTTGGAAATAGGAGTTCCATTTATACACTCGTTCATGTTGTTAATGTAAAGCTCATGTAAGGTTCAAAAACTTCCCGGGTAGTTCGGGATAACCAATTTTTAAGCTCGGAGTTCGGAATATCTAACCTCACAAACTTTATTTTAGCCTAATTGCTCGTCAATACCTCGACAACACTTTTCCTAATTGCTGGATTAGACGCGCAGGTCCCCAAGGTTGGCCAGCTCGCAGTCCCGACTTGAATCCTTCAGACTATTATTTATGGGGTCACCTAAAGTCTCTTGTATACAAGACGCCTGTACTAGATGAGAACGATTTAAGAATTCGAATTATTGAAAGTTGCAATGCGATACGAAATAATGCAGGCATTTTTGAACGTGTAAGAGAATCAATGGTGAGACGATTGAAATCGTGTGTTTTATCAGAAGGTGGCCATTTTCAACATTTGCTTTGATTAACTGTTGCATTTATTTTGTATCATTATGTAATTGTTCTCTGGACAACGAAGCAAGATACGAAAACAAATAAACAATTAACAATCAATTTAAATTATTCTCTTGCACGCAAGATTACAGCGAGTGTTCGTTCGGTTAAACCTCTGACTTTAGTGACGTCATCGGCCAGAGCATTACTAACTGTGCAAGACAAATGGGAGCGTAGAAATATAAAGATGTATTGTGAAGCCGTTTAATTCAACGCCATTCTGATTGTGGCAATTATTTATTATTATATAGATATTGAATTATAATTGAAAGAAGTTATAATATGTCTATTAACTTTTATTTTGTATACCCTCATTATTATTAATTCATTAAGGGCCCCTCCATAGCGAAAAAGACACTATAGGGTGCTCAATTTTAGCCTAAATAATGATCATGCCATAGTTTTTCCTAAATGACTACACACAATCAGTAATTGGATATTGATTCATGGAGATGTTGCAATACTTATTTTTCACGATATTCCCAAAATCTCCTGATCTGACTGTCCCAGATATCTTTCTTTAGGGACGTCCGAAAGAAATGGGTTTTCTAAACAAACCGCAATGCTTATAATAACTTGGAGCAAATATTACACCAGAGGTTTAGAGCATATCTTAAGGAACTTTAGGAAAGCTCATGAGAGATAAGTTAAGCTCATACCGTGGAAAAAAAATCATTTGTCAGACATTAATATGCGTAAAGCGTTAGAAATAAACTTGAAGGAATATGTTTCTTTGATATTTAAAATCGTGAAGGGACTTTTGTGCCAAGCTGTATGTTATAGAGCTTCAATAAGAGCATGTCAAAAAGTTGCATAATAAATTATACCTATAAAAAATGTTTAAATTTTAGCATCCCTTGTACTTACATCAATATCATTGTTCTAAATACAGTGTGTGTACAAAGTCTGGACACGGCTTAATAGCCTCACAATTTATTGGCCGATTTAAACCAAATCTGATATAGTTGTCTAAGAGGATCTTACGCACGGAATGACAATATTGGCGTTGTTGTCAGCTGTTTAGTTTGTCTGAATATCAAACGAGTTTTAAGTTTTTATATGTAACACCCTATATATTTTTTTATTTATAGAGTTTACGTTACATTTCTTACACCTTATTCCTAATATCAGTAGCTTTTGAAATACCGCGGTGTTTTGAAAATTATCAACAAATTGTGTTTTATTTATTAATAAATAAACACCAGTTCACTTTTGATGTAAAGTCATACCTAACAGCTAACATTTTTACATGCCAAAATATTTTTAACTGAAAGTGAAAGAGTTAAGCTGGATTTATAAACTCGAAAAGTTGGTGAGGTTGAAGTTATGATCAAGTTTGTGAGGTTAGATATTCCGAACTCCGAGCTTAAAAATTGGTTATCCCGAACTAACCGGGAAGTTTTTGAACCTTACATGAGCTTTACATTAACAACATGAACGAGTGTATAAATGGAACTCCTATTTCCAACAAATCCAACACCAAATGAACCTCAACCTCGCCAACTTTTCGAGTTTATAAATCCAGCTGGATTTATAAACTCGAAAAGTTGGCAAGGTTGAGGTTCAGTTGGTATTGGAAATAGGAGTTCAATTTAAACTAAAGGGGACACTCAGTTCCATTTATACACTCGTTCATGTTGTTCATGTAAAGCTCATGTAAGGTTCGAAAATTTCCCGGGTAGTTCGAGATAACCAATTTTTATGTTCGAAGTTCGGAATATCTAACCTTACCAACTTGATCATAACTTCAACCTCACCAACTTTTCGAGTTTATAAATCCAGCTTAACTCTTTCACTTTCAGTTAAAAATATTTTGGCATGTAAAAATGTTAGCTGTTAGGTATGACTTTACATCAAAAGTGAACTGGTGTTTATTTATTAATAAATAAAACACAATTTGTTGATAATTTTCAAAACACCGCGGTATTTCAAAAGCTACTGATATTAGGAATAAGGTGTAAGAAATGTAACGTAAACTCTATAAATAAAAAAATATATAGGGTGTTACATATAAAAACTTAAAACTCGTTTGATATTCAGACAAACTAAACAGCTGACAACAACGCCAATATTGTCATTCCGTGCGTAAGATCCTCTTAGACAACTATATCAGATTTGGTTTAAATCGGCCAATAAATTGTGAGGCTATTAAGCCGTGTCCAGACTTTGTACACACACTGTATTTAGAACAATGATATTGATGTAAGTACAAGGGATGTTAAAATTTAAACATTTTTTATAGGTATAATTTATTATGCAACTTTTTGACATGCTCTTATTGAAGCTCTATAACATACAGCTTGGCACAAAAGTCCCTTCACGATTTTAAATATCAAAGAAACATATTCCTTCAAGTTTATCTCTAACGCTTTACGCAAAATAATGTCTGACAAATGATTTTTTTTCCACGGTATGAGCTTAACTTATCTCTCATGAGCTTTCCTAAAGTTCCTTAAGATATGCTCTAAACCTCTGGTGTAATATTTGCTCCAAGTTATTATAAGCATTGCAGTTTGTTTAGAAAACCCATTTCTTTCGGACGTCCCTAAAGAAAGATATCTGGGACAGTCAGATCAGGAGATTTTGGGAATATCGTGAAAAATAAGTATTGCAACATCTCCATGAATCAATATCCAATTACTGATTGTGTGTAGTCATTTAGGAAAAACTATGGCATGATCATTATTTAGGCTAAAATTGAGCACCCTATAGTGTCTTTTTCGCTATGGAGGGGCCCTTAATGAATTAATAATAATGAGGGTATACAAAATAAAAGTTAATAGACATATTATAACTTCTTTCAATTATAATTCAATATCTATATAATAATAAATAATTGCCACAATCACAATGGCGTTGAATTAAACGGCTTCACAATACATCTTTATATTTCTACGCTCCCATTTGTCTTGCACAGTTAGTAATGCTCTGGCCGATGACGTCACTAAAGTCAGAGGTTTAACCGAACGAACACTCGCTGTAATCTTGCGTGCAAGAGAATAATTTAAATTGATTGTTAATTGTTTATTTGTTTTCGTATCTTGCTTCGTTGTCCAGAGAACAATTACATAATGATACAAAATAAATGCAACAGTTAATCAAAGCAAATGTTGAAAATGGCCACCTTCTGATAAAACACACGATTTCAATCGTCTCACCATTGATTCTCTTACACGTTCAAAAATGCCTGCATTATTTCGTATCGCATTGCAACTTTCAATAATTCGAATTCTTAAATCGTTCTCATCTAGTACAGGCGTCTTGTATACAAGAGACTTTAGGTGACCCCATAAATAATAGTCTGAAGGATTCAAGTCGGGACTGCGAGCTGGCCAACCTTGGGGACCTGCGCGTCTAATCCAGCAATTAGGAAAAGTGTTGTCGAGGTATTGACGAGCAATTAGGCTAAATCGAGCTGGGGCGTCGTCGTGCGTGACCCACACATTAGTTCTTATTTGTAGAGGTACGTCTTCTAACAGAACGTCTGATTCTTCAGACGGAAACTGCGTATAGGAGTTTTCATTTAATGGAAGTCGTAAAAAGTATGGTCCAATAAGATAGTCGCCAATGATCCCAGCCCATACATTCACCGAAAATTGTTGTTGAAAACGACTTTCTCTAAATTTATGAGGATTATCGTCCGCCCAAAAATGTTCGTTATGGAAATTCATAATGGCTTCTCTTGAAAAAGAGGTCTCATCAGTAAATGAAATGTTCGGTAAAAAATTGTTATTATGTGTCACTGTATGCAGCAACTAGCTACTAGAATCAAACCTTGGCTGAAAATCACGGGGAAACAGAGCTTGCACATATTGAATATAATATGGGTATAGTTGATTAAGATGCAAAACCCTCCAAACAGTTGGTGCACTTGTTTGAAGTTGCACTGCTACCTTCCTGGTATATACTAGTTAAAGGATCATCTTCTATCTCTCGATGTAGGTATAGCCTCTTCTAACTCAGGCACTAACTGTTGCAGGTCTGCTAGGAAGTTCTGAACTACGTTTAAAATGCCCAGCTTCACTCAATCTTGCATGGAGCTGTCTGAATGTTTTGGCTCATGACAGCATTCTGTTTGGATAACATTCCTGATAAATTCGCAAAGCTTCTTCAGCATTTCCATTTGCTAAGCCATAATTGAAATGCATCTGGGCCATTTCAGCGTTGCTAAAGTTATTCATTTTTGACTTGTTTTTGACAAAACAGGTAAATTAGACTTCCAAACTTAGATTTACCTCATATTTTAACTAAGTTTAAAATACATAGTATTAATACATAGAAGTATTCTTTTTTGTACATGCAATAGAGTGGTTTTTATGTTTTCTCTCGAAGACAAAGCAAGACACGAAAATAATTTGAGGAACAAAAAAGTTGTATTATGAGTTAGTATATCCGAAAAAAATGAAGGAATTAGAAAAGTCAGTCAATGGCGTACATTTTTTTGTCAATAATATTCGTTTAGGTGCTCCCCGGGACGCCACTCGACTTAATAAATTCAATCTAGTTAGAGCTAGTTAAGCCCCTTATCATTATTAATAAGAATACCAAATTTCAATAAAATTGGGAAAGGATATTTTTTAAAAAAATTATAAAAAAACACTTTTCTTTCAAAAACTTTAGCAACCTGGAAATCAAGAACGGAGCAACTTCGGATAAATATTAATATGAACTTTCTGTCTTAGAATATCGTTAGAAATCACCCCCTTAAGTTACGTACCGTAGTTCTGAAACACCCTGTATTGCCTTGAATCATTTTATATTGTGATTAAGACGAATAAAATATTGAGTATTGAGCACATCTAACATTAAAAAAATATTTGAAATTATCTCTGACTTAAAACAATACTTCTTCCGATGTTCAAAAAAAACAAGAAGATGGAGAATAATGACACTTACGATGCATAGTCAATTCCTGATCATCGATTAAACAAATCGATGTTTTTTGGATGTCCAGCAGTCCCAATATTTAGGAGGAGAGCCTAATAAGCCTAAAAGCTACAATGCAACTTACAGAACTCAAACACCTGACCAAGCCTCAAAATCAAACAAATAAATGAGCTTCTGAAAGAAAATTCTTGGTTGGTTTTTAAAATTAGATCCGAATCTCTTTAGAAAGCGTAAAAAAGTTGAGGTACCGCCCCCGATTGAAGATATGTAAAGTATCGAATCGAAGAGCGATTTGAAAGCGCCTTACTGCTGTTATCAAGAAGCAAAAAAGGACCCATAAATTCAGAGCTAATTGTTGGTGAAAAGGCACAGCTCTGCCTTTAAGAATTTATACGTATAAATCGTTATAAATGATAGGATTTGGACTTAATCCCGTGATTTCTGGTCGATCCTAATTAGGCATCGGCGATTTCTGATTAATATCTTTGTTTTTACGAGCGCACATTCGATACAGATCGATTTAACAATCTTGCAGACAGATAAATCGATAAAATAGTCAGTTGGAAAGAGGTGTTCGGATCCTCACTCAATGTTCTACACAAATGTTTTTATTTTTATGAAAAAAATGTGATAATTTTCTTAGAAAACTGGTGATAAAAATCCTTTATGGCGCTCCGCGAGCGGCGCGTGTGCGCAGAAAACGATTCACTTTGGTATTGAATCTTTAAAGATTATACTCGTTTGGAAACACGGACTCAGCGAGGTCGTTCCAGAGTGATGACGTTCTCCAAATGAAAGAATTTTTGAACAGTGTCATTCGAGGGACACTAGGCTGCACCACGCATGGGTGGGCTGCAATGGCTTGTCATGTTTTTCTACCATGCACAGCTCTGGGCGGAATACAGCGGGCAACCTCAGTTGAGCACTTTCCATGAAAATATTTATAAAATAGACTCAAGTCGCCAACCTGCCTTCGATGTTTAAGGCTTTCCCGGTTGTTTGTCAGAACATGGTCACCGATCAAGCGAATGGCTTTTCTTTGAATGGAATCTAGCAATCTAAGGGTATGTTTAGGAGCAGAGGCCCAAATATGCGAACAGTACTCCAGCGATGGTCGAATTTGGGCTTTATAGAGCATCAAAAGTTGTTGGGGTGTATAGGGGTTCTTAGTTCGGCAAAATATCCCAAGCTTCTGCGAGGCTACCTTTGCAATGGTCGCAACATGACTATGTCAAGACATATGATTATCCAAATTGACGCCCAATAAATGAAATGATGAATCCAAGGGAATCGAGTGTCCCACCATGACTATGTTCGGTTCTTCAACATTTTAGAAAAACTGCCGCCTAGGTTTTTTTAGCGATAATTTCTACTTGGTTACTGTCACCCTACGAAAGAATTTCTTCCCGGTCTTTGTTAAAATATGAGACTTCTTGCTGCCTATAGAGATGTGCATTGGCAGTCGATGTTCAAACATCCAAAGTAAAAGATGAAACAAGTGTGCTGTCACCAGCGAAGCTATATATAGGATTTTTAGTTCTTTCGAAAAGATCGTCAATGGATAGTAGAAAGAGGGTGGGTGACAATATATAACTTTGAAGGACTCCGGCGTTGATGTTAAATCTGTCTGAAAGAAATCCGTCCACCGCTACTGGCAGAGAACGGTCTTTAGGAAAGCTTAACACCCATGAAGAAAATTGAACCGGCACTCCGTATGCTCTTACTTTAGTTAGGAGCCCCTCATGCCATACTCGGTCAAAGGCCTTGAAATGTCCAGTGTTACCGCCCGGGACTCCCCATGATATTCTATTGCGTTGTTCCAAACGTGAGTAACATAAGCGAGAAGATCTCCTTAACACTAACTCCAGAAAGATTGAAGTGATGAAAGTGAGAGACACAGGAATGTTATCAAAAACACACTAAAAAAAAAGTTTATTTAAAAAAAATGCAAAAAAAAAACAAAGAAAAATAAAAGTAAACAAATTTTTAACCTGAAATTATATAAAAGGCATTTATTACTAAATATTTTTCAAAATTTTCAACTAAAAAGGATTGTCTTCTATCAGTAAAAATAGGTTTATACAGCGACATCTACTGATGTAATCCGACAATACTGCAACTTAGGTAAAGTACGACACACGATAAATGGTTATGACTAACTAACGCCTTTATACTTTATACCTGCTTGTCTTTCTATTGTGACAAATAAATCATTCCGGTTCAGGAAGGTAGTAGAAAGATTGAAACAATGTTTGTACATGTACAAAAATTTAGTGTGTATTGCTGAATTTCACGTAAATTATTAACACAAGGTCTTCTTTGGAATCTTTACGTCAGGTAAATAAATACCTTTGACATTTACTGGTCATTGTTTGCTTATTCAGCATTTTTGTTTAATTCTTTAATGTTCAATCGGCCGGAGCTTTGAATTGTCGTGTCTCGTGCTTGCGTGTTTTCTCTAATATTTTAAGCTGCTTGCGTTGGCGCCTGTTTTCCATCTCCTGGATGCTGTCGTATAGTGCTTCTCTACTGTCTCCAGTGCTTCTCTACTGTATATTGGGCTCACGCACAGGGAGCCAGTCTTTAGGTAGTTTATATGTTGCGTTTGGTCTAGTTCTTGTATGTGAGTTTGTTATCAGTTCGTTTGTCGATACGTCCATTCGTTTGTAGTAATCAGTTATAATTTTCAAGAAAAACTCGTTAATCGTCTGTATTTTAAAGTCGTTATGGAGCACCCTGTTCATCGTATACCTAGGGACATTTGCTATCGTCTTTAATGCTCTATTTTGAATTACCTGGAACTTATTCAGCTCGGACTTACTTATGTTGCACCATGATGGCGCTCCATGGGTAAGTACCGGCCTGACCAGGACCTTGTAGAGGTTAACTTTTCTTCTATTACTAAGTCTACTCCGCCTGTGAAGCATTTGGTAGATTGAGCTCATTTGACGCAACGCTAACTTGATTCTATTTATCGAATTTAACCTCCAGTTTAGTCTTTGGTCAAAGATAAGTCCAAGGTACTTCACTTCCTGAAAAAATTATTAATATGCCCAAAAGTAGTAACCCGTAATATATAATTTTTATTATACAGGGTGTCATACGTAGAAATTTCAGCGCCCTTTATTTTCTTTAATTTTTGAGATATCGGAATAATTTTTTTTTGTTTATAAATGAATGGCAAAGGCTTTTTTGACAGCTGTGTAATTACCGGGTTGAAAATGGGGACCTTTACGCGAAACACCCTGTATAAAACAGTATGAGTAAAATGAATCATCTCAATAGTTTGAATCTGTAGTACCACTATCATCCACTGATAAAATTAAAGGATTTACGTTTTCCCAAAATTTTTTATATTTTCGACTTCAAGTACATGATTAATGCACGCTCTCCGATTGCTCTCTGGTATTAATTCACACTGAGTTTTAATTACTTCAATTACATTAGCGGACATTACGGTTTACATTATTGCGTCTAAGTTTGTTTTTTAATTCGGACCATATCATTTCTATAGGATTCAAATCGCAATGGTAGGGGAGCAATCTAAGTGGTATGTTACCGGATGCTTTTATAGCCTCATCTACGCAAGATATTTTATCATACGATTTGGTATTAAGTACCCCAAGTAGTTTTATGTTGGCTAAGGAACTGTTGAAGTACCTCTTTTTCGCTGCTTATAGTTGGTATTTTCAAATTATTTAATAAGAATTCGACAACCTCTAATGTGTCCACAGGTATATTTAATTATACCTAAAATACGTATATTATCAAAATAAAAATAAAATACCTCCCTGTCACTAGGAAAGGCTTGCAAACCAGCCCTTAATTGCTTTATGGGGAGGGGGGGTAAAGTCACCCGACCGTTATAAAGCCGGTAATATCATGACCATTTATCTTGCGTCAAACTATAGTAAAGTATAAGGCCAAGATACAACTTCGTTGGATACTTTACCTTCATAAATGCTTTTTACTGCAGTTAAGTATTTAAATGCTTCATTATTTTTTACAGTTACATCCAATTTGTTCCTTACTTGACCTCCTACTTCACCGGGAATGTTGTTACATTTAGAGGAAAAGAAAAGATGAAAGATTGTAAAGTACTAATTTAGTCTCTTAAACTTAAATTTCTACTCTCTAACGAGGATATAATATCCGGTATAAAACTGAAATTAACCTTAATAAAAACAAGATCTTTAACTATACTTGCACTTTTTAACAACTCTTTACGTTGCACAACACACTGCGAATCGTCATCAAAATCCAAAATTAGTTTTTTAGCGGCTTCGAAATGTTCTGCGTAGAATATTGCGGCCTCAATGCCTCAATTCATATTCCCCCTCAGGTAATTACAGGTTCTGGAGGTAAACTAACTCCTGGTAATCTCTCCTTATACGTCTGCACTCTTAGAAGTGCTTTTAGAAACACTTTTTTACATTTGAAATTTATTTATTTACTAAAGGATATTCAGTTCTGACGGCTTCTGCGACTCGGTTTATTCCATGTAAAAGACAAGTCACATGTACCATGTTGGGGTACAAGATTCTTAAGTTTTGGCCTACTTTTACCACATACGGTACTGCATCAGACAAGAGCACTAAAAACTTCTCATCTGGGACTGTATTTGGTAAGAAAAAGCTCGAAAGGGACTGCTAAATAAATCGGGTTACGGTCACATTATTAGTTTTGTCTAGCTGTGTAAAGCTCTAATTTCTTCTAAAACAGTTTCGTATACTAAATGGATATTTTTCTTTCTAAGCGTGGATTCGTAAGGAATGGTTTGTTGACAATATTTTTGCAAAAATCTTGTTATTTGCGGATTTTGCAATTTCTTATGTAAGTTTGCGGCGACCAAAGCCTTGCATAAGCATTCTTGAAAAATTTCCTTTTCAGATTTCGATTTTTCTCCAACATTTTGAAATGTATTTTTTACACTCAGCTGAACTGGCTCAGATTTCATTTCTTGTAGCTTTGATTTATGCAGCGGTGATTTCAATTGTTGATCGACTTGGAACTCCGGGAAATTTTTAATCCGCGAAGACGTTTTCGCCAGTTTAGACATATTGAACACAAATTCTAAATCTCTAATTTCGCACTGAAAATACTCAAATCTTTCGACAAACTAAAAGTATTACAGCCCGATATACGTAAATACAGTTTGTTAAACAGACAATAAATATCCCCTAACAATATACCTGCAAACCCCGGAAACCCCCAATAAATACCTTGTGTGTAACCAAAATGTAAACATTAATTATTGTATAATTATCTTCAGATTGAAAAATCCCTGAAACAAGTGCCGGACTGGACATTAAACCTATGAGTCTACGAGTTTTCATGACCGGTCGTTTTTAATTTTTTGATAACGCCGAAAACATAAAGGGCAGCATGGAACTCCGCAGATACAGGTAATTAGTCTATCGTCATAAAATTATTGCTCTTAATCGGCCTATGAGATTCCGCAGAATCCTTGCGCAGGTATAAGGTTTTATAGACTTATATTGGTTAAACAGCGCTAACACGGCATCTAATCCACCTTTTTGGTTCAATTCGCCTTTTTTAAGTTCACCGGCCAATTATTATTTACCAGCCCTTTTTGAGTCGATCTACTTATAAAAAAAAATAAAAGAGGTATAAGAAACTAAAAAACACCAGGGCAGCAGTTTCAGTTCAGGCTTTAGATATACTTGTTTGTTGTTGTCCATATTATGTATGATATCCGCTACTAAAAATTAGAATAAATATAGGTCCGGTTGATTTCGGAAACAAAAATCAACGGGATTGGTTGGCCACCGGGGTTGTCTTCAAATCTTGTCCCCTTGGATTTGTATTTATGCGGCAAAGCTAAAGAACGTGTATACAAAACCCGTTTGACGGATAAAAAATAATCTACAAAATAGAATTATTAATGATAAAATGTATAATTAATCAAATTACTAAAACAGTGATCCTTACACATATAAATACAGGTCTAATAATTATTATCAGGAATCCTGAAACTTAAGTATTTTAATCAATTAGAGTACTTTTCTATTAGCAAGGTAAAGCCGGATCAGAGTAAATATTTTCTTTTATCGGGGTTCAATAATTAATACCTATGTATTATTACATTGAATTTTCAAATTTTACTTTATCCTAACAAAACTCGGCAGTTCATAGACTTCTAATCCATTTAACAGCCTGCCCAACAAAAAACGGCTATTATTAAACCACAAACTAATTTCCCATATATGTATACGTTTTCTTTTAAAGCAAAATCGAATTTTCCAATGAAAAGAAATTATTTTGCTTTTATTTTGAGTTAGAATTGCTTTCCTTTAATTTAATTTCTGTCAGTTGATGTATTCCATGATTTATTATAGGCTTTTGATTACCGACGAGTAAAACATACCAATCGATGGTGAATAAGGGTTGATGGGTACGCCTTCTAATTTGCTCTATTGTTAAATTGTTGTTGCGGAAGTTATAAAAATCAATATTTTGGATAAAGCATAAATTAGGAATATGGAAGAAAATAGTACAATAAAGTACAAGTTTTATAAAACATAATTTTAGCGCACGCGGTCATAAAACATGTATTTTATGCTATTTTTTCCTATCTTGCATTTCTTTTCAATATTTAAAATTTTATAAATTTGTATATCTACATTTTTGTTGATTTTTGTTTTACGATAAGGTATAGATAGCACTGCAGGATTATTCCTTTTTGGCGCTCTGCGAGCGGTACGTGTGCGCAGGAAACAATTCACGTTGGTCTTCAATCTTTGGAGATTATACTCGTTGGGGAACACGGCCTCAGGGAGCTGAACCACGTACGGGTGGGCTGCAGTGGCTTGTCGTATACTTCTACCATGCACCGCTCTGGGTGGAATCAAGCGGGCAACCTTAGCTGAGCACTTGCCATGAAAATATTTGTAAAATAGACTCAAGTCGCCAACCTGCGTTCAATGTTTAAGGCTTTTCAAGTTGTTTGTCAGATCATGGTCACCGATCAAGCGAATGACTCTTCTTTGAACGGAGTCCTGCAATCTCAGGGACTGTTTAGGAGCAGAGCCCCAAATATGCGAACAGTACTCCAGCGATGGTCGAATTTGGGCTTTATGGAGCATCAAAAGTTGTTGGGGTGGATAGAGGTTCTTAGTACGGATAGGTATTCCAAACTTCTGCGAGGCTACCTTAGCAATAGCCGCAACGTGACTATGCCAAGACATGACTATCCAAATTGACGCCCAATAAATGAATTGATAGAGCCAAGGGAATTGAGTGTCCCGTCATGACTACATCCGGTTCTTCAGTATTAACTTTTCTAGAAAAAACTGCCGCTTGACTTTTTTTGGCGTTGAATGCTACTTGGTTACCGTCACCACTACTCAGAATTTCTTCCGCGTCTTTGTTAAGATGTGAGACCTCTTGCTGCCTATGGAGATGTGCATTGGCACTCGATGTTCGAGCATCAAAAGTAAAAGATGAAGCAAGTGTGCTCTCATTAGCGAATCTAAATTTGGGGTTTTCAGTTTTTTCAAAAGATCGTTAATGTCAGTCACTAATAATGTTGCCGTCCAGGTATTTTAATAATTTTGCGTTGATAGCTGAAAGCAACGCGACTGAACCATAGTTGTTTGGCAAAGTCTTCTTGCCTTTTTTATATATTGATGAGGTAGGGCTGTGTACACTTTTTTGAATTAAGAGGGAACAACAGTCGTTTTTTCTATTAAGTGTATAATCTTAAAAATTAATTTAAAAAGAGCAAAGCACTTTCGGCCTAAGACCATCTTCAGTGCTTTCTAAAAAAAGCGATGAAAATCCAATTTGTAAAAAAAATTTTTATTTGAAATAATGTCGTTGTTAGAAATTTAATATAAATTTGTGTGAAAACAGTCGAGTTTTACCCATTTTATTTGTCGAAAATTTGTTTTGAGTAATAATATAAAAAGTATTTTTTTTTGGTTTTTTTACTCACTTTGTCAGGAAACAGGAAACTTTATTGACAAATTAACTTTTTTCTCGAGGCCCACTCAGTGGAGACTCAACTTAAAACTCAATACTCTCATTAAACGAAAAATCTCTTCTAACAAAAATAGACCCAACAATAGCAAAAAATTTTCTGATTTTAATTTCACGAAAGAATTAAAAATCTCTCTGACACAAACTTTGAGGAGGCTGAAATTGATTTGGTAAATATCGGCCTAAAATATTGTCTAAAAACACCTTTGTCTGATAAAGATATTCTACATTACGCGGTAGAATTAGATGTTATCATAGAACTAATCTCCAACGACTACAATTTAAAAAAGGCTCAGAAATGACATTTACAACACTCTATACCATACAAAGGAAAATCTCCCTAAAATCAATTTCTCAGTCCTCTCTTCATCAAACAGAACACATAGAAACCTCAAATTAAAAATAAAAAACCGAAATTTGATTATAACAAAAGCAGACAAAGTCAATTGTTTGGTTATTCTTAAAAAAATCAGACTATGTATCTAAGGTTGAAAGCTTTCTACAGAATAACAATTTCAGAATCTTAACAGACAAAGGAAAACAATTAGATTTTTAAAACATTTTAATGAATTTTTGGAAGATAACGATGCACCAAGAAACATCATTTCCAGCAATCCCATCTTGCCACGTTTATATGGATCACCTAAGATCCACAAAATTGACACCCCTATCAGACCAGCGGTAAGTTTTACTAACACTCCCATCTTCAACCTTTCTACCTTCACACTTAATCTTATAAAATAATTAACTAATTTCAAACCTACATACACAATACTTAACACTTTAGATTTGGTCAATAACCTCAAGGATTTAAATTTACCTCAAAACTTTCTACTTGTCTCCTTTGACGTGATAAACCTATTCACGACTATTCCTAAGTCGGAAGCAGTGGACATTGTTGGAAATATCTGAGATCAACAAACTTTGATGAGGATGTGGTAATCAACAATCTAACCTTACTTAATTTTTGTTTATCCCGAAATTATTTTTGCTTCAATAATAAATTTTACCAACAACCAGACGAACTTGCCATGGGAAGTTATTTGTCTCCCTTTTTAGCGGATGTCTTTATGGATTCCTTGGAAAACAATCACATTATGTCAGAAAACAATCCTGAGATCCTCCACTGGTACAGGTATGTAGACGATTGTTTGTATTTTTTGAATAGCAACAACAAAGGAGCCTTAGAATTACTCAATAAACTTAATAACATACACCCTTCACACTTGAGACAGAAAACAACAAGACAATCAACTGCTTAGACCTTACCATAAATAAATCCAGAAACAACTTACAATTTCAAATCTACAGGAAACCCACCCAAACAGACCATGTCATTCCTTACAATTCAAATCATCCTCAACAACATAAACTAGCATCGTTTCATTGTTACATAAATAGACTTCTTAATATTCCCATGACAAAAGAAAACTACCAGAACGAAGTAAAAATATTAAAACAAATGGCTTTTAATAACAATTACGACCCAGATATGATAGATTCCTTGATTTCAAGAACAAAATGCGGAAGAATTAGAAACGAGTTATACCCTCTTCCCACTAAGGGTGATAAAAAATACGTTGCTATACCTTTCCTCGATCAAAACACCAATTCTAACATTAAACAAATACTTACACAATCAGTCCCAAATTTCAGTGTTTCTTTCAAAACCAAAAACAGTCTAGCAACACACATTGTAAATTCCAAAGATAAAATTGAACATCTTTGTAAGAGTGGTATCTAGAAATTAAATTGTAATTCTTGCAACAGTACCTATATTGGTCGTACTTGTAGACCATTAAGGACCCGTATAAAGAAAGAGAAATATGGAAAAAGAAAAGGAAAACGATGGTTAATTAACCGAAATTTAAATAATGGTTCGTCCCAATTGTTCATCTTTTACAAATTTACGTGTTAATTGTTTTTACATTATAAGTTTTTTACATTGTGCTGTTGATGGCACACTCGAAAAAAAAGTTAATTTTGTCAATGAAGTTTCCTGTTTCCTGACAAAGTGAGTAAAAAAGCCAAAAAAATACATTTTATATTATTTCTCAAAACGAATTTTCGACAAATAAAATAGGTAAAACTCGACTGTTTTCAAAGAAATTTATATTAAATTTCTAACAACGACATTTTCAAATAATAATTTTTTACAGATTTTAAAATTAATATTCAAGATTATACACTTAATACAGAAAACGGCTGTTGTTCCCTCTTAATTTTTTATATATTATCTGGACTCGCGCAGATTTCCAGCAAGAAGGAAATAATCCTTTTTTGTGAGATAAGTTAGAAAACCTACAAAATACCGGTGTCAATTCATGAGCGCATGTCTTAATTACGATGACTGGAATTTCGTCAGGACTTCTTGGTGTCAAGTGTCCTCAAGATTCGTTTAATATGGCGCTGCCGGAAAACCATCTCGGGCATTCTTGATTCTACAGGGGGAATTTTCGGTGGAGTTTCTTCCTAAAAATTAACCGTTAAAGTTGAAGGGATTAGTTCCACCATTTAGTTTGCTTTCTTCTATGCTGTGGCCGCAATGGTGTCATTAGAACGTATTAGAGGTGGAATGGTTGACTTGGTAAAGTTCTGACTGACGGCCTAAGTTACCGACCAAAATGATCTTGAGCCGTTAGGACATACAAGAAGTTTGTCTTTGATCCTCTGGTTGTGTGCTTCTTTGCTTTGGTTTATCGTTTACTTGAATTAGTTTCAAGCGTTAACAAAGATGGTATGATTTTCGGCGGTATCGTTTTGACGTAATGGTAAAATTTGGGGGTAAATGCCAAAAATGTGTACCCCAACCTATTGGCGTCCTAAAATTCGGATAAAATAATTCCAGCCGCTTTTCAGATTTCAGAACACTTTAAATTCCGCACCCTGTATAAACTCTTGTCCGCTCATATTTCATATTGTGTTGCTCTCTTCTAAGTATCCCTTTGTGACTTTGCTGTTTATGTAGTTGTCACTAGTACTCCCTTGTCCTGCTAGGACTTGGTCAGCTCTCGCGTATAGTATTCTTATGTAACCTGCAAGCCAAATCCTTTCAAAAAAGAAGCACTGTCTTAAATTCCCCCAAAAAAATTATTTAACTTGAAGTTAGCCGAAGAATGTAAACATATCCATAAAAATCAGTCAAAGTGATTTGTTTCTGATTTGGTATTAAGTGGTGGTCATAAAACGCACTGGCGAACGGTCGGTCTTCTGTGTGTTTGTTCTGCTCCTTTTAGAGAAAATTTCTCGGTTCAATACGTGAATATTGAGTGGAGTTAAATATGTTTTTGTTGGGTAGAACCATTCAGCACCTGTGCAATTTTCTGAAATCTCTCGAGTACTTAAACTTGGCGAAAATAATATTTTTTTTATCAAAAAACGGTAATGCCCTATTAAGAGACAAGCCAGCACGGTGGTCAAAAGTTGTAGAGTTGTTGTTAAACGAGACGAGATTTAGACACACCTTTCTCGATCTCGAAATATTATGTTATTAACTGAATCTCGATCATAGAGCAAATTTTGATCTCGATTGAGAAATTTTCTATTATTTCCTGATCTTTTACAGGATATTTAAATGGCTGGCCATTCAAAGTAAATCTTACAAAATTTAAATAATGTAAAATGAAGAGCTATCGATCTGCAGCTTTTAGTACTAATTTCCTTTGCGATAATTAGGTTTTGTTTTAATATTTAAATAGACTAGAAAATAGTAGACAGTAAGGTTAGTCTTCGATGGCACTCAAATTACAAGATAATATACAAAAAAATTGTAGGACGTTATGCGCCTTTGTAAACCCTAAAACTTCTGGCTGCTATCGAGACACCTTATTGACGGACCTTGCATAGTTCTTTAAAAGCTCTTCAATGTTACGAATTATTTATTGCTTTCTAAAATCTACAATTTATTTTTTAGTTTTTCAGTTTTCTTGCAACAAACAGAAGCTCATTGTCACCATTAACGGTTCATATATGGTGCTAAGCTTCGTTTATGTACGTATATAAATGGTTTAAAAATTATTTAAATTTTCGACAACAAATAACTAAAATAAATGAAACATTTTCAAAAAGGGAATTTAATAATATCGGTGTACCACAAGGAAGTATTTTAGGTCCTTTATTATTTATTTTATATATAAATGATATGCCAAATATTTTGTCAAATACTAATATTCAAATGTTTGCTGATGATACTTTAATATACGTACAAGGTAAAAATATTTTAAGTTGCATATAGATAGCCTAAATTCTGAATTAAAATTGGTATCAAACTGGCTAAAAGTAAATAAATTAAAATTAAATATTTCTAAAACGAAATTTATGGCAATAGGAAATAATATAAATTATGAAAATATAAATATTTTTATAGATGACCAAAAGTTAGAAATAGTTCAGTCTTTTAAATATTTAGGGATAATAATGGATTCTAAATATAAAATTTGATGCTCATTTTGAAAACACTATATCTAAAATCGGAAAAAAAATTAATTATTTCAAAAGAGTAAGTAAAAATTTAATATCATTTTCAAGAAAAACAATATATAACACAATAAATTTACCTCATTATTTGTATTGCTCTACAATTTTATATACTGCAAATGAAGGAATTTTTAGTAAACTTCAAATTTTACAAAATAAGGCGATGAGAATAATATTAAATGTTGATAAATACACAAAGATAAATTATATGTTAAATACACTTAAATGGTTGAATATAAGAAATTTAATATTTTTCCTAGTTTGTATTTTTATTTATAAAATTCGAAATAATTTAACAATCAACATTTTTGTTTAGAGAAAGTGACGAAAAATTTGACATATAAATCAATCTTTTTTAAAGGACTTCACGCATATAATAATTTAGATTATTTAATTAAGAAACAAAATTCCTTAAGTAAATTTAAAAAATCCTTAAAAATATCATTACTTAGAAAACAAAATATCTGATAAAATTTATTTAAAAATATTTTTGGTGCATAAAATTGTAATTTTAAATGTTTTAATTATTGTTAAAAAAACTGGAATAAATAAAAAAATTGATTTGATTATTAATAAGTATCTACATATATGTAAATAATTTTAAATATGTTTGTTTAAATTTATACACGTACATACTATCATATATATTATACAATGTACTGTATGTTTGCTTTGAAATTCTTATTTTTAATATAATCAGGAATTAATGATTGCTTCATATTTTTTATTTTATTTTTATAAAATTCAGATTTATATTTTAATGGCAATTCAGAAATATTTGTAGACTTTTCAGAATCGTTAACATTATTAAAAAGTTTTCTCAAACTTGCGCAAGCTCCAGATAGGCTTGATACTTTTGATACTGGAGCACGTTCAGGTTTCTCTACCTCTGTCTCAAAGTTGGGAGTAGTTTCATCCGTTTCTTGGATCTCTTCAATACACTCGATGATAGTAAATTCTGCACTTTCTGTTGGCAAATCGTTATTAATAGAGGCAAATTGTTTCAAGTTCACAAATGTGTCCTTAATGTTAGGAAACAGTTGTGCGAGCGGAATATTATCCTCTTCTTCGAAGTCGTCAATATTACACATAATTCCGGCTTTCAAACGCATTTTTTTATTGCCACTGGGGACAAGTTGCGACAGGCCACCGAAACCAATATCAAGGCGTTGGTTATGGTAATATTATTTTCGATTTCTTGAAGAACCACTGTCTATACATGTTAAAAGCCTCTTAATAAGGCAGCTTCTGTAGAGAATTTTAAAATCCCGAATAATGCCTTGGTCCAAAGGTTGGTAATGTGAGGTACTATTGGGTGGAAGAAAAATAAGTTTGATATTATCCAGAAACAATACCACTCTTCTATTCTGCTTCTTCATCTTGGTGTCAAATATGTGAAGCCATGTTCTCTTGATGTCTGCTGTCATCCACGCTTTTTGCTGGAGACCCATTGGAGAGGTAAGTTATCAATATGCGCGCCCTCAAAACATCGAAGATCTTTGCTTTTGCCTATTATAAGTGATTCTTCCTTCTCACAGATTTGCACCGATTGCACAGAACAGAACTGTAAATCGTTGTATTGTTGTCTTTTTCCAGTACATTGGTCATCTTTCAATGCATATGTTTTTGTTGGCAATGCACGGTAGTAGAGACCTGTCTTACCTGCATTAAATACGTCCCTTGGGGCATAATCCCTTAAAATGATCAATAGCCTTCCTTTCCAAACAGTAACGTCTTCGATATTGATATCGGCTGATTCGCCACATATTTTCCTAAAAGATAATATCGTGCCGACGACGGAATTTTTCTAATCATCCATTATTTGATTGATTTTGCTTGAATTATGGGCCCAAATATTGGTAAGTGCTTGTTTCGCGCCTTACAAAACCAGTTAAAAACAACTTGGTCCACTGCCAGTCCTTCGGTTTTGGGAAATTTTCTTTTTTGTTCACCGTTGCCACCTTCTTGAAACAAGTTTCTAACTTCTGCTTTATTTTGAAGCAACATGGTTACTTGGGTTTTACCTACTTTCAATTTTTCAGCAAGTTTCCTGGTAATTAAACTAGTTTTTTCACTTTCCTCGATTGGAGGGTGTTTTCAGCATTAATGTTTACTAAAATTTCCGATGATGAGTGCCCGCCGTCGTTTAACAGATGGGTCGATAAAGATTAGTATAAAATAATGGGATTTCCATTTTTAAATATGGGGAATTCATAACCAGTCGTTTAACGCAGGTGGCCACTTTATAGAGACGGTCGCAAACAGAGGTTTTACTGTACACTGTTTCCGTGAGTATTAATTATACAATTCCTATGAAAACTATGTGGTAAAGGTGCAAATACAAATGTAGAATAGTCAGTAGGGAAGACCGGGGCTGGTTTGTACACTTTTTACATAAAGGCGTGTCTGACTGTACTGCTTATATTTGGGAAAAAAAATTGTAATGTAGATACCCTCTATGTATTGGATAATGTATCCCTAAATTAGAACAGCATTGGGTGTAATGATAATATTGCCAAAAATTTATTTTACAATGCTCTACATCGTACCAAATAACCCCGATTTTGAAGCAGGTTGATACATTAACTGGGGTTGGTTGGTAAAGCAATAATTATTATTAAAACTTTACTTCTTAACATTATTTTAACAACATTTAACACATTTCAACAAACACTAAAACATAAAACTGTTGTTAAGTATAGTTACGCTTCAGATCCATCTGACTGACAGTTGTGACATACGTAAAATAAACCGACGTCCGCACATTTCTTACGAGGCCATAATTTGCAAGAAGTGCACTGAATCCACTTTTCTTTTGGCAAGCTGCTGTTGGACCAAGATTCCATGCATACTAAACAAAATGGTTCTTCGTCACTACTAGAATCGTTATTAATTTCGATTTTTTGCATATTTCTTTGATTTCTTCTGATTTTCTTTTGTTTTCTCGTTCTTGGTAAAAACCTATTTTTTTAGCAGTAGGTTTTTTTCCTTTTCTTTATTTTCATCTTCTAATGCTTTTTTTATAAGAGTGTATTACTTCTTTCTTTTTTACGACCTTTATATACTTCTCTTTACGGGAAAGGTTTTAGATTTTCAAGATTTTTGCTGCAACCAGCCGAGGATTTTGAAGACTATCATTAAGTTGTTCTACTGATATATTATGAGGTCTAGAAATTACTAGCAATTTTTCTCTCGACTGAGAACTGGTGTGTTCTTTTAGCACATTGCTTCATTATATTTTGATCATCTTTGGTGGGAGTTAAAGGATTTAAAACTCCTTGCCGAGCATCTGTAAGGTCGTCAACATTTGGTTGTAAGAAATTAAGGTTACATTGAGTAGGAGTTAAAGGGCCTTGCACAAATTGTCCTTCAACATTTTCTACCACATTAATACCTTGTGCGGAAACCGTTCTATCCGTAACATAGGCAGCAATAAATTCACTCTCTGAAAAAATATCCCGATGCAAATGGTAAATTCCTGATACCCTAAACCTAGCGGTCATATTATGGGGTGGCTCCTAATGGTAATGACGTAAGGGTTATTTTTTATATTTGGTTACCCACCTACAGGGGTTAATATAAGTAACAGAAAAAAACTTTTAATATAAAAGTTGCATACTTTTTTCCGTCATATCTTTTAGACTTATTAAAAAAATCATACGCGTATCACAAAGTTAAAAAACCAATAAGGTTTTATTTTTTTAGATGGAACACCCTATATATTTTCCACCAGGGGGAAAGATCTCATTCTCCTGATTTCAAAAATATATAACATATCAACACTTAATTCAGTCGTTTGTGAAATACTTGAGTTTTAATAAATTGAATTGATTATAATCGAGTTGGCGTTCCGCATACTTCAACGTGACATATTTGTCTGTTTACTTTAAATTGAAACAATCAGTAAGAAAATTACTTATGTTTTATAATTTAATTTCAATAATATAAAGTAAAGTAAATGACTAATGTTTTCAATATACCCGCCACGACTTCTGACACATTTTTGAATATTTTCTCTCATTTTGTGGTGGATCGTGTTTGAAGTAAAATCTGGGTGATCTGTATTGAGCGTGAATATTTCTTGTTCAATCCTTTGTCTCAACCCACGTATATTTTGAGGTCTATCGTAATAAATACGGTGTTTTAGAAATCCCCACAGAAAAATATCTAACGGGCTTAGGTCCGCTCTATTAGCCGGCCATTGAAGTCTGCCATTCCTGCCCATCCAAAGGTCATATCTGCCATTTAGGTATTCAGTAACTTGAACTATATTATGGGGTGGTGCCCCATCTTGTTGCCAAATAAGGTTATTGTATTGCCGAACTGGAAGTTCTTCTAAATAGCTTTCAATAATATTTTGAATGAAATCTAAATACCTATCGATTGCCCGTTAGATACCCATCAAAAATAATAGGTCCAATTACTTGGTTGTTCAGCAAGCCGCACCACACATGAACTGACCTCTGTCCCTGTTTTTTGACTGGTTGAATTTTATGTGGGTTTTCACTTGCCCAATAGTGTTTGTTTTTTCTATTAAACATCCCCGCCGTCGTGAACGTAGCTTCATCGGTGAAAATAATTTTTGTTAAGAACTCGGGATCTTCTGCTATATGCCTTAATGTTTCTTGACAATAATGTAACCGTTGAATCATATTTCTTTCAGATAAGTCTTGAACTGGCATAAATTTGTACGGATGATATTTGTTGTAATGTTTCAAAGTGGTCTGAATCTTGTAGAACGACTTTCCAAATTGTGCGGCAACCGTTGAGATCGAACTTTCGGGATTTTCTAAAATATGATTTCTAATTTATTTTATTTATAATTATTAGAATGCAAGGGAATACTGTTACCTTCAAAGGGTAGTAAACTATTTAAGTCCTCTTCGTTATTTCTAACAACGGTTCTCTTTTTTCGACCGAGATTTTTGGATTCATTAAATGGCTGGATAATGCGTTTGATTGTGTTAGTCGATAGTACCCGTCGTCCAGGATTAATTCGACGATATTGCTGTTGAACTACAGCTATTCGGTTGTTATTAGAATAAAAAAGACGTACTAATTGAAGTTTGTCTCCTTCCGAATATCCCATTTTCCTTACTGAATGTTTCAATTTAAAGTAAACAGACAAATATGTCACGTTGAAGTATGCAGAACGCCAACTCGATTGTAATCAATTAAATTTATCAAAACTCAAATCTTTCACAAACGACTGAATTAAATGTTGATATGTTATACCTATATTTTTGAAATCAGGGTAAAGGGATCTTTCCCCCTGGTGGAAAATATATAGGGTGTTCCATTTAAAAGAATAAAACTTCATTTGTTTTTTACTTTTGTGATGCGCGTATGATTTTTTTAATAAGTCTAAAAGATATGACGGGAAAATATATGCAACTTTTGTATTAAAAAAAAATTTTTTCTGTCACTTCTATTAACCCCTCTGTAGGTGGGTATCCAAATATAAAAAATAACCCTGTATACGTACCGGGTGAGTAAACGATTGCGCGGAGTAATTTTATGCCTTGAAGATAAGATTTGTCGATAATAAGCTTTTGTATTAAGGTGTAGCTGAATATCTGCCACATTTTAAAAATATTTTGAATTATACAGGGTGCGCCCAAAAAGTAGGGTGTCATAAAGTTACATTTTTTTAAATGGGGCACGCTATATTTTAGAATATTTTTGGATTTTGAATAATATAATTTTTTTTTTATTAAGTGCACTATAAGTCTAAACCTAATAGTCTCCGAGATATCGACTTTTGAAAAATGACATTTTTGAATTTTGACAGCTTTTAGCTCTCTACCGGTACGTCTAAGAGTAAAATGGCTTTAATGTCCCTAACTTAGTTTTCAACTATCTTTCTAAAATTGTCAGCTTCCGGTTAAACCGGATGTAGCTCAAAATTCGAAAATATAGTACTTCTGGTTTAACCGGAAGTTGTTGGCATCTTTGGGAAGATAATAAAAAAGGAAAAAAGGTCATGTAAGCCGTTTTGCTCTATGGCGTATCATTAGAAAGCTAGACGCTGTCACAGTTCAAAAATGTAATTTTTCAAGAGTCGATATCTCGAAAGCTATTAGGTGTAGACCTATAATGCACTTAATGAAATATAATTGTAATTTTATGTAAAATCCAAAGATATAGGGTGTTCCATTTATAAAAATGTAACTTCATGACACCCTACTTTTTGGGCACACCCTGTAAGTATAATTCAAAATAATTTTTAAAATGTGCCAGATATCCAACCATGCCTTAATACGAAAGCTTATTATCGACAAATCTTATTTTCAAGGCATAAAATTACTCTGCGCAATCGTTGACTCACCCAGTACAATGCCAGGTATATCATATATTGTCATCGTTGCACCAGGGTGATTGGTCATTCAAGAGTCAGAAGTGGTATTGACATACTTTTTTAAAGGCTCATATACACTTCGGTCCAAGGGCTGCAGCTTGTGGCTACAGTGGAGTGAAAAGTATAAGAGTGTTATACCGTGTTCTATGCATATATTTAGTGCATCAGGAAACAAGTGTGAATCATGGTTATCAGTAATTGAAGAATGGTATTTTTTTCGATGCTTTGGTATTTTTAAAAAAATGCTAAATGCAATCTATCTAATCTGCTCCTTCATTTACCCGGAAGGATTCGCACCTCCAGCACTTCCATATGGATGGCAGACTATCTCCTGTAGCAGAAACAGCACATGCCAGGGTCACTAGAGTACACCGTTCTGCAGAAGTAACTCTTCCCACTAGTTTGACACCACGCTGTGCCGCAATACGATCGGGCTTCTGAACCGTTGACCGTTGTTATTTTGCTTTCGTCCATGTTCCAGATATTCTAAATTATCAAAAAGAGACGCCACATTTGTTTTATTAAAGCTTGTTGCCTCCGAAAGGCTGGTGGCTTCAGGTGACCATATAGACAATAAAGAATTTCTGCTTAAAAATGACGTTAACCAGTCCGGTCCTGCCATTTCATTTTTTTTTCCAGCTCTCAGGAACAGATAATTACAATTAGCTTGCATATTATAATCAAAAAAATCAAATCAAAATATGCTTTATTGTCATAAAGTATTATTTTTATCGACAAAGCCTTTTTTTAAAATTAAGTTAACAATAAAATATAATAATATAGTAAAACTTAAAATATCGGAATAAACAAAAAAAAATGCAAATAATTATGACAGAGTATCACCAAAATATTCATCTAGAGTATACCTAATAAGCTTTTTCCAATAATATATTTTTAACATTTTTTTAAACATGTTAAAATTTGACATTTTCTTAATAAAAACTGGAAGAAAATTAACAATTTTTTTAGAATCATAAATTATGTATTTTTTTACAAGACCTGAAGAAGGAATAGGTAAACATATATTAAAGGTTTCTCTTGTATTATAAGTATGTAAATTAATATTTTTAATATATATAAATGACCTTGCGTCAATTTTTATAAATGGTAAATTTACCATATTTGCTGATGATACAACAATACTTTGGCATAGTAAATATCGTAATGAATTAATTAAAATAATTAATGAAGATTTAATAAATGTTAAAAAGTGGTGTGACTAATCTACTCTCATTTAATATCACTAAAACAAATACATTAACTTTTAAGTGTACACTTAATAATATAATTTTTGATAATCTAATAATTAATAACCCCAAATTTATAAAATTTTTAGGAATCTATATTACTCAAAATCTAAAGTTATGTAGAAAATTAGCTTCAGGATGTTATGCCCTGAGAGTACTTTCTCATGAAATGAATATGGTGGTTCTTCGAAATGTTTATTTTGCTTTAATAGAATCTCTTTTGAGATATGGAATTTGTTTCTGGGGACATTCAAGCCAATATCTTCTAAATTCAATTTTTATTTTACAAAAAAGAGCTATCAGATATTTGTGCAAAGCTAGAACTAGAGATTCTTGTAAAACTCTATTTATCTCACAAAAAATTTTAACACAAACTTCAATTTTTATATTGGAAACAGTTTGTTTAATTCATAAAAAGCATAGAAATAGTATTCATTCACATACTTATAATACAAGGGAAACCTTTAATATATGTTTACCTATTCCTTCTTCAAGTCTTGTAAAAAAATCCATAATTTATGATTCTAAAAAAATTTTTAATTTCCTTCCAGTTGTCAATTGTCAAATTTTAAAATGTGTAAAAAAAATGTTGAAAATATATTATTGGAAAAAGCTTATTATACTCTAGATGAATATTTTGGTGATAATGATTGGTAATTTAATTTAAAAAAAGGCTTTGTCGATAAAAATAATACTTTATGACAATAAAGCATATTTTGATTTTATTTAATTTGATTAATACTATTTCTATGCTTTTTATGAATTAAACAAACTGTTTCCAATATAAAAATTGAAGTTAGTGTTAAAATTTTTTGTGAGATAAATAGAGTTTTACAAGAATCTCTAGTTCTAGCTTTGCACAAATATCTGATAGCTCTTTTTTGTAAAATAAAAATTGAATTTATAAGATATTGTCTTGAATTTCCCCAGAAACAAATTCCATATCTCAAAAGCGATTCTATTAAAGCAAAATAAACATTTCGAAGAACCGCCATATTCATTTCATGAGAAAGTACTCTCAGGGCATAATATGCTGAAGCTAACTTTCTACATAACTTTTTGATATGTTCATTAAAAGAAAGATTTTGAGTAATATAGATTCCTAAAAATTTCATAAATTTGGGGTTATTAATTATTAGATTGTCAAAAATTATATTATTAAGTGTGCACTTAAAAGTTAACATATTTGTTTTAGTGATATTAAATGAGAGTAGATTAGAGTCACACCACTTTTTAACATTTATTAAATCTTTATTAATTATTTTAATTAATTCATTACAATATTTACTATGCCAAAGTATTGTTGAATCATCAACAAATATGGTAAATTTACCATTTATAAAAATTGCCGCAAGGTCATTTATACATATTAAAAATAGTAATGGACCAAGAACTGAACCTTGAGGTACTCCACAATCAATTTTATTACTTTTTGATTTCTTACCATTTAACAATACTACTTGAGATCTTTCAGATAAATATGATTTAAACCATTTAAACGATATACCTCTAAAGCCATAAAGCTCAAGCTTCTTTAATAATATATCATGGTTAACACAATTAAAAGCTCTAGAAATATCACAAAATATTGCTGCAGCAAAATCTCCTTCATTTAAGTCAAAATAAAGATGTTTAAGAATTGAAAAAATAGCATCACTAGTATTTTTATTTTTTTGAAATTCAAATTGGTTTGAATTTAAAATATTGTTTTTATTTAAAAAAGAAATCACTCTATTTTTAACAAGTTTTTCAATAATTTTAGAAAGTGTTGGAAGTAAAGAAATTGGTCGAAAATTAGAAGCAGATTCACAATCACCTCCTTTATGAATTGGAATAACAATAGCTGATTTAAGGCATTGTGGAAATATTCCATTTTCAAAAGAAACATTTATTGCCTTCGCTAAAGCTTCTAAAGCAGGAATAGACAATTGTGAAAAAATTTTTATTGATAAATTATCCCATCCAGCAGAATTTTTATTTTTTATTTTCAAAATGATTAATTTTATTTCTTGAACATCGGTTGGTCTAAAGAAAAATTTGTCATTAATTTTAAAATTCTTCATGTACAAAAGTGGATCAATGCATGGATCAATATTTTTAGAAAGATCTAAAGCAATCCAACAGTAAAAATCGTTCAGGTCGTCAGAAGATAATGAAGTATTTATAGGTATTATGTTGTTTTTCCCTCTCAAATCATTAACAATTTTCCAACATTCTTTTCGTGGATTTAATGATTTACCCATACGATTTTCAAAATAATTTTCCTTGGCTTTTTTAATTAGTTTCTATAAATGTTTTTATAAATATTAAAATATGAAATGAATGGATTGTTTGATGGAAAAATTTTTTTAATATAATGAAGTGAACGTAAATTCTTAGAACTTATTTTTATACCCTTTGAAATCCAACATTTTCTATTATTTTTTTTTAATAATTGTAATTGGGAAAGCTTTAGTAAATGTGTCTAAAATTGTGGCATGAAAATTACTTAAAGGCTCTTTATGAAGAAAAATACTATCCCATGAATAAATTTTTATAGCATTATTAAATTTGTTAAAATTATTTTTACTGTAAATGCGTCCCTTATGTTTATTTTTCTCTACTTTCCCTATCTCACCATTAAATTCACATAATATGGCTTCATGGTCCGATAAGAAATTATTTATTACTTCACATTTAACATTATTTTTATTAGAACAAACATAGTCAATTATAGAAGATGAATATTTAGAAAATCTTGTTGGTGAATTAACATGCATTTTAAGATTAAATGATAGTAGTAAATTTTTCAAATTTATAGTGTAACAGCTATTTAAATCTTCAAAATTAATATTAAAATCTCCACACACAATACAATATGATAAGGGGGAAGTTGTGATAAAAGATTTTCAAGTCTTATAAGAAAAATGTTAGTATTAGATAACGGTGAACGGTATAAACAAATTATATATAAATTGCTTTTTTTGGAGAATATTATAGAAAATTCAAAATCTATTTCAACCAAGAAACAATCAAATTTAGTCACATTAGAAAATTCCATAATATATTTAATAGATTCTCTTTTAATAAAAATCATTGTGCCGCCATGTAAAGAACTAGCTCTACAAAATTTAGAAACAACAATATAATTTGGCATAAAAAGCCATCCTTCTGACCTCTTTTGGCGTAAGCCTTTAATATAATATATGTCAGTTGATATATTCTGCAAGATTGCCTTCTTGAAAGTCGGTAAATACCTAAAACAATACATTTTATTTATTACTTAAGAATCGTGTGCTAAAAGATATTGAAAACTTACCTGACGATTTTTATAAAATCCAACAACGGTGGTACGTGTTGTCATTTCGGACTGAGGCTCGTCAAACGAAAAATTGTTGCAGTATCTGTGAAAGTATAAAACGAGATACCAAAATCATTGGCAGTAGCTCTTGTTGATATTCCCCTGAATATTGACCGATATGACGGCCCCTAAGATTACATCTGGATCTCTTTCATACTTTCTCCAAAAGGTTCACCTATTTTAAGACTATCCTACAAAAAATACTTTTTAATAAAATAATACGCTCTAATAAAGTTGCGTATAGGGTTGGTTGGTACACTGTACAAACCTGTCCCGACTTACTTGTACTGGCCATCCCCACGGCCGTTATTAGGTTGTAAAATTGTCAAAACCTTGATAATCATTGCTTTAAATTCGGGTAAATACACAAACATATTGGAAAATATGTGGTCTTTCATAATATAAAAACATTGAACGTTAAGCTACAACAATTAAAGCTACATTTTTCATTTTATCACTGTTATCCACTCAAAAAATCCTTGGTTTTACAAGAACAAAAACAATAACAGGAATAAAATAGTGCAACCTCCAATGCGGAATGAGAACAGAGCACTATTGAACCCCCAAACATCTACATAAAATCAAAAATAAAAACTGATAGAGATATGCGAGTGTGAGCAAAGTTGGCGACCTCACAATAGGTGTCTTATAGCTATTAATATAACGAGATTATTATGCGATTTATAATAGTCGAGGACATTGCTAGGTGACGAGGCGACAGCCGAGTCACCCGCAATGTCCGAGACGGTGTTAAATCGCTAATAAACGAGTTATATTCGAAGCTTTATCGTATCACTGACAACGGCGATGCGAAAATAAAAACAAGGTGACTTTTTTTCCCCTTTCCCTATGTTTCAACTTCACTTCGAGAATGGACTATTTCTTTAAATTAAAAACAAGGTGTTTTGTCATTTCATTTTGGCATTTCAAAAAGTCATCATTAAAATCATGCAAGATTTTGATATTCCTGACGATATATTAGCTGCAGCCAACATTATAAGGTTGAACTTGCTTCCGGACAAATCTAAAATCCATTATGAAAAAGAATATCGGCAGTTTTGTGGGTGGCGAAACAAAGTACATGTTCAAGGTGCACAAGAAACGGTATTGCTGGCGTATTTCGCAAAACTCTCTGAGGAATACTCTGCTTCATCCTTATGGCCGAAATATTCCATGTTACGAGCGACTTTAGAACTGAAGGAAAGAGTGGAAATCGACAAATACGGCGCCTTAATACGTTTCATCAAGAAGAAAAATGGTGGATATAGAGCAAAAAAATCAAAAGTATTTACAAGAGAACAAGTCAACGAATTTGTGTGTTCTGCCTCAGACGAGAAGTTTTTAATGATGGAAGTGGCTTTTTTAATTGGAATTGAAGGAGCCTGTCGAACTAATGAATTAGCGAAGATGACCACGGAAGATGTTGGCGTTTTAGAGGACAAGCTGATTGTTACTATTCCCGACTCAAAAACCCACAAGAAACGTATTTTCGCTGTGATATTTGACGGCGAAGTCAATCCTGTGCTTTTATTTAAAAAGTACGCAATGTTAAGGCCAGACCATGTCACTCACCAAAGATTGTTTGTATCATATAGAAGAGGGAAATGTACGGTACATCCCTGCGGCATTCATTTCTTCTCTAAAATACCTCAAAAAATAGCTGAGTATCTCTCACTTGAAAATCCTAATTTGTATACTAGTCACTGCGTTCGAAGATCTTCGGCAAATTTTCTTGTTAATGCTGGAGGAGATATATTAGACCTACAAGAACTTGGTGGATGGGAATCGGCGAAGGTTGCTAGAGGGTATTTAGAAGAAAGTGTAACCAAGAAAGTTTCCATTGCTCGCAAAATTCAAATCGGCGATGTTTCCGGCAGTGGATTAGGCACTGGGGAACCGCACGAAATCGAAAGGAGTGCTTTCTCGGTCATTAATCAGTCTTCAGAGGGCATACCTAAGATCGTGGACGTTAAAGACAAAGGTGTATCCATCAAATTTGAAAACTGTCAAAATATTGTTTTACATGTTCATGAAAAATAGTTCTAATATTATTTGGTATCTAACGTATTATGCTTTCGTAACTAACGTATTAAATTATGGTAACTAATGTATTATGAGTAACTAAGGTTTTATGTAGGTTTTAGTACGTTTATGATGTTAATAATTATTAATAAAGATATCATATAAAAATGACTTAATCTTCAATGATACGATAAAATTTTAAAAACCGATCAAGGGGGTTGAATTTGTCATGAATTTTACTCACAGCTGACCAAGAACTAGAAACTGTGTAACTGTAGGTATACAATGTACAGGGTGTTTCAATATTATACCGACAAATTAAAACAGGTGATTCCTTGACAAAAATAATGAAAAAAGTTCCTATTAATAAAGGTCCAGAAACCCCTCGTTTGTAAGATAGAAGGTGTTAAACTTTTAATTTTTTTTTCGGTTGTCCTATTTATTTTATGCGTGCTTAAGGACTATTTATTCAAATTCTGTACTTTTATTACATAATAAAGTATCTAAAGAATTAACAGATTGTCATTTAAAATTATCTACAGGGTGTTATTTTTTGGGCGTCAAGACCACTGCGACCCCCCCCCCCCCAACTTTTTTTTGATATGACACTGACTATCCTTTCGTATAAAAACAACTTTTTTTGGTTTATCATTTATCTTTTTCATTTTTTGCACTGTTTTGATATCTTATACGGTTCGGCTGATATTTGGTAAAATATGATTTAAAACAGGGCTACATTCTTAATTTGATAAAATAAAAAGAAATTTGTACATTATAAATTATAATTCAGTCATCACAAAGATATTAGCAATAAACCCATTTTCATTTTGTAGATAGTTTTATATGACAATAGATTATAAGTCTATTTCAGAAAGGTGTAGAGTAATAAAAGCTCATTAGGTATGCAAAGAGACTACAGAGTGACCCAACGAATATTTAAGCCACTTTCATAATTTGGCATTGATGTCATTGCAAAATTCTTTCTTTTTATCAAGTACAGGTAGTACCACCCGGGTTTGGGTCAATTTATCGGGTTTGCCTATTATTATCCATTCACAAGCAATGAAAATGGCGTAACAAAGGCATGCCGGTAGGATATTCGTAAAAAGGAAAGAATTTTATTTTAACAGAATAAAAATTTGACATTATGTCCATAGTATTAGCTACACTTATTTTTTATTAAACATTTAAAAAAAATAAATTATACAGAAATTAAATTATACTCGTAAAAATTATAATAAATTAAATTATACTCGTAAAAAGGAAAGAATTTTATTTTAACAGAATAAAATTAAGGCATTATGTACATAGTATTAGGTACACTTATTTTTTATTAAACATTACAAAAAAAATACAAAATACAAAAAAAAACATTATACAGAAATTAAATTATAAAAAATCATAATATTCTTCGTCATCTGAGGAACTGTCATCTCCTCTTGACGTTATAATTAACGGGTCGACGGTCCGATCGATCAGGTGGTCAAGATCCCACACTTTCTCCTCTTTTTTAATGACATGATGGACTGGTTTTCGGCAGTTCTCTGGTGTCACTTCCTTAATAGCTTGATCAAACTGTAATTTAACGTCTTTCATTTTGAATGTCGTGTTGTGTCTTGCTACAAATCCTTTCACTTGCGCCCATAAAAGTTCTATAGGATTTAGTTCGCAATGATATGGCGGTGTGTAGGTACATCACAGTTACACTATGTTTTTCTGCTATATCTTCCACGGCATATTTAATAAAACAATGTTTGTGTAAATTTGCTATACCTAATAGTTCCTTCTTTATCAAATCATCTTCAAATTCAATACTTTTGGTGGTTAACCAATCGATAATTGCTTGTTTTCTCCAAGATGAAGTTGGAGCCTTCTCTGTGCGTCGTGAATGATAGCTTGCGTTATCCATAACTACTACTGAATCAGCTGGAAGATATTTTATCATTGCACCAAAATAGTCCTCAAAAACATTCGAATTCATGTCCTCTCATGTAATCTCCCTTATTGAACGACCTGAAGGCACCTTAATACCCGTTGACAGACCTTGCATGAAAGCTTGGCGAGCACTGGTTATATTTTTGTCTTGCCACAATTTTGGTACTATATAACCTTCATTAATCCACGTCTCATTAAAATAAAAGATTTTCTTCTGCTCTCTTCTGTACTGCCTTTATACTTCTTAAGTATTTTCGTCGGCAGCAAACAATTTCATCGCTTTCCAGTAAAAGTGATTTACGGTTATGCTTTTCCCAGACAAAATCCATATTTTTTAAAGTGGTCCATAAAAGTTTTCTAGTTATAAACGGAATACTGTCCTCCTGGCCAAGCTCCATTAGAATCTTATCTAGGGTGGGTATTTCTTTTTTAAAATAAAAAGAGTGAACTTTTCTTCGAAATACACTTTTGGTGTCGTCATCAAGGACTTTTACTGGTCTGCCTGGACTTTTCTTGGGAGGTTCTACTTGACTTGCTGTCTTTCTCTCCAGCAATAATTTAAAAATGGTGGATTTTCCAACTACAGTCATACGGGAATACGGGAATATCGGTCGACAGTTTCTTGTACAGTAAAATTCGGATAATCGTATTTTATGCAATCATGTACATCTAAAATAATAACTTTTTCACTCACTGATGGAGAATTATGGGAACATCTCGGGAACATCTTTTTGTTGGTGTGAATGTCGCCATTTTATTACTAATTTTATATTACTGTGAGCACTATATACGGCTTAACAGCGAATACTGATGCGTTAAACTAAACAAATATACTTATTAAGGTCATACATACACACGATATATGAAGTTTGTTCCAAATTACCACCTATTTATATGATCCAGCCAAAGAGCCAGAGCCAAACTCAGTACCTGTTAAATGGTACCTGTTAAACGCGAAACGTAACTTTATAATCTACTACCTAACTAATCCCTACATAATATTTCGATTTTGACACTTCAGGCCAGAAAACATACCTTTTCTAATCCTCTTACGCAATTACTTGAAATTTTAATAGTACAAACAATACTATTTTATCTTAATTAACCTAATTCTCTAAAATTTTTGGTTAGTTATCATAAATAATTTAATGCACAAAGTTTACCTGCGCCTATGGCCGACACCGGAATTGAGCCGAACTGGACGGAATTTAACATTTTATTACTCTACACCTTTCTGAAATAGACATAATTCTTTAGATACTTTAATATGTAACAAAAGTACAGAATTTGAATAAATAATCTTTAAGCACGCATAAAATAAATAGGAAAAACCGAAAAAAAATTAAAAGTTTAACATATTGTACAAACGTGGGGGTTCTGGACCTCCATTAATGGGAACTTTTTTCATTATTTTTTGACAAGGAATCAGCTGTTTTAATTTGCCGGTATAATATTGAAACACCCTGTATACTGGCGAAACCAAGGAGTGGTTTATATCTTATCAAGATAAGCGATCCGTATTGTTGCTTTGAAGATTCTAATTTTACGCGTACAGTGATTACATTTTATCATCCACATCAAGATTAATCTTTCGATAATATAATATATAAATTGGGTCAAAATAGGTAACTAAAATCAAACGCAACAAGAAGTAGCCAACCACCTTGCAAGATTTAGAAAAAAAGTGATGCCACATGCTGATCCATCTGCCAATTTTTGCATTATTCAACAAAATGCTTTTCGGCGGTTAAACAGGACATCATAATGTTATTCCAACGCATTTGATCGATTTTTTTGATTTTGATCAATAAAACGATAAAGACTCGGCAAGGTGGAATTTTGCTTCTTATACATATAGAACAAAAATATATTTTAATAAACTTTTGATGATTTAGCAAAGAATGTAATGTATTTCTCAACACATTAATTTGATAACATCGTGGCAATTTTGACTTAATGGTAATTTGCAATTTCGCGGAAGTGAACTAAAAAAATTTAAACCGCGAGATTTTTTGTTGTTATTTTATATTATTTACTGTGAACTAATTTAGAAGAAACATTATAAAGAATTTCTAAGGCAAACATAGAATTTATAGATTGGTTTGGCTTAAAACCAGCCATTGGACATTAAAGATATTAAACTATAATCAATACTTTAAAGTTTTTTTAAAGTCAACGTTAACGAAGTATACTCCATGTCCAAAATTTCTGTCAGTGGCTCATCACTTGCATATGAAGAGCCCCGAGATGTGCGACGTCAGGGGAATGAGTTCCAGTGGTATGTGCATTTCAAAAAATAATAAATTATGAAATTTCGTCGAAACGTCATATAATTTGTTATAAATTAAATTTAAATATTATGGGATTAAGGAAAGCAAAGTTGAACTTGTACATTTCCACTATAATTAAAACAGAGAAATGACATGTTTCTACAACACTGTAGCTTCATCAGATAACAAAGTTGTAATAAAAGGTGCAATAAAATTTAGATTATTAGTGATCTAAATAAAAGCAGTGGAAGGGTTATAATATTAGGGAAAACTATAAAGAGGGTTTGTCTAAATAATTAAGTACAATAGTGGGTCTTATACATCGTAATTAGGTATACAATAATGGTCAACAGAATAAACTTAACAGAAGAGAACTATTTAAATCTAACTGATCATTAAGTAGAAGGTTCGCATTTTTAAGTTTATTTATTTCCATACACTCTAACAAATTGAGTTTTAAGCCTTTGTTTTCTGTAAGCAGGATTCTTAATACGAGAGAGTAATAAATCATTATTGAACTATAAACCCCACTGATCTTCTCCGTATTCCATAGGCGTAGTCCAATTATTATTTCATACAACATTCGAAGTTGCAAAAATAGTTGAAATGTGTTCGAATATGACTGGAGTCGGACAGTGCAGGAGGATAAACGCGACTCCTTCAGGTCACCAAAGAGAAGTATAGAAGAAAAATTTTTGATGTCATACCGATCCAATAATTATTCTTAGAAGTCATTAAATTTATGTGATATCAATCATCTAAATATTTTATTTTATTTTGTACGTTTAAGATTTAGTTAGCCATGGAAAATAAATAACAATCTTCGTTTACTTCATTTTTGACATTTTATTGTTTTGTACGTAATATATCAATAGTTGCACTTAAAATGAATTACTCTCAAGAAGAATTAATAAATATGGTTTATACTTTGCGTGAAAGTCATTGGAACTCTCTTTTAGCCACAAGAATATATGCCCAAAATTTTCCGGAAAGAAGGCATCCTCGGGAATTAGTATTTAAGAGGTTAAAAGAACGGTTTGAGCGAACAGGGAGTGTCAAGTATGAAAAAAACGAAAAAACCAAGACTGTTTTAACCGAAGATAATCAATTTGCCCTTTCTTTGTCAGTAACCGAGGATTCGTCGTTGGGTGTTCGAGAAATTAGTGAAAATCTTAATGTTAAAAAATATTCAGTGGCAGTATCGCTTAAAAAGAATAAGTTTCATCCCTACCACCTTCACCTACACCAAGAGCTCACAGACAACGATTTTGCAAGACGAGTAACATTTTGCCAATGGGCACAACACAAAGTAAGAGAAAATCCTTTATTCGTTAATAATGTTTTCTTCACCGATGAATCCACATTTCATAAGGATAGTTTTGTTAATCGACATAATTTTCACTTTTACGCTACTGAAAACCCATATGCCATTCAAGTTTTTAATTTTCAACATCAGTGGTCGCTCAATGTTTGGGGAGGTATAACCAATAATTATATTATTGGACCTTTTTTTTTGAGCAGCACTTAAATGGACAACGATTTTTACATTTTTTACTAGAAGATTCCATAGAGATGTACGTGCGCATCTTGATCAAGAGTTTCCTCAAAAATGGATAGGTCGAGGAGGACCAATTAACTGGCCGGCCAGATCGCCTGATTTGACCAGCATGGACTACTTCTTATGGGGTTATGTAAAGTCAAAAGTATATCGTTTACCCGCCACCACCTTGATGATATGAAAGAACGAATTAGAGAGGTATTTCAAAAATTTAAATTTGTATTTTTATTTCCATTAATATTTGACTTATTTATATGTTACAAAATTTAGTATTTTCTTTAAACGTATGTACCTTAAAATACAATGAAATACGGGGTATTGCAATATTCCAGACCGCCTACCTTAAAATAAATAATGAATATTTTGAGAAAATCATCACGATTTGGCAACGCCATAGATAATATTAAAAATATTTTACCGTCATAAAGGAACTGAGTAGAACTTTCAATTTATGACAGAATACACAGGGTGTCCCATTTAAGAAAATTGAGTAAATCTAATCCAAACTATCATAAATTTGGAAATACAATTAGAGCACCCTGTATAAAATAAGCTCGAAAACACTTATAAATGGTACTTGTATAACCCAGATGCAACTATTTGCAAAAAATCTTGATTAAATTGAAATCAATAGGGAAACTGTAGCATATTTATTGCTACCATGCAAAAGAAATAAATTAGGAAATAATTAATATCTTGGCAACACCGCCACAGATTGAAACGAAAATTTGGAATTACATAAATAATAAAGAAAGACACTTATTCCGTGCAAAAAATATAGGGTGTCCTATTTAAAAATTTTCAAATCTAAGTTGTCCCGCTTTTGTGAAACACCCTGTTTATTTAAAAATATTTTTAAAATATACACTTTTAATAGTCCCTTAACTTTTGTATTTAAAGTTTTTCCTTATATAACCCAGATGCAACTATTTGCAAAAAATCTTGATTAAATTGAAATCAATAGGGAAACTGTAGTATACCATGCAAAACAAATAAATTAGGAAATAATTAATATCTTGGCAACACCGCCACAGATTGAAACGAAAATTTGGAATTACATAAATAATAAAGAAAGACACTTATTCCGTGCAAAAAATATAGAGTGTCCTATCTAGAAATTTTCAAATTTAAGTTGTCCCGCTTTTGTGAAACACCCTGTATATTTAAAAATATTTTTAAAATATACACTTTTAATAGTCCCTTAATTTTTGTATTTAAAGTTTTTCCTTATCTGTAATAATAATATGAGATATCGAAGAATTACACACCAAATGGACACCCTGTATATATATTCTTTAAATTGTTAAGACTCCATAAACTTATTGTAACGATTACAAAGAAAAAATTAAACAAAGCATAATAATAACTTCAATCGTAAGTGAAATTACAGAGAAAAGTAAAATGGCAAACGTACCTAAATAAATAATCCTCCTAGAATTTTACTGCGATATGATAATTTTAGTAATTAGCGAGCAGGCACGGCGGCCATTTTGTTTGAGCGATCGCATGTGAACCTTGGAATATGTTCTAATCGAAGGGCAGCAAATGATGGGTTGATATGTGCTTTTTGTTTAACCATTAGATATAATGCATTGAGGAAGTTTAACACATTTTCCATCGATCCATGTTTTTTTCAATAATAGATAAGGAAAGGGCAAGCGAGTTATTAGTTCTAGACTTTTTTGGTAAATGGAAATTCTGCGCCCAAAATTATTTGGAAAGGGTTTTAAAAGCATACGAAATAGTTATTTATGATATACAGGGTGGCCGTTGAGTGTGGCAAAGTAGAATAGCTCCGTTTGTATTTATAATACACCAAAAATGCTAATATAAAAATTGAAGGACAGTAAGTGAGTTATAACGTAAAATTATTTTTGACTCTATAGGGTGGCTCAACAAGAGGACATCCTGTATATTTTTACACTTTTAAATTCCCGTCGATATTCCTCGTATCATGACAAATATTTTTAATTATTTTGCAATGTTGCAAGTTATTTAAAATTATTATTTTTTGGAAAAAAAAACTTGGCACCTTAAAATTCGAAATATAATTGAATTAACTCAAGACATTCGAAACATTCTTAAGGATATCAAAGATAAAGATTAATTCAAGACTTAAGGCCTCAGAACATTCCATATTTTGTACAGGGTGTGCTCTACAAACGTGTCAACTTTTCACATTTCAAAATTAATTTTATTTTTTTTTTAAATGGAATTTTGTATTTTAATACTTTATCTTGTAGAGTTTTTTGCCCTCTACAACTTTTGTTAAAATGTTCATTACTCATTTTTGCTCATTGTGGTGTAGTATTTTTTTTTTAATAAAAAGTCTGGGAGAAATGTTTTTTTTTTATTTTATTTATTTACGGTGCTTTAATCAGTTTATCTAACTGCTTACCTAAACTATCTAATCAAACGTTCAAAATGTCCTCCATTAGCCTCTATATACTTCTGGACACGATCTTCAAATTCTTCGCTTAAATTGCGACATATTTCGGGAGTAATCGCTTGGAAACAATTTCTTATGCGAATTTTCATGTCTATTTTAGTTGTCGGAGACATTTTGTACCTCCGATCTTTAACAAATCCCCATATGGAAAAATCCATTTTTGTCATATCCGACGATCTAGCTGGCCATGATACAGGTCCTCCTCTTCCAATCCATTGCTGACCATAAGTTTCGTCTAAGAATTTCCTAATGGGCCTTGTGGAGTGCACCGGGGCTCCATCATAAAGAAACCACATGCGTTCTTGAACTATGTTCGGTATATGGACAATAAGCTGTGGTAAATTATTTTGGAGAAAGTCCAAATAGATCTGTCCCGTAGTATCCTATAATTTCTCCCCAAACGTTTAGGGACCATCTGTTTTGTGAGTGAAATCCAAGAGAATGAGGATTTTTAGTGGCATAATAATGAAAATTATGTCTATTGACGTTGCCATTTTTATGGAACCTACACTGAGAGAAGATTTTTGCTGGGACGATGAAAAAATTAGCTACTGCAGCAAAAAAATCTAGTTGCATAGGCGCTTGAAAATAACTTTGCTACGAGAGTAAAATCCACTTTGCTGCATTGACTTTGCTGCTATACTAAGTTTACTTTATAAAGTATCACTTGGCAGGCACAGTAATGTAACATTGCTACGCGAGCCAAAGAAACTTCTTATGCTTGAAGATTACCTACCTGTCTCAGCAAAGAAACTTTCCTGGGACAGAAATATATATTATAACGCCAACAATATTTTTTATAGTGACAGCTAAGTTTTTGTACTGCGGCAGGTAAGTATTTTTATTATTATAACAAATTTATTTTGTTATGACTATTACTTTACTTGCCTATCCATTGTAAAGCCTAAAAGCTATACCAGTAATGTGTCTTTGCTCAGATAGCAAAAAAATCTAATTGTGCCATAAGGGTTTTGACCAGTCATATAGGTATATTTTTTGGCTGTAATAGCAAATAGGTTTTGCTGCTATTACAAAGTAGTTTATGTTGTGCAAAACATGTACAATGTGTTTGCAAAGTCTTAAGTCACTCGACATATTTCTGAATTTTGATAGTGTTAGTATTTTTGGCATGCAAGTTTTATTTCACATTATATAGGGACCTGATTATTTTACATTACATTGCGAATTATTGCTAATTAAATAAATCCAAACTTTCTATGCCAAAAATGCTTAAATTGATCAAGATAAAGAAATATGTTCAATGGCTTAGGACTTCACCTTAAGATACATGCACTGCATTTGTTAAATTCCAAAAAATTATCTAAAAAGGGTGCATGGTATACTGAGTGTTAATATTAAAAGTCACCGAGGAAGAAAGGAACATTAAAAGTAAACAACTATATATAGCCACATTGTAAAAATCTTAAACTTAACCTAACCTGAAATACCATTCATCAGATGTTGTATTGGTAAGATCGATAGAAAAGTAGGAATAATAAATGGCGTTTAAATAAAAAAAAAAATATATACTTGTTACTAAGTATTTGTTTACTAAAAAATGATAAACATATTAAAACTACCTAACTATGTTATAAAAATAGCCAGAGAACATTTAGATACAGGTATATAGATATAAACTTTTTTAACACCTATCGAAAAATGTACTTAACATCTAAATAATACATTTTTCAAACATATTATGCAGCCGGTGTTTTAAAAATTTAAACCCTGCCATCCTCTCCTCCTTTTAAATTATTAATTAAGTAGGTACTATACTAGCGTTTAAATATTACCATTATTGGCTTTTTCACAGATCAACACAAAATCACTACTTAAATTCTGCGGCCTTTAAACCAACTCGCGCATCAAACCCACTACCTCACAGAACAGTAATGCGCCAACTGAAAAATAAAAAATAATAAAATATTGCCGGTTTCGACAGAATTGGGCTTCCGAAAGATATACCGACAGGAGTCGAGAACAACCGATGAGACGATTTCAGCATAAAATGTTGCCATGTTCTGGTATTGGATTTTACTATAAATAGCCGACAATTTTGTATGCTATTCAGTCATTCACGGGGGTTCAAGTAAGAAAGATCAAATTAGCTGCAGTCATCATATGACGTCATAACTCGAGATGATGAGTTATTTTCACAAGATTTAAATATTGTAAATATGTAGTTAACGAAAAGTTCCTAAAGCATAATCTGGGACTTTCTTGGGAGTTGTCCAAATAATTATCGGACCAATAAATATTTAGTTAAAGTTCAGAAGTCGTTTAATTTTGTGTTTTTAAGTTGAATAAATACTTAGGCATAAAAAGTGTTATTAGTCAGATATTATAAAGGGTCAGAATAAGGCCATTATAATATACAGAGTTAGGGAAAAGTTTTAAAACAATTTTATTACGTTTTAACAAGACTGTTGTGATTTAGACACATGGCCTTAAATTACGCAGCAGTCTTTGACAGAATGCAAGACGTGCTGCTACCGTCTTCGCCGAGCGGCTTTCTGGAGGCCTGGATCAATGATGCCATGGCCGCATACTCGCCCAATGGACAAACAGAACTCCAGGAAGTTCGCTACGACTTGTCCGTCAACGTTACGGAGGTGGCGAAGGGCCCAGACCGAGATGCCACATCTGCACCTGGTGTCCAGGACCTGTTAGGGTTCTCTAAACCTCCGTCCGACTGCCGGCCGAGTGGCGAGGAAGTGGCAAGCGACCCAAACCCCGTGGGTGACTCACCGCAGGCAATAACAACTAAGCCTGAAGAAGAGGATCTCTGGTCGTGGTGCGAAGAAATACAGCCGTGGGGAATACTGGGTGAAGAAGAAGAGTTCAAACCAGTTTATGTTGAACTAGCTGAACGACAGCATAATAGAATACGTTGTGCGCATGCGTGCGAGCTACCCGGAGACGTAGCAGCATCCCAGCGTATCATGGCGCCCGAGCAAAAGACCGTTGAAGGCGAGGAAGACTTAAAGCCCTTCGTTCCGCCTAGGTCAAAGACCCATTTTCAAGAAGTTAAAGAAGTTTTAAAGTTTAAAGAAGTTAAAGAAGTTGAAGAAGTATTAAAGTATAAAGAAGTCGAAGAAGTTTTGAAGTATAAAGAATTTAAAGAAGTTTTGAAATATGACATGCCTGAAGTGGTGCCACATCAAACAGGAATAGATGAGGAAACCGTCTTGTGGCTACATGGCAAGTTGAAGGCTGAGGCCCCAAGTGATGGGCGATGGATCACCGCACTCCTAGGGATCGTTGGAACGCAAGCAATGGACCCGGCTGCCAGGGACCTACGTGAAAGTATCCGAAAAGGAGCTGGGGTGCCGCTGGTAGACCGCTTTGGAGTTGTGGGGCGTCAGGAGGACGACGGAGCAGTAGCGGTTTGGTGTCCGAGGAAGTATAGAAGTAATATTCTCAACTTAGCACATGGAATACGCCACAACACGAGACAAGGAATGAAAGAGATTATCACGAAATGGTTATGGTGGCCGACGATAGAGAAGGATGTGGACACGCACTTTAGTCAGTGTTTGTGTTGCCAACACTTTAAAGAAGATGACCTGTGCCACGGAATGTTAAAACCGTGGGGCGCAGTTTTAATTACAATCATTGAAGATTTGCCAAGGACCAGACACAGTAGATTTACAACACTGTACTGTGCTGTTGATGTATTTAGTGGATTCATAGAAGCAAGACCACACAGAAGTATTCACCCAGCCTCGCTAATAGAATTTGTACAAGCCGAAGTGATCAGCAGATGGGGAACACCCAGTTTGTTGATGCTAACATCAGATGTGGCCAAGTACAGGGAGAAGATAGCCCATGCAACCAACATAACAACGGTTGGCACGGCAGAGAGTTTAGTAGCCGCCACGATGATACCATTCCAACGAATGAAGACAAGAATTTTAAGTATGACCAGAGAAGAATGGCCTCTACAGCTGCAGTCCTTGCTGAACCAAGCCAGGAGCCGCAGAGATGACTTCAACGGAGCCACAGCCAGAGAGATGGTGATGAACACCAAGACGATCCTCCAGACCCGAACGTTCTAAAGCGTAGCATAGAGTAGAAATGGAGCTACGGCCAGAGGGATGGCGATCAACACCAGGACAATCCTCGAAGAAACAGATGAAGAAAAAGTGTATATATTAATTAGGTAAATTGTAACTGTAAATATTTTGTTGTTGTTGTTCATTCGACAACAGCTAATTGGATCTCTTCAGGGGGGTGGTGTTCTGGTATTGGATTTTACTATAAATAGCCGACAATTTTGTATGCTATTCAGTCATTCACGGGGGTTCAAGTAAGAAAGATCAAATTAGCTGCAGTCATCATATGACGTCATAACTCGAGATGATGAGTTATTTTCACAAGATTTAAATATTGTAAATATGTAGTTAACGAAAAGTTCCTAAAGCATAATCTGGGACTTTCTTGGGAGTTGTCCAAATAATTATCGGACCAATAAATATTTAGTTAAAGTTCAGAAGTCGTTTAATTTTGTGTTTTTAAGTTGAATAAATACTTAGGCATAAAAAGTGTTATTAGTCAGATATTATAAAGGGTCAGAATAAGGCCATTATAATATACAGAGTTAGGGAAAAGTTTTAAAACAATTTTATTACGTTTTAACAAGACTGTTGTGATTTAGACACATGGCCTTAAATTACGCAGCAGTCTTTGACAGAATGCAAGACGTGCTGCTACCGTCTTCGCCGAGCGGCTTTCTGGAGGCCTGGATCAATGATGCCATGGCCGCATACTCGCCCAATGGACAAACAGAACTCCAGGAAGTTCGCTACGACTTGTCCGTCAACGTTACGGAGGTGGCGAAGGGCCCAGACCGAGATGCCACATCTGCACCTGGTGTCCAGGACCTGTTAGGGTTCTCTAAACCTCCGTCCGACTGCCGGCCGAGTGGCGAGGAAGTGGCAAGCGACCCAAACCCCGTGGGTGACTCACCGCAGGCAATAACAACTAAGCCTGAAGAAGAGGATCTCTGGTCGTGGTGCGAAGAAATACAGCCGTGGGGAATACTGGGTGAAGAAGAAGAGTTCAAACCAGTTTATGTTGAACTAGCTGAACGACAGCATAATAGAATACGTTGTGCGCATGCGTGCGAGCTACCCGGAGACGTAGCAGCATCCCAGCGTATCAGCCAGCACAGCAAAGTTACTTAGCTGCCGTTGAATAAATTTCTTTATAAACTTTTTATTTTACTCATTACAAAGTATTTTGCTACTACAACAAACTATATGTTAATAGCAGTAAATATATTTTTTTAAAGAAATACTTGCTTATGGGACTAAAATATTTGCCTTGTTACAGTTAAGTTTTTTACAACAGCCATAAAGAGGTTTCAGCAAAGTGACCCTTACTGTGAAAGAAAAGTGATCTTGCAAGTGTAGGTAGAAATCTGATTAGCGCAGCCAGAAAAATCTTTAGAAAGATTTTTTTGCTAGAGGTTTTCTCAGTGTAGCTTCGTCGCAAAAAAAAACTAAATGCGGAAAATTATGCTGCTCCCTTATTTTATTTTGCGCCCAAGCACAAAATTCAAGTCGCCAACCATAGTCATTATCATTAAGCTCTTGCATCAACTGGACGTGGTAAGGATGTAATTTGTTTGAGTTGATTATTTTTTGAACCGCCGTTCGTCCAATGTCCAGTTGTTGTGCAAGAGGACGCTGACCAATATGAGGATTCTCAGTAATACTTAACAGAACGTTGAATTCATTTTCTTCGATGCATACCCGTTTTCTTTGGTCATTTTTTCTATAAGCCACACTTCCTGTAGTTTCAAATTTCTCCATTAGCTTTTCGGACGTCTTTTTATTAGGGTGTCTTCACTCTGGCTATCGTTTTTTATAAATTCTTGTAGCTAATAAAGCATTTTTATCTAGCACCCAAAACCTAAATCATATCGATCATTTCTACATTTGAATAATTCATTTTTGTCACAATATAAATTTAACTTTATAAAAAGTAAGAAATAAAATGACAATGACATTTTAATAAAATTTTACTATCACTTTTGCTATTATTTGTTTTTTTCCACTGCTAACCTATAACATCGCCATTATTGACCGATTATTAACGTTAGAAATCGCTTTTCTCTACCTTATAAGTTATTATTGACCATGGTCAATAATAAGGCATTGAAATCCATTATTGACCGATCTTCAAGAATCTATTTGAAGGCAGGTAACTTGATTTTTTGATTCTACAACATGAATTCATAAACATGAATGTGGTTAGGCAACCAGATAATTATCAATACATATTAGATTACTTGATATTGTAAAATATGGATACAATCAACATTTTTTCTGCTTCCATCCTTAATTCTGGAGGTGTACACATAATAATATCACTAACATTTTCTTCGCTCATTTTTAAAAAAAAACGGAAACTCGTGAAATCTAATGACATAAATGAACAAAAATTGATATTAACAAAGCCACCTGACAAAACAACAAATAACTTTGCCAATTCCAAAGCGCAGGTAACTTGATTAAAAAATATACTTATACCTACCTATCATTTTTTATAATTATTATTACTATAAAGATAAATGTCTTATAAAAGTTTGTAGTAGTGGAAAAAATATTATATTAACCACGGTTTAGACAGCTCGCGTCTGAAATCCCTCGTCGCTCCGCTCCTCGTGATTTAAACTTGCCGCTCGGGCAATAATGATGGCTGTCTAAACCTTGGTTAATAATATACTATTGTCTGTCATGGCTAACTATAAAATAAAATAAAAAGAAAACATTTTTCTCAAGACTTTTTATTAAAAAAAAAAAAGATTACGCTAAAATGAGCAAAAATAACTAATGAACCTTTTAACAAAGTTGTAGAGGGCAAAAACTCTACAAGATAAAATATTAAAATACAGGGTTCCATTTGAAAAAAAAGGGTAAATTAATTTTAAAATGAGAAAAGTTGACACGTTTGTAGAGCACACCCTGTACAAAATATGGGATGTACTGAGGGTCTTAAGTCTTGAATTAATCTTTATCTTTGATATCCTTGAGAATGTTTCGAATGTCTTAAGTTAATTCAATTATATTTCGAATTTTAAGGTGCCAAGATTTTTCATCCAAAAAAGAATATTTTTAAATATTTAAAAACTATGTTTGCCATGATACGCAAAATATGGGGGGGGGGGGGGGAATTTAAAAGTGCAAAAATACACAGGGTTTCTATTTAAAAATAAAGAAAGTTCTTGTTCCCCTTTGTTAAGCCATCCTATAAGAGTCAAAAATAATTTTACGTTATAACTCACTTTCTGTCCATCAACTTTTATATTAACAATTTTTGTGTCTTATAAATACAAACGGAGCTATTGTACTTTAACACACTTGACGGCCACCCTGTAAGTGTTAAAAGTAAATTTTTAAGACAGTTATTTGAAAGAAATGGATGCCTTAAAAAACTTTTAACACAAATATCATAAAATATTTTTTTCTAGGATTACAAATGAAGTTTTTAGAATGTTTAATAAATTGGAAGCAGATAGTTTCAAGTAGCATCGTATATAAAATTATCGAAGTTGACATTTGTCAATGAAACCTAACAATCGATGTTGGCTTATGACCCAATCTGCAGGGTCCAATTTGCAGAGCATATATGAATATGAAAGGAAAAATCGGGTGCTGCTCTCCACACCACCCGATCTCACAGTGTGCACAAAAAACAGAAACAAAGTCAATGTATTTTAAATCTTGAGTCGTAAAGGTCAAGATCTTAGTTGTCAGAATGGCTTCTAGTAAATGTCAAGAAATCGGAATTGCGCTGACTTTGCTATTAGAAAATAATTTGCGAAGAAAGAAAATAAAATGCTGGGTTAAGAAGTGGCTATTAGAGAGGAAGAAGTTTAGCCATATGAATATTCTTAAAGAATTAGGACCAATTGACTTTAAAAAAACTTTTTGAGAATAAAAACCGAGACATTTGAGGAACTGCTGTCTCTATTTAAATAATAGGCGTTGGAAGTATCCCACAGGCACATCCCTATAAAGCTCAAAAATCTCTCTCCAAACTTGCATCCCCCTTCCAGACATTTTTGATTCACAATACAAAGTAATTGTGGCAAATCTGTCAGAAGTAATACATGACGTGCCCCGTCAAATATCGATGAAATCGACCCAACCTTGCTGAACCAACCGTTCGATCTGGGAAGCCTCACACACGACCCAATCTGCAGGTTCCAATCTACAAGGACCCTGCAAATTGGATAGTGTGTAGGCATGTCGGACCGACAAAATCCGGATCAGGTGGTTGGTTCAGGCGACCACACGATCTCCCAACTCCCCACCCGACGCCCTGCAAGTCTGATCACCAGCCCGGTGAAACCCAAATGGGAGGAAGCGAAGCAGAAGAATGACAGCTGTCACAAAGCTACACTGCAAAAAGCGCAGAAAGAATCGCCACACTCTTTGACATTTCTCGGGTTATCCTTTTTTACAATGTGTTATGTGAAGTTGTTTCATCACTCTCACTCTTAAAAGTTCAGACTATACGTAAGTTAATCTTCGGATTTTTTAATAAATGGTGGGTGAGGTTGACGTTTCCTTTTTGTGATTTTATTAGTTTTTTTTTCCAATTTTCTGCAGAAAATGGGTATTTTTGTCGCAGGTAAGTCATTTCAATCATTTATTGGTTAAATGTGCTCAAACATATCGGAAGATTCGAAAGAAATCGCTCAAAATTGGTCATTGACCTCCCAAAACCTTGCAACATTTCTAAACAATTTTTCCTGTTTAATTTCCATCCCATTTTTTTATATTTTAAAGCTTGTTTTAAATAATAAATAGCACATTTTACCATATTACTGTAAGTACCACAGGATAGTGACAATGTAAGTAAAATATAATTTAGGTGTCCCTCGGAGAAGTTGTAAAATACTGAATCAGTGCCCCCCGATTGCAATGTATGTTTTTAAACTGTAAATAATACTTCCCGACGACTATTCGCACTATCAATTTCATCACGATATCCCTGTAATACCTTTGTTTTATGGTTTTATAGTTACACCGAACTAGCCATACCATCAGTTTCCAGTCCTCCGAGTACAAACTACTATTTTATTAGAAAGTATGTATACATTTGTGTTTACTTAGTTATATAAAAAACAGATTTTGAGTGTTCTCATATGTAATATATGTTTTAAAAAAATTGTTTAATTATATAAACATTGTATGTTGCTTTTATGTGGGGCTGTTTATTATTATAATGATGTTACCATATTTTATGTAGTATAGATTTAGTCATTCAACTGTATTGTTAAGTATATTTGTTTTCATATTATTAAATTAAAGACTTAAAACATCCAGTTTTGCGTTTAATTACCATAGAATATTTAAAAAGCTTTAATAAAAATGTAAGGAAACATTTTTTGAAAAAGCCGGTCTCGCGCATGCGCATATCGCACCTACACTGCATAATGGCCGCTGATTTTGACATTTAATTAGACATGCGTGCATCGGTTCAATAACATGGATATTTGCTTTCTTTAACCTTAGCCTTCGTTGCTGATCACTGTTGGGTCGATTTTCATCGATATTTGACGGGGCACGTCATGTTTTAATTTTAGCAAATAGTGGCCGCGAATTTTTAGTATATTATCAAATATGTTATTTAAAATGGACATTGGTCCTTTACTTCCTTTGTTCTTGGTGTTGCTTGTGTATCTTCTATGATTAGTTTGATTGAGATTACTTCCTCCTTGGTCTTTATTCTTTTCTTTTACCTATTGTTCTACGTTGTTGTTTCTTTCCACTTATTTGTAATGTTTGAATGTTCATTATTCTGCTGAATTTCGGTTCGTCGTTTATGGTGGTTGCCAATCTCGTGGGAATTTGTATCTAGTGTTTGTTGGTGCTCGCATGTGTGTTTGTGAATAAGATTGTTCTGAGATGGGTGTGCTCTCCTCTAACAGTCTACTATAGGTGTGTCTATGTGTTCTGTTATTGTCGGTATTTGTAAGTCGTTGTGAAGTACGCGTACTGGTGTGTATCACCGAAATCAAAAACCTAAGAACAGCGGTTTCCATGTAAAGAGAGATACAACATAACGACATTTCAAACTACAGGTTTAGACAGTCATTTCAGGGTGTCTACAAAACGACAAAGGTGCGCTGGTGACTGTCGAAATAAATTAGTGTGTGCGAGAGCGAGGGAGGTGGGTAAAAACAGCGGTAAATTTGAAATTCCTTAATTTTTAGTATTACAGTTATTTTTACCAAAAAAAGCATTTAATTACATTTTTGTTAATTATATCAAGAAATATGAATTAAAATGCGTCCTAAGGAGGGTAAAAATATCCAAAAAATACTAAAAATTAAAGAATTTAGATAATGAAACATAATATAAAAATCTATAAAACTAACTTATATTTGTCATAAATAAAAAGGCACCCAAAGTAAGTATTTTAAAATAGTTTCAACAATAATAATTTCAACTTGAGATATTCTTTGAGCTCTCATTAGTTTCATAACATGAGGGCTCAACAGTAAGCATATTTTCTGTCGATGTCCCTGCAACAACTTCATTTTGGATAATATTAATTTACACGTTTGTAAAAAATGTTTTGCATGTGTCATGTTTAAATATGTTTTGTTTTTGACTGTCCTTTTAGCTTATGTTGCAGAACTACCAACATATTGGTTTAAATCATTTTTGGCGGTTCATAAACTAATACATACCTATTTGGAAAAAATTATATTTTGTATATCTTCGCGAATAGATATATAGGTACGGTGGCCAGTATAAATGTTGCGCCATAAAGGGTGGTCTCCAAAGTATGTTCAATATAATTAGAGATCGGGTTAAATTGGGTCCGAAGGTCATGTAATATTTTATTCTAAACTCCCGGACAAAAAAGATCGGCACCCTGGATTTATGGAGTTTGATCATTTATAACTTTTTTGTTTTTAATCCGATTTTCCCAGTTCTTCTTTGACTCATTACATTACCCAGTTTAGGTATGTTATCAAAACTGCTTGCTCCCCTGTAGTCTATCTTTAAATGGCGCGAAGTAATAAATGCTCATTAAATATGCAAAACGCATACCGTGGCACCAAGAACAATTTAAACACCATCCCGTAAAATCTATTGTGTTTACATTAAAGGATCCAAATAATAGCATTCTTTAGGTAGGTCCACCCTGAATTTATCGCAAGCTATTGTTATATTTGAGGATTTACCATTAATATTGGGAAAATGCTTTAGCCGGGAACGTGTGTTGGGAAAGTTTTTAAATTAAAATTCTTAAATATGCCTATTCTCCCAAAACTGTGTTATATTATATTCGTAGGTACTTATAACATTTGAAAACATTTAAAACATCGTATTAACTAATAAGTAGTAATAATGAGTGGCATTATCTTACATAATATAATTACAAAATGAAGGTATAATATAGAATCTTATAAATAAAGCATTTTCAAAAATCGAATTATAATTTGTCGTTATGACTTAATCATAGTCCGATTCGGAAGATGAACTTTTATTAACTTCGTTTATAATTAGCGGTTCGACCATTTCTTTGATTATTATATCCACCTGCCACATTTTGGCTTCTTCTTCTATCACATGATCGATACAATTTTTCCACTTTTCCGCAATGATTTTACCTATTAAAGAGTATTTTTATATCCACCATTTTATAATTCGTGTTTCTTCTGGCGACATCTGTCTTTATTTAAGCCCATATAAGTTCGATGGGGTTTAATTCGCAGTGGTAAGGAGGTAGTCTGAGCACAGATATTCCTCGTAACTTTGCCTACGTAATACTACGTATCTTTTGAATGCATTTTCATGTAAATTGGCTAGTGCCAATAGTTCTACTTTGGGGAATCTATTGAAATTCTATTTGTCTTAAACTTAGCCATTCTGTTATTTCACTTTTACGCCACGCAATTGTCGGTAATTTTTCCGTCAGCCTAGAGTGATAACTTGGCTTATCCAATACAATTATTGAATCTTTATAAGATGTGTATAAGATCCAACATTTGCTCGAACCACTCTTTAAAGACACGGGGATTCATATCTTTGTGATAGTCTCCTGTATTTTTAGATTGGAACATCAAGACCATCTTTAATGAAGCCTTCAGAACTTCCAGTATGGGTTATGATAAGTCGATGTCCTTTTCCTGACTTAATTTTCATCCTGCCAAAATTTAGTCACAGTGTAGCCTTCATTTAGCCATGTCTCGTCATCGTGTAGGTAAAATATTTTTTTGTTTTCTGCTCTGGCTTTTCGGATGTTTCTTAAGTAATTTCTCCAACAGACAATACCACTTCTGTCTATTGAAATCGATTGCCTATTATGTTTTTTTTCCACTGAAAACCCATTTTTTTTTTATATTTTCCAAAGCGTATTTCATACACATAAATGGGTAGTCCTGGCCTTCTCGGATTGAGGACAAAATTTTATCCAGCGTGGAGATTTCTTTTTTTAAAAAGAAACTATGAACTTTTCGCCTTATTCTCTGCATTAAAACGTCATCCAGCTCAAGTTTTGGTCGTCCTGGGGAAATTTTTGGAAGTTCGACGCCAGCAATTTTTTCTTCTTTTAAAAGTATATATATTGTTGTTTTCCCAACGTTAAACATATCTGCTGTAAATTGCACTACATTGTAAACACTCAAATCCGCATTCCTTCTTTTAATGGAGTCGTAACCGTTAAGAATTATTACTATACATGAACCGACTCTAGGGCGTTTAGGCAATTGTTAAAAATTCTCCATGGTTAATTTAAAAAACACTGTCACTTCACACTTTGACTAGTTTCACTAAGAAGTAAACACCCAAGATAGGTATGTATAAATAGGTATATTTTTCCAATAGAGGCACCCAAAGAGGAATAATAACCACATAATTAGCAAACAGGTTATCAGGATTAGGGATAAAGAAAAAGAATAAAATGATTAGGGCAGAAACGGAATAAGTACCGAGACTCTAATTAGTTTTGATAAAATTGCTTTCTAAACTTCCAAGCAAATGGTACGGCTGTACATAATTTTAAGTGTAAAAAATTTAATAATATAATATATTTGAACACAAAACATGAATTTAATATCGATACTTGTACCAATTCTGCACAAATTGAAAAATTCAGGTATATTTAAATCTATACATGCCGGAAAATCTTGCACGCCCATGGAGAAGACGGTTTTGATTAACTTTAAACTTCGTATCATTTAAATATAGACTATAGTTACAAAATTATGATTTATTATGGTATTGAAATAAAGAAATAACTTACCACCTAATTTCCAATTATTTAACGTCTGCCAAACACTTTGTCACTCTTTGTCTAAATTAATATCGTACCCACTCTAACATTTCAGGTTAGTTTCACTAACAAGCAGGTAGAACGGATTGGGTCTTGCACATCATCTAAAGTTGTAGGTGCATTCGCCATCACTCTGTTCTCACAAGAAGAAGTCAAGGGGGGGTCAAATCTGGGGACCGAGCAGGCCATTTGATCGGACCAGCTGAACCAAACGACTTGTTTTTAAATATTTCATTTAAATGATTACGGGCCTGCACTGCTTAATTGGGTAGAGCCCTATCCTGCTGAAACAACATGTCAACATTTATGTGTTGGTTTAATAAATTGGGGTAATTGATTTCTTATAAAATATGTATACATTATTTCTCCTTTTACATGTCCTTCAAAGAAATGCGGATCAATTATCCCTGATAATTCCACACCAAACATTAACCAGGGATGTTGGTTTGGAAGAGTTCTCATCCAGTGAGGATTTTCCGGCGCCCTATGATGCATATTGTGTCTGTTTACCTTAAGGAAAACAAGCAAACAAAAATAAGAAATGAAATTTCTAATAATGAGGAATAACTTGATGTCCTATTTGCCCAAAATTATAGAAAGTGGCTTTGTCAGAAAATAGAAGAATTGAAGAATCTGCCATTTTCTTGTATTTGCCTTGTAACGCAATTGCAAATGGTAACGATTTTCAAAATCTTGCTCATACAGCCCTTGGTGAAGCGTAGTGTGGTATGGATGAAACTTGTATAAGTGCAACATGGTTATAACTGATTTTTTACTCATTCCAGCACTACACAACCTACACAAGGGTCAAGAGCTACTGCTCACCGCTCCTAAAACACTAACTGTTATGTGTTTGCTCGTTTAAGTTTTACTCCGAATTCGTGGTGGCACCTTCAAACTGCCAGTAGTACGCCGTCCTTTTAAATGCCATCTGAGATTTCGGGTTGTTAGGAAACCTTTCTGCTTACGCTAGTGCAGCTGCTCTGTGGCCTTTCTATACTCCCCCAAAATTATTAACATATCAATTTGCACATTAAAATTTGGTTCCATGTTTTAAGCATTAAGCTGAGAAATATTTATTAAAACTTCAAAGTTTTCAACTGACATAGGTAAGCATTACGCATTTCCATGGAAATGCATACTTATTCTGAAATCAGTGAACTTCATTTATACTAAGATTTAATCAAATTTAGTCACAATTTCGTAACCAGGGGAGCGGGCCAAAACTTTTTTTGATAACTACGTAGTTTTTCATGAAGATTTGAATTTTAGCAACAAAAATAGATAATCTTATGTAAAATTCCAAACTTGCCCCTACCGCTCAAAATTGAAAAAAGGGGTAAAATGTAAAAAATATATTTAAATATGTCCCCCCATAGCCCTATTACCTCACCAAAATTTCATGAAAATATTGAAAACCGTTCTCAAGATATTGCCTTCTAACACTTTAAAGAAATCACTCTGTATATTTCCTAGCTAGTCTGCTTTCCTACATAAAAAATAACTCATTCATTTATACAACTTTATTCCACGCCTGTATACATGCATTAATAAGACAAAAAATCGTTAAGAAATTCGTGTGTAATAACTCACACTACCGAAAGATAATCAAACAAAGAGTTAGCGTAGTCAGTGGTGCCTAAAAATGCAAAAACTGACCGAGATCTTTGCCACTGATCCAAATATGAAATATTACAAATAATAAGCACTTATTATGACGATTACATTCCGTTTTAAGCGATTTAGCTTTTATTTCCGTTGTTTGTTCTCGAGCTAAATATGTGGAGCGCTTCTTGTGTTTTTAGTTTACAGGATGTATATCAAATAAGCTGGATGGTTGCAAAAGGGGGTCACTTGGGGGGCGTGGGGGACGGGGAGCTTTTCCCTCGGCAATAAGATAAAATTTGTATGGAAGTAATTCTTAATTTTAATCTTAATCTTAATTTTAAGCAATTAAGATTGAGATTTCGTGACTTCCTAATATTTAGAGAACTGTTGGCAATATGAGTGTATGATTAGTTCATCACATCATGTGAGTTTTTGGTAAAACGAACCGATACTTTTGTTCATAAATGAGTTTCAAAATCAAGTGGATGTAAATAATCTTTCTTGCACTGTAGCCTTACGGCGTATTGTGCTCCTGTGTCTTGTTAGAAAAATCCGGTTCTTTAGTTAGATCCAGTAGCTTTCTTCCATGATTTTCATGTAGGGGCGTAGCCCTAGTTGCATTGCTCCAAATATATTTAGTCTTCTGCAAGGCAACACATCGCAGTTGCAAATGATGTGCATGGCGGTTTCCTCCTCTTCACCACATAGTCTTTATTGAGTGGGTCCGGCGTGAATACCAATCCTCTGCAGGTGTTTTCTCAAGGGACAGTAGTCTATTAGTAAGCTTGTGACTTGATTTATCTGAGTGCATGTTAGATGCATCATATCAGTTGCTAAGTTCTTTAAGGGGTTTCCTATTACAGCCCTTGCGTGTCTCTGGCCAAGTATAGTGGTCCACCGATTCAGATTTTGTTGTAGGGACCATCTATATATTACTGATTTCACCACCTGTTTGGACACGCCCAAGGCGGGTTCAGGACCCCTGAGGTTCTGAGTAGCTCCAGTTCTGGCTAGTAAGGTGTGCTTTTTCGTTGCCTGCTATCCCCGAGTTACCAGGAACCCATATGAGTTCGATTTTATTGTTTCTTGATGATAGGTCTTTCAGGTCTTGAAGGCACTCCATCGTGATCTTAGATGTCAATTTATGAGAGTTTAGAGCCTTAAGGGTAGCTTGGCTGTCTGACAGAATATACAGGGTGTACCAAATTAAGTGCGCACCATTGGTAACTTTTTTATTATTGGAGATACAAAGTCGGTTAAATTAGCAAAGTAGTAGCATTTTTTCTGTTAATTCAAGTGGTGAAAGCAGAAAAACAATTGAACATAACGTTTCTGAACAAATGAGGAACATGTATTTTTTTAAATGGCATACCCTGTATATTTTTTACCGAAACGCTTGCAAATCATATACGGGATAAAAAAGTTCATGTGCAATATTGGCCTAAAATTGAAAAAACATCAACACAGCCATGGAAATAATGGTTTGCCTTTGACGTATTCATCGAGACTACCATGAAAACAAAAACGAATTAACTAAAGTGTCCTCGTTTTGGGTAGCCATTATTGTTAACGAATTCAAAATTTTCGTAGTTTTGCGTTAAGTTATCTAGTTTCAGCTTTCAGAATTCAGAAACGTTATGTCCAATAGTTTTTCTGCTTTCACCATTTTAATAAGCAGAAAAAATGCTACTTCTTTGCTAATTTAACCGACTTTGTATCTCCAATAATAAAAAAGTTAGCAATGGTGCGCACTTAATTTGGTACACGTTATGGTAGTCCCGTTCAAAATTCAGTTGGATATATGCTGAGGTTACATGAATTTCGGCCTGGTATACTGTGGCGTGGATTCCTAGGGGAATACTGATGTTTTTTCTTGGTCTTTTCCCAAATATTCCAGCACCCACTTCGTCTGCCGTTTTTGAACCATCAGTGTTCCATACTAGGCCCTCGGACAGTTGGGGAGGCATTCCATCTTTTTAAAGACCAGGGTCGCAGATGATGCCGAATGGTCCGTAGGCATTGTCAAGAGATTGTCGCTGATAATGTCCGCTGCTCTTGTGTGACCTAGTTTCACGGCGGGTTGTTCTTATCCCCAGTGGTTTTTATCCGATAGGCGCTGTTGCAGGCCTCTGTTTTAATGTAAATGTCTAGGGGTGTTAGTCCTAGTATAATTTCCTTACTGCGGTTGGAGCCCTTCTGATTGCTTCGGTAATGCATAGGCATGCGGGCCCTTGTGCGCTGTTTAATCTGGTGACTGTGATCATTTGGTGCGTCTTCGTCCACCATACCACATGTTATTAAGGGTCTAATGAATACCAACTTCTATCTTAGACCCCAGCTTCTGCATCTCATGAAGCACATTTTGGCTTTGTTTAAGGTTTCATTCCTTTGTGCGTTCCAGGCTAGTTTAGCATCTAGGGTTAGTCCAGGTTAGTTTATATTTGTTCTGACAGATTAAGCTTTTGAAGAAACGTTAGTGTCGCCAGTTTTAAAGCAAGCACATCTTTTATTACCGCACTGGTTCTTACTCGGTTTAAGCGTTGATTGAAGCTTCAATCTAATGGTTCAAGGTTGCCGCACACTTGCCCATCACAAAACGTGCCAATGCTGTCCAGCGCCTAATGGCGACGGATGGTACCATCTCCGGTGTAACCGGCGAGCCACGTGTTTTGATGAGGATTGTTTTATGTTTACATTAGCAGTGACAGATTCACCATGTCGTATCTCTGCAGTTCTGATAGAGAAAGTATGATAATGATCGCGTTATTTGCGGAAGAAGACGAAATTAAAAAGAAAAAGAGGCGCATGTAGATCCGTCTCATTAACCCAAAAAGGAAAACCTTGAAGAGTTTTATCATCCGTTTAAAGACGGGACGAAATTTTTCCAGTATTTTACAATGTCACCTAGTAAACTTTGAGAACTCCTTGACATTCTATGCTCTGAATTATGAACAACAACTTCTGAAATAATGCGTATCAGATAGACAGGATAAGTTGATGCTGGCCAGCACCGGGCGGTGATGCGTCCACTTGACCAGTCCATCCCAGCACGTTCCGTTGTTTGCCGAGGAGGATCGGAGACCACCAATCCATTCCGTCGGCGCACGAAACATATAAGAGATTAGAAATGCAATGTACGCAAATAACCAGCGAAACAAAGGTTCAAGTTAGCCACCCCGGGCGCTACAGTAGGAAATTTATGGCGGGCAGGTCAAATAGCTCATTTTTGAATTACCGGTTTATTGTTTGAACAATATTTGAGATGTTTAAAGACAATTTATTGCCTTCACTATAAAATATCATGTATTTACTAAATTCCAAAAATACCAAAAAGCAATAAATGTTAGTAAAAACCAAATGTTGTTGTTGTTTATTAATTCTCATGTAAATAACAAACAAAGTTTATGAAAAAACATTTAAAATTTATTTAAACTTAACAATAAAAGATAGTGTGAACAAATTGTGACAAAAACTGGTATAAAAAAATAGCAATACTTTAAAGCAACAACAAAAAAATGTTCACTATAAAATAAACAAAAAATGTAACTAATAACAATGACGAAACTACAATGGATGCAAGTGTTTTATGAACGCAAACTTGCTTGAGGGATAAGAATATGTAAATTCCTGACATTTGGACGTTGCTCCAAAAAAAAGATGTTTGCCTCCGGGACTTTATCTCAAAGCAGATCTTCTAGTTACGCTACTGATTATTAATTGAAAATGACAATTAGCTGTTTACGTTAAGCACATTTCCTTAGTTCAAGTTCAAGAAAATTTAGTAAGTTTACTTCCTCCCTTACTCGTCTCTTGAACTTAGATCAGTCCAGTGCTTAAAATGTAGACAGTTGCAGCCTCTGGTAGAAGGAAAATAATAGAAACTATTGACAAGTGAAAGACGATTGGTACATTAAATATATTTTCTTCTTCCAGTAAATCACTCTTCATTAAAGAAAGTAAATAAAAAAATTTGACAAAGAAACAATCATAACTGTCCAGGTACATATTTGAAAGATTTCATCCAGGTGAAAAATGTCTGGATCAGGTGGAAAATATTGCCTTCAGGTGTAAAATGTCGTAGCCAGGTGCAGGTCAAATGTTGCATCCAGAGTTAAATTGTCAGACAGTATTTTGGGCTCAATAAGGGGTCCATTTTTATTTATAGAAAAAAATGTTTATGATTAGTACCGAAATGACTATTAGACTGAACAAAACATAATTTTTAAACTTAATACTGGATAAACTTAAATCAGTGAGAAAAATTCAATAAAATATAAAATGGCGAGGCGTGACTGATCTTTAAACATTGGCTGTTTAGTCCTTCTTACTAACTCCACAATTACTTAAATATCTGGGCCTGCTTTGTTGGAGAAGAAAATACATTTTTTCCAGACTGATTATTACTGCCTATTCCACTATGTACTTGAATTAAGGAATTCTGGAATATCAGGATGAGTAATGTCAAAGCTAAAAATGCACCAGATCAAATTGGGTTTGCCCTCAACTGGAGGACTGAATGGAATGATTAGGACTGCTGGTAAAAAAATATGAACTACCTGGCCCTACGGAATGTGGAAGGGACCCTAAAACATCAGGAGGCAAAAGCTCAGTTACAGCTTTGAGAACAGCATTCTAATTTAGCCTTTTTAAATCCAAGTTCTTAAATTGACATTAATCGAAATGATCTTCACAAATCCCAAAAGTTTTTGCACTCAATGTCAGGATTAATATTGCAATTATTCTTCCACGCTCTTAGTCTTTCAACATCAGTAAGGGGAAATGCATAGAAATGCTTATTGATACTATTAGGGTCTGATAAATATCTAAATGCACCCTTGCAACCGGGATATTTAGACTAATACTTGATTTTGGTTATTGAATGGGTGACACAGGCCATGCATGGTAGATACTAATAGAGGCAAATAAGAGAATACACACAAAATGAAAGTTTTCAAAGAGGAACATCGGTGCCTCCGGGGGATCATCTTAACATTGATTCCAATGCATTAAACTCATTCTATTAAGTTGATATCTGGCTTGAGGTCTCAGATCGACCAGCTTTCTAATCTCAAGGTATCTAGGTATAGCGGATTCATTTTACTTGTATCAGACAAACACTGAGGAACTTAAAACAATAATAATAAATATCAAAAATAAAAGTTCCTCAGGAATTGATGGAATCACACTGAGAATATCTGAAAGCCTTCCTGATCACTACCGTAATGTTTTATCTGACTTAAATAATATATCCTTCGATAGAGCTATTTTTTCGGATTGTCTTAAAACGGCAGGTATTAATCCAATATATAAGAGTGGCGATTCCGATGACCCAGCAAATTTTCGCCCTATATCACTCCTACCAACTCTGTCTAAAATTATCGAAAGGCTTGTTAAGGAAAAAATGCTCAGTTTCTTCCAGCGCCATAATATATTGCTAGATTGTCAGTTTGGATTTCAGAATAGGAAGAGTACAGGGGATGCTGTGTTTCACTTCTCCGAAAGTTCGTTTCTGGGACTTCATGAGGGCGAACTTGCCGCAGCAGTATTTTGCGACTTCTTTAAGGCCTTCGATTGCGTAAATCATTCCATACTTCTACAAAAGCTTTCGTGTTATGGCTTTAGAGGGGTGTCGTTAGACTGGTTTTCATCCTACTTGTCTGACAGAACGCAGATGGTGAGATCTCAGGGTTGCATCTCCACAGCACTCGCTGTTAGACACGTGGTTCCTCAGGGTTCCGTGTTGGGACCCCTGCAATTTATACTATACCTAAATGATTTGGCCACAATTAGTATACAAGGCAAATTCACTCTGTTTGCCGATGACACTACGATATTTTGGACGGGTGGAGATGCAGGGGTTCTTATGAACACTGTCTCGCGTGATATGGGTGCGGTTCGGGCCTAGTGTGATGCTAACTACCTTAGTTTTAATACAAATATACAAATGCAGAAACGGGAAATTCGATATGTTTGTAAGGCAAGGGCCCTTATTTATTCAACAAAAGATTTTAACCTTACCCTATAATATTGTTCTGAGGGCGTTTGCTGCTTCAGTACTCGAAGGTTTGATCACTGGAACTCCTTCGGCATGACTATTCGTACAGTGATATTTGCATCCGCTTGGGCTGTGAAAATGTATCTCTTTTAGACACTACGGTTGCTAGATCTTTTGAAGAGTATGCTACAAATATTAGGAAAGAATTTGAATTTCAATATTCAGCAAACCCTAGAGCAAACCTAACCTTCAAACCATAAATTCTACATTTAGGTTACATACCTGTCATATAAGGTCGCGAAACCATCCTAAAATTCTTCAAAACCTGTAAAACGGCCTGTAAAGGAAACAACAAAGACTATAAACGCGAATTATGATATAAAAGTGTAAAAAAACCAACAACAATTCGTTCGGGGGTTCACAGTTCACAGCACGTTTACAGGATTTTTCTTCTTGTTTTTTATCCAACAGGCCGATAGTAAAACACTGGAGTGAGTTGGCGTAATCTTGGCGTTTCTAACAATGTCTGACTCTTTTTATAAATTAATATTATTAGAAGTCTACATACTAATATGCGAGCAAGATTTTTTTATCATTTTGCTATTTGTCTGAATTTGCTTTATGCCTACGACATATCTAATTTATCACGTATCTCAAACTTGATTCCAAAATGATAATAAATTTTCTCAGCGTAGATTCGCACGGTTCACTTCCATATCCCCATAATTTGTAAAACCTTGCACCCATCGTGATGATTCGGATAAAAAGATATTTTAGTGTTGGCCGAAAATTGTCGAGGATGTTAATAAATTTGGAGTTTATTGTGTTTTATGATAATTTGTCCCATTTCTCTGGTATAGGTACTAGTTTCTTTTATTAAGACATACCTTGCGATGAATGGGCAAAACTTCACCGAAACTGACCAACAATATGCATCAAAAGTAATGCTGCCACTTATAGGGTGGTAGTCGGCCAAAAATGACTTTTATCATTTATAACTTGAATTTCGCAAGAGTTTAGCTCTATTTCTTACATTTGCTATCTTCTTTTACTTTCCAAGAACACATAATATATCAATATTTCTTTATTATAAGTCGAACCTTACTTAATTGTAGTGAATTGGCGCGAAAAATTAGGTGTTAGTCATTGTGTCTCCAAAAACAATTTAAAAAGCCAGTGAAGATCAAACAGGGCAGTTTTAAAGGTAAGTTAAACGATTTGATGGGCCATTCCAGAAGATATTGTACAATGTCACCTGGGTTACCGAAAAAAAAAAAAAAAAAATAATGATTTTTTTTATAAGATATGTGATCTAAAACACAAGCAATGGGACATATAAAGGTTAGCAGCGCTGAATATCCCTTATTTTGATTTTTAAGGCACTTTTTACCTTATCACCTGTGTTACTGTTTTGTCACCTAGGTTACCAGATTAAATTGTTCTTTCCTTTTTGGCGCATTGGCTGAAATAATAAAAATTATACATATTATTATTATAAACCAAAAGTCTATTCTTTTATTCACATACAGAATGAAAAACCTTAACATACAAAATGGAAAACAGAAACAACTTTGCAAAACATCACTAATATTACATTAACATCGTCTCTTAAATAGAATGAAATAACTTTATTTCTAGTTCGGCTTCGTCGACCGCGATGACGATTTCTAATTCTCATTCTTCCTTTTAGCCCTACACTACTAGCAAGCATGGAAAAGGCTTTGTACTTGGGGTCTGTCATTTTTAAAACATTTTTGATAACTTTTTTCCTGACTGATCACTATTGTTATAAATTTTTTGCATTGAATCTTCAATGAGATTTGCCTTCAAAAACAAATTCTTGGTAACAACAATTTTCCTTTTCATTTCGGGAGTTTTCAGCAAAAGTTCATTCACCATTACTTCGGCTTTTGCAGCAGGTGTTAATTCTCCCAACTCCGAGGATGGAGTAGACGGATAATTATTTTCGAGATTTTTTGTTAACCGCTGATACCTCTTTTTATATAGATTCTTTCGTTTTTCCAGTTTATCAATTTGTGCTTTCAGTCTTAAATTTTCTCGATATAGTTTTGACCGGTCTCTTCTTAAAATTTTTCCCCCTGGTCGTTTTTGCACACAATTACAATTGTCTGATAATTGCGGACTAGAGGGAGATGTAACCTCTATTATAGGTGCTAACTGTTTTTTCCTAATTCTCATTTCATTTTGGCTTCTTTTCCATCTATTTTGTAGTTTCTTGTGTTCTTCTTTTGTCATATCTTTCACAAGCTTTTTATTCTTATGTTAATATTTCCTTTTCTTCTTTTTCACTTCTTCTACTTTATTTGGATCCAGTTTCTGATGCTCTCTGTAGCGTCTAATTTTTTCTGCTGCCGACAATGGCATTATTGACTAAAATAATGAATATAGTGAAAGATGTCAAAAGGCTAAAAAATGTCAAAAGGCAATTGTTGACTATTTAAAATAGCAAAACGGTTGATTTTTTCTAACCCAGGTGATTAGTAACACAAGGTACAATCAGTTGTTTCATTCCCCCTTATTCTAGAATAACGAATTTTTAGGTTATGAAATCTAAGTGAAATTATCTTCAAGAAACAAAGATTTGGTAGGTGCCACAAAACCTTGCTTACCATAATGCGTTTCAGGATAATACTAGGAACACAGGTGATATTTAATTTTGCCACTTACCTTAGAAAATTCGATTTAATATCAAAATTCACTCAAACGTGGTTTCTATCTCATTAAAAGCAAACAATAGACTGAAGTATCATCTGTTTGACATTGGGTTAGACAATGTTGCCACTTTTTGGTTTTTCAACAGTAAGAAAATCTGGTAACCCAGGTGAGGTAACGCAGGTGACCAAATTCAGGGACACATTTTTTTTAAATATTAGAGGTTGAGGGAAAAAACGTACAATATTTTATTGAGTGGTTCTGGAAAGTAGGTTATATGTATGCATGTTATAAATGCACAAGCAAATTCTGCCTGAGTATTTTTTAAACAAGGTTTTAACATGGCAATTTGTATGGGGGACAATGTATTTTTCAGTAACCTGTCATGGTTTCTGTGACGTAATTAAATTTTTGTCATTCAGAAAGGGTTTTTGGGATTTTATTCTAACTTAGGATGAAAACACAAGGAGTTTGATTATAAAAAACTTTTCAATATGTTACTTTAGTACTGTCAAATTAAATTCAAATATAGGGGACACCTGATGTACAACATTTTCTGGAATGGCCCTGATATAAGATATGTTTACCAGTGCAAGATTTTTTGGATGAATATATTATGTTTAAATAACTAGTAACAAGTTCCAAATATATTTATTTTTATTTTTAGGTACAAAGATAATATGGCCGGTTAGTGGCATTAAATTAATATAAAGTTGCTAGTGGTCGGCCACCGTGGCTACTGGCAAAATTAAAAAAAAAATATTTTCTCTATAACAGGCTTACAAATACATATAAACAGATTCTTCCTTTGCCATTATGTACTATGATGACATCAAAAACGTATATATCAGTAGTAAGCCGGGTTTAAAATTAATGATAAGGGGGATAGGGTATATTAGAGTTAGTGGCCGACTACTAGCAAAGTCATAAATTGATGAATTGCGCTAGTAGTCGGCCAGAAGATTTTCTTGGCTATAAAAGCACTTTAATCTAACGAAAAAATGTTTTTTTTTACATTATGGACGATGCCACGCCAGGCCATGCAGGCCAAAAGGAAAGTTCCATAGATATTCTTAAGAGTCCTTAGAAAAAGCTTTAGATTCTATGAGAAATGGAGCTAGAATTCGAGAAACTTGCCGAAACTATTGGTATACCACGTGCAACTCTGCAGGACTGACACGCAGGTCGTTTCGCAAGCAATAAGCCTCGATGAATGGGCACAAGATCCGAATATAAGCACATAAGTAGTCATCAATAATCTTACATGCAATAGAGCCGATGCCGAAGTCCACCTCCCCAACTGATGCTTTTAAAAAATATCTTAAATACCCTAAATCAATTCCAAAAACAAGAATGTTTGGAGAGTATATTACATGGAGAAGGAGGAAATGAGAAAGAAGAAACAAAGGAAAGGAAAAGGGATGAGTTAGAATGAGAATAAAGCGAAATGGTTAATAATACTAATAAGAAAAAAGAAAGACCCAACGAAAGAAGCGAGATTTTAGAAAAATGCGTTGACAGAAATATTGTGCTAAATGTGAAGATGAACTAGATAGCGATGCAGAAGCAGAAAGTGATAAGAATGTGGGATGTGAGTGATCCCGGGTGGTTTCTAGATTGTGTGTCTAGAGTATACCTGCGATTTTTGCGAATATCTTTTTAACTTTACCTATACTTTTAAAAAATATCTTTGCATATTTTATGTATTCGTAGTAGGTACATTCAAGTGTTTTCTTTTATATTTTTAGAAACATAATTTTTGTGTTTTTATCATATGTTTTCTTCTTTTTATTAACAAAATAAAAAATGCAGGCACTTTGCGAATACTTTTTTGACTTTACCTATACTTTTAAAAACTGTCTTTGCATATTTTATGTATTCTTAATGTATGCTTAATTAATGTTTATACTGGACAAGGACACATATATTATTATTTTAAGTATTAAATAAACAGATTTATTTAAAAAACAAAAATAGAATGATCAAAAAAGGCCGACGGCACAATTACCCTACGAGTTGTATTGAAACGAAGAAGAATCGCTAAAATAGAAAAAATAAAAAAATTGAGGATCCCCATAATATGGCAGGCAATAGGAACAAAACATGTTTATATAATCGACAAACCATAAAAATAAGAAGCAGACATGCAATGCTTTCTGTTCTCACGCGACAAAAGACTAAGTTGTGCACCCACAGGCAGGATAATTTTCCTAATATAGCCAATTTAGTTATTATTACGTTATTTCGTCAGGTGATCCTGTTTTCGTGTTGTCAATATCACTGGGTTTGCTGAACACAACAATAAAGGTGACTAAACTTTTATAAGTTTTCTTTCTGTAGCCTTAAGCTTCAGAGAGCTAATCCTAATAGTGCTGAAGATGTAAAGTACGATATTTATCAAATATCACTAGTGCGACATTTTATCTTTTAATATACAACAATCCCATTTTATTTAAAAAATGTTCGATACAAATCAGAGTTGCGAACTTATCAAGTCCATATTTATTGCTTTTAAAAAGGGACAATTTTAACATCTTTTGTAAAATTAATAATTTTTCGTATAGAAGGCTATGCCATGGTCAATTAACAAATAGACATGACAGAAAACCAAATTCTCTAAATGCTTTATTATGGACTGTTGTCAAATATTACTGGTATGTTTGAGTTTGGAAGTTTATTTTTTCTTTCTATGAAAAACTGTTCAACATGGCACAAAATAATAAATATGAAAATTATGAAAAGCACGATATTCATGTTTGTTTTACCCAAGGTAATAAAGACGCGAATGCAATCTCCGAGCTATATTTTAATAGGTAAGTTCTAATATTATTTGTTAAATACCGTTAATATTTATAATAAAAATAAAAAAGTTTTAATCATTATTATTATCTATTATTAGCTGTTTGTTACACATTTACATTTTTCATAGATATCCAGAAAAAACACCAACCTGATAAAAAAATATTTCAAATAATCCAAGTCAATCTTATTGAACGCGGATCTTTGAAGAAACCAAGGCCTAATTTTTACAACAAGGAAAACAGGAAAGAAGAAGAAATAAATGTTTTGGCCTCTGTCACGGTACAACCATCCATATCATGCAAAAAAGTGTATGATGAAGTTGGGATTAAAAAATCAAGAACGCAGTTTATTAACTGTAAAAAAATATAAATTTAAACCATACAAATATCATCTTGTCCAACAATTGCATCCCAGTGACGCAGAACGTAGGATAGTGTTTTGCAACTGGTATATTTATATAAATCTAAAAATTAATATAAATTTGTACGAACTTTGTATCTATTATAGATCTCCAAGTGGAAATATAAATGACTTTTTAAATTTTTTTGAAGATAAATGTGAAATTATGTGGGAAAAAAATAATTCTGTAATACATATTGGTGACTTCAATATAAATTATGCAAATGAAGATTATTATGTCAAAAAATTTAAAAAATTGATAGATTTAAATGGTATGAAACAATTAATAACAGATTATACAAGGATAACTCAAAAAACCAAAACAATTATAGATTTGATAATATCAAATGACCATTATTTAAAGACTGGAGTAACATCAGAACCAAAAATTAGTGACCATGATTGGATTTATATAGATACTGAAGATTATATTAAAATAAAAAGAGAAAGCAAAATAATGAAATACATTGATTACAAAAAATTGTCAAACGAACTTTCTTTATGTGAATGGATATTTGATAACTCAGATATAAATATTTTGTTTAAAAAAATTATGGACAATATAAAAAACTGTATAAACAAAGTGTAAATTGAAAAGAAAATCACCCATAGAAATCATATGACCCCATGGTTTAATAAACATATTTTGAAAGCGAGAAAAAATAGGGATCAAATGTATAAAAAATATATTTTAACCAAAAATATTGATGATTGGAATGAATATAGGATTTTAAGAAATCGTAATGTCAACATTTTAAGAAAAGAGAAGAAAAAATATTATGAAGAACAAATAGATGAAAACAAACATGACTCAAAAAAAATGTGGAAAACTTTAAAAAAAATTGTCAAACCAAAAGCAAAAAGTGAAATTAGAGAAATTATATTTGAAGATCGAAAAGAAACGAATCAGTTAAGAATCGCAGAAAAAATGAATATGTATTACATAAATAGTATTAAAGAAATAGTTGCAGATATAGAAAATGGAAATGAAAATATTTGTAAAAAAATCAGTAAATCAAATAATGTAATAGAACATTTTCATGAACTATCTATAAAAGAACTAAAAATAAAAATTTGGAATATAAAATCAAATAATAACTATGGTGAAATTTTAACAAAAAAAATAATGAAAGAGACATTTGGCAGCATTGGAAATATATTACTTAAATTAATTAATACAAGTTTGAAATATGGAGAAATACCTGATGATTTAAAATGTTCATGTATAACACCAGTACCAAAAGTAAAAAATACAAAAAAATGTACTGAAATGAGGCCGATAAATTTATTATGGGATATTGAAAAACTTTTAGAGAAGACAGTTTATGAACAAATATTAAATTTTATAGAAGAAAACAACATTTTAGTAAATATTCAAGCAGGTTTTAGAAAAATATATTCAACAGAAACAGCAGCACAATATATTATTGAAAATTGGAAGAGAAGTGTTGACAAAAATGAAATCATTCTGGCAGTATTTTTGGATTTTAAACGTGCTTTTGAGACTATTGACAGAAACAAATTATTAAATAAATTATATCAGTATGGTTTAAGGGGTACTGTATATAAATGGTTTGAAAATTATTTAAATTTTCGACAACAAATAACTAAAATAAATGAAACATTTTCAAAAAGGGAATTTAATAATATCGGTGTACCACAAGGAAGTATTTTAGGTCCTTTATTATTTATTTTATATATAAATGATATGCCAAATATTTTGTCAAATACTAATATTCAAATGTTTGCTGATGATACTTTAATATACGTAAAAGGTAAAAATATTTTAAATTGCATAGATAGTCTAAATTCTGAATTAAAATTGGTATCAAACTGGCTAAAAGTAAATAAATTAAAATTAAATATTTCTAAAACGAAATTTATGGCAATAGAAAATAATATAAATTATGAAAATATAAATATTTTTATAGATGACCAAAAATTAGAAATAGTTCAGTCTTTTAAATATTTAGGGATAATGATGGATTCTAAATTAAAATTTGATGCTCATTTTGAAAACACTATATCTAAAATTGGAAAAGAAATTAATTATTTCAAAAGAGTAAGTAAAAATTTAAGTTTATTTTCAAAAAAAACAATATATAACACAATAATTTTACCTCATTATTTGTATTGCTCTACAATTTTATATACTGCAAATGAAGGAATTTTTAGTAGACTTCAAATTTTACAAAATAAGGCGATGAGAATAATATTAAATGTTGATAAATACACAAAGATAAATTATATGTTAAATAAACTTAAATGGTTGAATATAAGAAATTTAATATTTTTCCTAGTTTGTATTTTTATTTATAAAATTCAAAATAATTTATTACCATCTCATTTAAAAGACTTTATAACGCAAAACTTTGAAAATCATAACTATCAAACCAGAAACAATCAAAATTTTTGTTTAGGGAAAGTGACAAAAAATTTGACATATAAATCAATAATTTTTAAAGGACTTCATGAATATAACAATTTAGATTCTTTAATTAAGAAACAAAATTCCTTAAGTAAATTTAAAAAATCCTTAAAAATATCATTACTTAGAAAACAAAATATCTGATAAAATTTATTTAAAAATATTTTTGGTGCATAACATTGATTGTAATTTTAAATGTTTTATTATTGTTAAAAAAACTAGAATTTATAATATTGTAGCAGTATTGCTAAAATAAATCTTGTTACTACTACTACTACTACTACCTACAAATATTGAAGGAAAACGCAAATTTTGAAAGAAGGGTGGTATGTTTCGAAGACGCTTATTTTACGCTGGTAAAATAAACCGAGACAATTTAAGGTACTGGCCGAGAAGAGCCAACAGGTACTGGTCCCAAGAGAACTAAACGTAATATTTCCACGAGAACGTTAAGGTCGGTTTGAATTTAGCGTATTTTATCTATAAAGGACCTTTACCCGGCAATAGGCATCTAGATATAATGCGAGATGCACTAATGGAAATATTAGAGGATGTTCCTTTGGCCGATTTAAATAATATTTAATACCAGCAAGATGGCGCTCCGAGTCACAATTCTCATATAGTGAGAGAATATTTAGAAACCACATTTCCCGATAAGTTGATTGGTACCAATGGACCTATCAGGTGGCCTACAAGATCACCTGATCTTATTTTGTTGAGCTTTTTTCATGGCGGTATATAGAAAATCAGTTATATTAAAGACAATACAACAACAGGACGTCGCTAGACTTTTATCCGCCCTGGGCAAAGTCTTAAAAATAGCGCTACCATAACAATTTAAATTTTTTTTTTTATATTCCGGGCTAAAATAGATAGCAAAATTAGAATTAATATAAAATATTTTATTAAACATTTTAAAAGTACGTAGGTAAGTGCAAGGTGATTCAACTAAAAGTGGCCAACACAAATATCTGGCTTATTATTATAGTATGTTGCTTAATGCGAGAGAGTAATAAATCATTACTGAACTATAAAACCCAGTGGTCTTCGCCGTATTTCATAAGCGTATTCCAATTATTATTTCATATAACATTTCGAAGTTGCAAAAATAGTTAAAATGTGTTCGAATATGACTGGAGTCGGACAGTCAACAATATACCGACTTGTGCACGAGGAGAAACGCAGTCCCATCAGGTCACGAAAGAGAAGTACAGGAAGAAAAGAAACTGTAATAAATGAGGATGAAAAGACTGCCATCAGAAGAATCATACACTCGTTTTACTTAAAAAAAGAAATACCTACCTTGGACAAAATAATGTCTGAAATGAAAAAGGATGATTTCATTCCACCCATGGGTAAGAAGAAGCTATCGAAATCTTTGAAGGAAATGGATTTTTGTTTTGAAAAAATTCAGAACAGAAAATCACTTTTAGTAGAAAAAGACGAAATCATCTGCTGACGACGACGATATTTAAGAGCAGTTAGACAATTTCGAAGGAAAAACAGGAATATCTATTATAGGGACGAAGCTTAGTTAAATGAAGGTTATACCGTTGGTAAAATCAAGACGGACTGGAGACTATCATGAAGACATGAACGGGGATGTCTTTAAAGAATACTTCCAGCAAATGCCAGATCTTTTTCCTTCTGGGTCTGTTATAGTCATGAATATTGCCAGCTACCACTCAAGAAAAACCAAAAAATACAAACGTCTTCTTGAAAAAAAAATTACATCATTCATTGGCTTACTGTAATTAAGAGGCCATTTCATAAAGATGTGCTGAAAAAGGAGCAACTGGAGATTGTAAAATTACAAACCTTTTTGTACGAAATTTGTTGTCGACGAAATCGCTTCAAATGAAATATAACAGTTCTTCGCCTTTCTTCATATTACTGTGAATTAAACCCCATAGAATTGAAGTGGGCGCAAGTAAAAGGGTTTGTAGCAAGACATTACACCACTTTTAAAATGAGAGACGTTGGAAACCTCTTGCAAGACGGAATAAAGACAGTGGATTGTGAAAAATGGAGTAAGTGCGTTGAACATGTGATTGAAATAGAAGAGAAAATGTGGGAAGCTGATAACATGGTAGAAAACACTGTAGAGCCCCTTATTATTTCTCTGGCCCCAACGACAATAGTTCATTGGAGTATTCGGAACATGATGACTTAAAAAATTTAAAAATTAAGTTGTTGTATTGTACATAGTAAATTTTTTTTATAAATATTGATATTTATTCCAATTTATCTACATATTTTCATATTATTCTTACTTCTAAATAAGTTTTTATCTACTTAATATTAGAATAATTAATATCTCAATTATCTGCCTATCTCTATAATAATCAAGTATAATTATTATTATACTTATATTCTAATAAACTACCGGTAGTAACGCCGCTGTTGCAATACTTTCATTGACCAAACTCGTCTTTCTTTTGTATGCAAATTAAGGTCACCCTAATTTCGAACCGATTCGGGGTGTGTAGGTCTAAAATAAGGAATTTACTTGAAATTTACAATGCAACCTTTAAGTTGTCCACCCTGCTTAATGGGTCCTGTCATTGCAAATTTACATTTTATTACTCTCTCGCATTAAGCAATAGAGTATAGACATACGAAAACGCAAATCACCAATTTTTGCTTACTTTAAATGGAACATTATGTAGGTTCGGTAAAATATATATTTTTTAGCGCTTTTCAAATATAGAATAAAATTATATATGTTCTATTTAAAATAAAAAAAAAATTAATTACTTTTGCTATACCTATCTTTATTTGATATTCAATTGTTTCTTTGTTTACGCATTCTAATTCTTCAAAACACTTTTGTGTTAACCGTTTCGTCGCATTTCTAAAAATAAGCAAGATATTTGTCTTGACCACTTTCAGTGCGATCACCCTGTATATAATATGATAACAGAAATGGAAAACGGAATGGACTTTTAAAATGTTACATGTTTCCTCTAGAGATTGGATAGTGGAATCCATAACAGCAAACAAAATCTCAACTTTGATATGGGTCATTTATAGGCTCATCTCAACCTCCATATAAAGGCCGCCCCGGGCGGCTGCCTCCTTGCTAGGGCCCTTGCGACGGCCCTGTAAAACAATATGAATCAACTTGAATGGCAGGAAACATAATAGCCCACAATTGCGCAGCTTCTCCTTCTACGTTTTCCCAGAATTAATAATACGTCTATATCAATGTCGTATGATTGTTCTAGTTCTAGAATGAGAGTTCTGCGAGATCCAGTTTGCGGATACAGCTCTAGACTACACAATGTCATATATGTGTACTAGAAACCATAGTTTTGTTAAGGTCAATTAGGGTGAAATGAACTTTATATAGGTACACTTTTTATTGTATTGTGTTCTTATCAGCATTGGGTATCTGGGCATGAAATTTCAATACAATTCAGTTTATTGGAAACGGTCTTTTATTTCACCTGGCGCTGCGAAACGTAATAATTACAGTAAGGAGTGTTCATTTCGCGATGGCGGAATTTAGGGGTATTGCACCTCTTGATATGTCGGGTGATGTACCAAAAAATTGGAAATTTTGGATACAAAAGTTTAAAAACTATTTAAAGGCCTCAAAGCTAAATAAAAAATCGGAAGACATACAGTGTGCTCAGTTATTGCAATTTATTGGTGATGAAGGTATTCGCATTTTTAATACGCTTAAAATTAAAGATGAGGACAAGGATAAAATTGAGGTCCTTATAAGTAATTTTGACAATTTTTTTCAACCAAAGTTAACGTAATTTATTAAAGGCACCGATTTCTAACCAGGAAGCAGTTACCGGGTGAGAACATTCAACAATTTAAAACTGATTTAAAAAATAAAGGTAAAGTGTGTAATTTCGATAAGTTGGAAGACTCTTTGGGGTGTAGTTTGTTAATAATCGGCTTAAATAACGATTATCTGCGGGAGCGACTACTAGAAGAGCTGGAGATTACTTTGAAAAAAGCTGAGCGTATTTGTTTAGCAGTAGAAGAATCCAGAAAGCGGGGTCAAGAAATTAGTGATAGTAAAGAGGTGAATATAGTGAGACAAAAAAATATCTCCAGTAAACCTAGTTTGGCGAGGCGAGATTTTAATAATTCCAGAAGCTTTGGGGGTCCTTACAACAATAATATTACGGGTGCAAATTATGTGGATTGGAGCTCTCGTTTTAACTGCTTCAAATGTGGGACAAGTCATCAAGTAAAGAAATGTCCGGCATTTGGTAAGCAATGTGGTTTGTGTGGTGGCATGAATCATTTTCAAAAGGTATGTTTCAAAAAGAATTTAATTCGTTCGGTTCAAGATTCCATTGACAGTAATCCAGAAAAATATGAACCAAGTAATGATTCAGATCTTTTTATTGGGATTATCACAGATAATGATGGACTAAATAAAGTTAGAGAGTGAAGCATTACACTTTTGATAAACAATAAAAAATATGTACAATTTAAAATGGAGACAGGTGCAATGACCAATACTATCAGTTATAAAACATTTTTAAGCTTAAAGTAAATTTTTAATGTAAAGCTCACAAACTATTCTAACGATATTATACCGGTTGTTGGCGAATGTAAACTAAATTGTA